>JARHVA010000631.1:1200000-1800000 GCA_037957365.1 Torreya grandis | reverse complement strand
ATCTTTTCCAACTTCACCTCTTCAACGTACCTTTGCCTTCAACCTTCATCTAGGTATGGATTGATTGGGAGACTCTTCAATTAACGTAATAGGTGTGGTATATGACCTCCCATGTAACCCTAAAAAGTACTTACCAACATTTAATCTAACTGGTATTATGACTGTCAAAGACCATATTAATTATTTAATCTAAAATCCCCCAAAATGAGAATGAATCTTCTATAAAATGGCCCAAAAATTAAGCACTAATTTTATTCAATTGCAAAAATAAGTAGGCAATACTAGAGAAAAATATGGTAGGAACTTCTCATTTCAAAGGTTTAATAGGCCAAATAATAGGGTTTAAAATGATATTTTCCACAATAACAATGCTAATGAACCATCTTCTAGAAATAAGACTATGAACATTAATCTTACTGATATTGCATTACCTAATTATCGTAGAGTGCATTATACAACTAAGCATGGTGAAATTAATTGCATTAAATTTTTTAATGATTTTTAGGCTTTTAAATAAAAATTAGACACATTTGAAGTAGTAACTTAAAAGGATAGTGGTGCAGGTACCTATGGATCCAAATAATTTGATCAAGTTTTTATGTTGAAGACATTTGATTTCCCTTTCCAAGAGGAGATTGAACCTAATGATATCCCTAAGGAGATCTAAGCCTTCTAAAAAATCTTGAAGAAGACTTATCCCTTGAGGAATAGAGAGTAGAGGCAACCCTTGACTACCTCAATGCCTCCAAATAACTTTGAAACTCCTTCAGACACTTCTTTAAGCAATAATCCAGAGCCACCTAATGGAAGTACCTCTAAGCCCAACATTGATATTCCTAGTTCTTCTAATAAAATAAGATATAATATAGTTAAATATATGAAGAAGATAAAGGCTAACATCACCTTACATGAACTAACATAAATCACATAACAAAGGGACCTCTTGATAGAATTATTATCAAAGAAGTCCAACAAGCCACCCAGGGATGACCATGCTAATGTGATTGTACACAAAGCTAAGGTAGAATCTCCTCCTTTCTTGCTCATAGTCAAGATGTTTGTTAAGAATTTTCATAATTACTTATTAGATTCTAGATCATCTACTAATATCATGCTAGTAGGTATTTGCAAGTAGCTTAGCTTGACCCCTATTAAGTCTGATAGAGTTGTAACTTAGTTAGACAAATCTAGAGTCAAAGTAATAGGAGAAATTTTAAATGTTCATATGAAATTAGCTTTTGAACCTAGAGTGTAGCAGTTCATTGATATTAAAGTTGTTGATATTATTAATGTTTATGAGATTTTGTTAAACAGGGAATGGACTAAGGCTTTGAATGGCTACATGTTTATGAATTGTTCTCATTTGTGACTACCTTGGAAAGGAGTCCCAAACTAGATCAGGGTTGAGAGAGAGCCAAAGATGAAGCACATGATCATTGAGTACATTTTCATCAATGAAAGTGTCAACATAATTGACTCAAACTTAGGGGTTTTCACCTTAGAGATTACCAAGGTATGTGATCATAAAAATAATCATATTGTTCTTGGACTATAAAAGTTACATTTTAATGGTGTTAGGTGTAAGGATGGATCTAGAATTGATGTTATCCTAATTGATCATAGTGTTAAGGAATATCATACATCCTATAGGCTCCAATTCACTTGTAATAACAATCTTTCTAAATATGAGACCCTTATCCTAGGTTTGAAATTTACTATAAAGAATAAAGTCTAAGAACTACTAGTCTATGGTGATTCTAAACTAGTAGTCAATCAAGTGAAAAGTAAATATCAATGCAAGATCTCATACCTTAAGAGGTATAAGTTTAGGGTCTAATATATAATTGAATATTTTGATTATTTTAGCATTGTCTCCATCCCAAGGAAAGATAACTAAGCTACTGATGAGTTAGCATCTACTACAACTAATCTCATGCCTAACCAAAACTCACCTAACTTTAGCATCAAGTTGATACCTTGTCCTTTAGTACTAGATAATGTTAACCATTTTCAAGTCTTTAGTGATGATTAACAGATATTGGATCTCATGACCAATTATGGGGAATTTGAGGCTTAGATTTTTGATGAGACTAATGAAAATATACTTAAGGAAGACAAATTTGATGGTAAAGTCATTTAGCTAAATGACAATAAAATTCCCAAAGGCATGATTACCTTAGATAGGATATTTGACTAGGACAAACTAACTAAGGTTTTTAAGATTCCTAAGGTAAGTAGAAAGGACTAGAATGCAATAGATCTCTGGCCCCCAAGATCAACCCCAACTGGTGAATGTGGGAAAATAATTCACCCATATTGAGAACAAGAAGGCCAAATAGTTGCTAACTAGGTATAAGGATTTCATAGCATGGTCTTATGATGACTTAAATATATTTGATACAAGGGTCATCACCCATACTATACCCCTTAAATAAAGTTATAATATATTTTAAAAAAATCAAAGACCTATGAACCCTATTTTGGAACCAATGATATTTAAAAAGGTCAAGAGGTTACTAGATGCTAGAATTGTGTTTCCCATCAGACATTCTACCCAGCTGGCTAATTTGGTGCTAGTCAGGAAGAATAATGGTGAGATTAGGCTATGAATTTAATTTAAAAATTTAAACAAAGCATATAAAAAGGATAATTATCCTCTTCTTTCTCTTGATCAAGTGATTCAAGTTATTTCAGGTTCAACTATGATGTCTTTCCTTGATGTCTTTTCAAGTTATAACCAAGTGTTGGTTAAGAAGGAATACATGATAAAAACAACCTTGACAACAAAGTGGGGCACATTTTCTTACAAGAGAATTCACTTTGGGTTAATAAATTCAAGAGATAATTTTCAATGGGCCATGAACCATTCCTTCCAAGGTGTGATAGGTAAGTGCATCATTATATGTATGGATGATCTAACCATTTTTTATAAAAAATAAGAAAGATCACTCAGGCACTTACATCAAGTTTTTGAGAGATGCAAAAGGTATGGAATCTCCTTAAACCCCAAGAAAATTATATTTTGTGTTATTAAAGGTAAATTATTGGGTCATGTCATAACTAAAGATGGGATCTCTATAGATCCTAAAAGAGTAGAGTCCATATCTAAAATAGAGCCTCTAAATAATAAAAAAGAGCTAAAGTCATTATTTGGTAAGATAAATTTTGTAAAAAAGTTCATTTTTGGCTTTGTAGAGATTATCAAGCCATTAAATTACTTGTTAAAGAAATATTCCAAGGTCTCATGGAATAAAGAATTTAGGAAGGCATTTAATGATATCAAGGAAGCCATTAGCCAAGCTCTAGTCTTGATAAGTCCTAACTTTGCAAATGACTTTTATCTCTATTATTTTGCATTTGACCATACTATGGCTGTAGTTTTAACTCAAAAAGTTGATGGATGTGATCACCCAATAGATTTTATGAGTACCGACTTCAAAAATGCTGAATTGGACTATTCATTGATTGATAAACAAGCATATGCATTAGTCAAGGTAGTAACAAAATTTAGGCAATATATCCTTAGAAATAAGGTGCATGATATTATACCTAATCTTGCCACCAAACTTATGCTAAGATAAAATGAGCCTGGATAATGTAGAGGTAAATGGATATCAATTTTTCAATAATATGACATAGAAATGCAAATGACAAGACTGGTAAGGTGCCAAGGCTTGATCCAAATGATTGCTAATACCATCCCTAGGTTAAGTATTATGCAAGTGGATCATTAGAACTTTCAAGCTAGTGAGTGGTATGACTCCATCATTCAGTTACTAATCAATATTACCTATCTTGCAAGACTGACAAGGGAGCAAAAGAGGGTTTTAAGGCTCAAGGAGCCCATTATTTGATCAAATATGGGGTCTTATATGGAAATAAATTTGAAGGGATCTACCTGAGATGTGTCTCAAAAGAGGAAGCTACACAAATAATGAGAACCTTTCATGAGAATTTAGGCAATAGACACCCATTAGGAAAGAATAAAACCTATAAGATCATCAAAGATATCTACTATTGGCCAAATATTTTCAAAGATGCTCATAAGCACATGAGGGAATGTCACTCTTGCCAAATCTATAACACTAAGGATCCTAAGGTAGTGATGCCTTTGCAACTAGTTATGTTTGATAAACCATTTAAAAAATGGGGGGTTAGAATTTATGGGGGTGATAAACCCCAAATCATTTGAAGGTCATAAATTCATCCTAACTACCATAGATTATTGCACAAGCTGGGTTAAAGTTGTAGCCATCAAACAATTCATGATGGAAGAAGTGATTAGTTTCTTAGAGGATAACATTTGTACTATATTTGAAACTCCAATCTCTTTAGTGTGTGACAATGGCTCTATATTTACATCCATAGTGATGACTAAATGGGCATATGATAATGGAATTTATCTAAAGTTTTAATATAATCATTATCATCAAGGAAATAGAGTCTCTTAATATACCAATAATAAATTGATGAAAGCAATCAAGAAGTCTACTGTAGATAAACCCATGACTTGGCACAAGCTACTTAAGTATGCATTATGGGTAGATAGGATTTGAATCAAGCAAGCCTTAAAGGAATCACCATTTATATTGGTATATGGATAAGAACCAATATTTCCAATCACTCTCAAGTTTACCACATACAAATTCATGAAATAACATATGGAGGAAACCCAGGAGCTTTCAGAGTCAAGATTGCTGGACATCATTCAGATGGAGGTTACAAGGGAGAAAGCCTTTACTAATTTTAGTAGGCATTAGACCATAGTGAAAAGATAGTTTGATAAAATATCAAAGATGAAGGTGTTTATACAAGGGGATATAGTTCTCCTTTGGGAAAAAACATTTAAGCCTAAGGGAAAACATGGCAAGTTCACACCTTTGTGGATTAGCCCATATCAAATTATAGAAACACTGGGGAACAACACCTTTAAGCTCAAATATCTATAAGGAGAAGAGTTAATATTACCTACCAATGGGTATCACCTCAAGAAATACTTCTCTTCTTTCCCTTTTAAGGTATTTATAGATCAAATTTTAAGATGGTTAGATTTAGTATAGGTAGGCGAGTTAGTTTCATTCAAATTTTTCCTTCTTGTCCCTTGTTTGTATATAAGCATGTGTATGTTTGTTTGCTTTTATTTTGTTTCTTACTTTGTTGTTGTGTGTTTTCTTTTGTTTCCTTGTTCCTTGATTCCAATAAGTCCTTTTGGACAACCTTGAGTTCAAATTTTATTTAGCTTGCTTAATTTAGGAATGTGTGTGTGAACCTAATATATATATTGACCATGAATCTAAAATATGAGCCTAATGTTATGATTTGAAGAATATGGTAAATACTGATGAGTATACTAATGAGTAGGTTAACTATTTTATGAGAACTTAGACATTGTATTGACATAAATTTGGTTTTAAGAAGATTTACACTTGTAGGATGAAAGCTTAAATTGTTGAAGCACAATCATGCTTACACTTAACAATTATCCTTGCCTGAGACAATGGTTGCAGCCATAGGTGATTTTTTGAGGATCAAACACTTGAAAAAATAATTAAACTTGGCTACCCTAGTTCCCAACCTTGTTTAAAGCATAATTTTTTTAAAAATACAAAAAAAAAGAGAATGCAATGCAAAATCAAAAGATTTTCAAGCATAGGTGATTCTGGTAATCTCCACTAGGGATATGGACGCTTAGATATTAGTGGAACAAGGCCATGAGTAGAGCCAAAGGAATTTATATCAAGGTTATGGATACCTAGATAGTAGTAGATCAATGCCCAAGCCTTCCTTGAACTAGAAGCATGGTTATTAATGGATATCTAAGCATGCTCTAAGTCAGTGTTAATGATTAAAGATATGAAACCTAGAAGTTGTCCTTTGAATCCCATGGTAAATAGTAAGTGGAATCAAAGTGCACACACAAAATGGCTATGTCTTAATATTTTACCCCAATTCTATAAGTACAAGGTTTCTTTCAACCACAAATTAATCTAGATACTAGCATAGATCAAATAGAGTAGATGACTTAGTTGTTTGTCTAAACCAAACTCTCTAGGTTCTAACATATTGTTATGTTTCCCCTAGAAGTCACCATTTGTTGAGGTCAACATACCCAAATTTTTAAAAATTGGGACCCTTGAGATATTTTGAAGCTAAGCCCTGAAAGCATGGCTTGTTTTGAACATTATTAGAGTTTGAAAATCATCCACTTTTGATAAGATTATCTTACTAATTTATGTTTTGATTTAAGCTTGCCTAACATTGCTAATGATTTGTCTTCATGTCTTTAAGTGATAGGTTTCATGGAATCCTTGATGGTAGATTCATGTTTTAAAATGATAACATAAGCCCTTGGTTAAAGTTTGAATTTGAATTTGGCAAGAATACTTTAAAAATTATTTTGAACTTAAGCCATAATTTTATGTTAAGTCTTGGTCATATTATTTAACACAACCAAACCTTAGCCTAAAAATTTATGCCTTGATCCCTCTTTATTTTTTCCCCCTTATGTTTATTATGTCTTTAACATGGTTCAATATTATGTTGATAGGGTCCTCTTTATTTTATAATGTGGTCCAATTTTATGAAAAGGGTCCCTTTTGATTTTCTTAGAAGAATCCTTTTTATAGCATGATCCTCTTTGTTATAGTTTCAGCCTAAAGACTTAACCCTAAGGCCTAGATCATGTTTATTAACATGAATGAGACCTTAGTGTTTATAATTTAGCCTAAGTTTTTATCTCTTGATCCTAATATTCATGTTTACAAGATCCTTTTATGTTTAATTCATGGTTTCTTTTGTTATTTCCTACATAGTCTAAGTCTATATGTTAAGGCCCCATTTGTATTTATTAATATGAATGAAACCTTAGCCTAAGTATTATTTCATCTTGATTCTCACTTAAATATCATGCATCTTATAGGATCCAATAATTCATGCTGCTTCATGGCCTTTTGATCTAATGAAGTGAGGAAATCTTGATAGAATCCAATAATTAGTCCTTTGACCAATCATGTTCAAGCACTCGGATCATGATTAATGATTATCTCTTCATTGTGGGTTGAAGATAAGATGAAATGAAGACATTATTGAAAATTCAAAGCCTTAGAAGGCTTGAAAAATTACCACACAATGATCCTACATTCAAAGATTAAAAATAAAGGGTCTCACATGTTAGAAGGGACCAATCACGAGCAAGCTTCCTGGATCATGATTGGATGGCTCTCACTTCATCACGATTCTTTATAAAATAGAGAGAATTGAGTCCAATATCCTATAAATCCTTGTATAAGTGCCAATTGGCACTCTCACATTAGAACATAGGAGTGTCATGAGCTTAAATTTGATGTTTGCATGACCATCATTTGACGTCGGTGAGGACATATTTCGCATTTGTATGATCATCAACTTTAAGCCCATAAAAAATAGGAGACTCACTAGCTTAAATTTGAAATTCACATGACCATCATTTGAGGTTTGTGAGGACATATTTGACACCTGTGAGATCATCAAATTTAAGCTAGTGAATTATTTTGCCTAAGACCAATATGGACTCCAAAATGTTGCTAAAAGGCTCATGAATTTCCTTGAAAATGAATGGGAGCCATTAGAGGATGATCAAACACTTGAAATATTTGAAATATAAATATTGAAATAGTCTCATACATTTAAATATTTATAGACTGGAAGTTAGTTTAAGTCTATATCCTAAGGTCCTCATTGCATTTGTTTGAATGTCATGAAACTTAAGCTAAAGACTTATACTAAGTCTTATTTTAAAACGGGTCTTTGTGACATGAAACATAACCCAGATGATTTTAAACAAATATATTATTGTGTTAATTAATACAATATATATCTATGTTTAAAATTTATCATTTTGATCCTTACATCATTTTGACCCCCTCTAACGTATTCTAGAAGCTTAACATAAGTATTCTAGCCTAAAATATGCATTGTGTTTATTAAAAACAACGTAAAATTTGGCTTAAAATATTTAGCCATGGTCCCCTTTTAATAAATCCTAAAAACTTAGGCATAAACACTTTAGCCTAAAGTTTATTTCATGTTTAGTGAACACAAAATAAAACTTAGCCTAAGGTATTTAAACCTAAGTCCCCACCTAAGTCCTTTGATTTAAAACTTAGCATAAAATGCTTTAACCTAAGTCTATTTGTGTTTATTAATATGAAATAGACTTAGGTGAAATCATTTTAGCCTAAGTTATTTTACGTCTATACAATGACTTAAAGCATGTGCATCTTTATAGATCCTATGACTAACGCTTCATCATGGAAGGATGATCCAACAATGTGAAGATGTTGATGAATTTTAAATGAGGCTCTAAGAATTCATCAGCTCAACATGTGGAAAACATGCATTTTAAGTATGACTGACAAGGATACCAAATATCAAAAGGCCCAGATAGGTTCCAAGTGGCACAACCATGAGGCTCAATAATAAAAAGGACCATTGATAAGTAAGGTCCTAGATCAAAATCAATGGGCCATGTTGATCCTTCCATCTTGATATAATGGTATGAAATAAAAGGGCATTTTTAAAATGCCAATGGATAGTGCTTCAAAGGAATTTATGAAAAATTCCATGAAAGGTTCCAGATTGATGCCCCATAATCACCACAAGAAAAAAATGATAAAAGAGGAGATATTGTGTGCCTAAGAATGAAAATGTATAAAGGCAAAGGTTTAAATCAAATCTGAAGCATGTATGAGCTAAACTCTAAATGAGATATCACCATTAAAGCTATGAAGCCCTAAACTTGCATAAAAGACCCTAAGTAAACTCAGATTAATTACAACAAATTTAGAAGAAGTTTAATTATGTTTTGAGAATGAAAGATCTAACTAGAGACCATTTTCAATCCATTTGTGAACAATTTTCAAGTGCAAAATCCATGGTAGCTCATAGACAACAATTAATAGATGAGATGGAGTTGTACCTATCTATAGATAGTGAAGGAAGGGTTTTTTAAGATACTAAACTAGACACTGTAGCCCTGAATAATGGTAACAAAAATTGGTTTGAGTTCTTCTATACCATAGAGGATATGAAACCCATTACTAAGGAGGAGCAGAGGATTACCATAATTAATAGGAGATACTATAACCTGGTTGTAGTTCAAATGGCTAGCCTCCACCATGCTACTACCAAAATAGAGGTACTCCATTACATTGACATCTTTGCTCTAATTTTTATTGATTATAGAATTGATAATGATTGGATTATCCATGATGAAATCTATAGGAGATTCACTTATAGTACCCCATTGGACTTTGAGAGGTATTATAAAATACCAAAGCCCCATGTGGATTTTCCCACAATAAAGGAATGGACCAGTAAGAATGACCTAAATACCATCCTCAAGCCATAGTTGCTACAAGAGAACTATGTACTCTGAGACCTTGAGGGAAGGATCCCAATTGTTTAGTTTAGATAAGGAATTAGGGTAATCATGACCATATTAAATAGAATATCTAGATCCCCTGTAACCACATATATCAATAAAAGTTGGGTGTCTTATTTTTACTTTATGGTGGATAAAGATCTCATTCCTCCAATTGGTGATATGATTAATATCCACTTAACAAAACAATTTACTAGCATAAACAGGAAGACTAAAAAATAGTTCTTCTTGATGTTTTACTTGATAGATGCTCTGCTAGCTTCCACCAAGGTCTCCAACATCAAAAACTAGTCTCCTAAGGGAAAAACCACCATCTCCCACCACTACTCAGAGTTACACATCTTTAAGTATTGACATCACATGCATTTCATTTACAACTATGTCTATCCTACTTTGGTAGAAGACATTATAGGGTCTCCCATGCCCAAGGTTAGCCCTTTGATTAAAAAATATGTGGAGCTAGTTGGAGATATCTAGTTGTGCCCAGATTGAACTATAATTAGAATTGAGGGGATTTCGATCCAACCCTATATGTTGCCCATTTATGTTCCTAACAAGTTGAAAAAATAGAAAATTACATCCCAACTCCTTAATGGTGTTGATGGAGTCTACAAAGAGAAAAGTAAGGGCCTCCTCCACCCCTTTCTTTTGATAATTAGAAGAAATTTTTTTTAGGATTGGAAGAAGGTGGACACCATGGCCAGACACAAGGAATCCTTTATGTTTCAATTAGATGACCTCAAGCATTGAGATCCCAAGAAAGTAGTGGGCCCACATCTAAAGAAAAAATAGTTACCGAAGCTAGTATACAAGCATCAACTAGGTACATATGACACCTTCTACATCAAGGCCCACAACTTTGAGGAAGTATTGGATAGATTATAGAAAACCAACCTCAAACTTATGCATAGATTGACTAGTGATGATAAACAACCAAGGGAGATATGGTGAATGCATCCTCTTTAGTATCATTTATTGCTTAGGCCTTCTAAGCCACCTTAAGAAAAATCCCAGATGGAAGTAACATAACCCCTAACATAAATTGTACAAGGTAATAATAAGGAGAAGTTGGAGGAGAGTCCTAGTGAGGGACCTTCATCCTCAGCTCTCTCTCAAAGAGTAGCTTCCCCTATTGAACACTTGGATATGATTGCCCTTAAGCCTAATGAAATAGTAGAGGATGGCCTAAAAGTCCTTACTAAAGCATATGGTTTTGAGGAAGAAAAAGATTAGGCTAAGGAAGCTAAGAATCAAGCAAAAAGGGTCAAGTAGGAAGACAAGGGAAAGCAAGTTGCCCTAGATTTGGTTTCAGTGGCACAACCAAGGAAGAGGAAATCAGAATTGGCAATTGTCCCTATTTAGAAAAAGAGGCCAAAGTTGAATCTTACTCATCCCATAGGTTAGATAAACTTTTTTAATGAGGATTTCCCCACTCATAGACCCATCATCCCTGATTGGTTCATTTATGGGAAGTTTTAGAAGATCCCTTCCTTTTCCCATTCATGGGCTCTAACCCAATCCATCAATGTTGATGTACATGAAGAAATAAAGCCACGGATAAGGGTTTTAATGAAAGAACAAGAGGAAATAAGAATAGTAATTACTACAGAGCTAGGTGACAAGAAGATGGATGCTTTAGGATCATCAAGTAGCACAAGGGTGGAGGTCTTAGACCCCCCAAAACACATATAATCATTTACTATTGTGTAGTTTAATCCAAAGACATCTAGATTAGACAGGGTCACAACAAGAAAGGCCATGGTGGGGACTAAATAATTTACGTTCCAAGGTTGAACCTTTTATAGGTTTAACTCCAGTTAAAGGGTAGAAACCTATTAAACAACCCACTCATGAGGAAGATATTGAGAGCCTAATTGAGGCTCATTTAGCCTAGGTCAGGGTAGGCATAAGAGGAATGAAACAAAGGATTCATAATTTGGAGAAATAAAAGGAGAACTTAGATACCCATGCCATTTTATTAGTGCTTAAGGATATAATAAACATGTTTGAAACATCCTTTTTTGATATGTTTGATTCATTAAAGTCAATAAAGCTAAGACAAGGTGTATTAAACCAATAAAGTGAGGTGGTTAAATGACTAGTAATAGAGTGGTAGGATGTATAGGCCAAAGTAAGATATCTTATCAACATATTGATTAGGAATAATATTCCTAAGTTCAAAACCATTAGCCTAGCCCACCTAAATGCTATACTAGGGATAATGGTAGATAAGATCTAGAGCTTAAGTGCTTGGTCAATAGGCTTGGATAGACTCCTTAGGGATGATGAAGAGCTGATTGACTTGATTAAGAAACTAATTTTCACTATGTTGGAAAATCTTGTGAAGACTATAGCCCTAAGAATTATTGATGCTGGAGAGTATAAACATAAAGTCACTTTGGTGATGAAGGAAGTAAAGGGCAAAAGCCAAAACAAATTAAGCAATGACAACAATAGAATTTTGGGCATGATATTCACTACTAAATAAAATATTATAGAATCTAAAATTATCAAAGAAGTTATGGAAAGGGATGATAGGGATTTTAAGGACTTAGTTAACCAAGAAGATGTCTACCTTTTGAAGTCAGCTATGGATCTAGATATTATTAGATAATAACACCAAAGGGATATACAACTTCTGCAAGAGCAATAAGGAGAACTTTTGGCAATGGGTCCACTAATTAGTTAATATTCCTTTTTATAAAAACATTGTAATATTTGAAATATGAATATTCTTTTATAAAGACATATGCTAGTCTTTTATCATATTTTCCTCTAGATCAATCTAGTTTTGAAAAGTAAATGTATTCTAGAACTTTCTAAATAAGGACAACTATCCTTATCTTTTAAACATTTTATATCTTGTAACTAACTGGTATACTACCTTGTCTTTTTATAAAAGGTAGTATTACCATCTTGTAAAGGGAGAGATTTTGAGAAAAAATTGTATACTTAGAGAAATTAATACAATCAAGGAATTATGTAAAGATTATCTATATTTGATGTGTCAATTATTAATATAGATTTATCTCAATTGTTAGTTCTAAGATTGAATTTGAATGGTTTTAGGAATTTTGGGTTTGAATTTGTGATACAAGGTTGATAATTTATTTTTGTGATAGATTAGTTAAAGGATATTGATTTTATTTTGTTTCATTTGTTCTGTATTTAGATGTGCTTATGCTATTTGAGTTTAGTAACAATTCTTTAAAGTGGAATCTAGTTCTTACTTGTATAATTCCATATTATCCTTAGAAAGTTGCCTAGTATGTGGTGAAATATGAGCTTATGTTATTTTTTATCATATATTGGTTAAATGTAGGTTCAATTATAATTAAAACTTTGTCATGATATTTGAGTCAAGGATCAACAATCATGCATTCTCTTTCTGCCTTACCCTTCCCTTTTGCTTCTTTTTTAACCAGATCACTATAGCTTAGATTTCATTATAAATATCCATTTATATTAATTTGTGGTTTATGTTTTGATCATAATTCACTAGCATTAGAAAAGATACTTAAAATTTACAAAGAATTGGACCATGATGGCTCCCAACCATTAATTATTATAATTTTTATGGAACATGCATACATTACACTACCACTATTTCACCATAGGTGACATCAAGTTGCCGCAACCTGCTACTCATGCTTTGATTTCCTAGAATTCTAAAATGAGAAGTGTTTTTTAAAATTAAGAACCCTTGTGATACATTTAGATGCATCAACATGTTCTATGTATACTATGTAACTATGTGTATCATAGTAATGCTTGGATTTTGATGCATAATTATATAATGTGATTATGTTCATTATGGAACACATGAAGGATTTTGTAACACTAGTCAAGGATGTGATGTAGTAAATAATGGCTCTCATGAGTATTGAATAAATACATTATGTAATGGACACTTTAGTACTAGTCATCAAGGAAAATCCATTATTTTGTTAAGATTTGTCTAAGTAAAATGAACCTTAGTAGTTTTTACAACTAACTATGGTAGTGGTGGGCATGGAGGAGGAATAATATCCTACTAAAGAGGTTGTTTATATGGAATATGTAAAATTGTGACCACCCTACTAGAATGCATATACTTTAGATATATGTGTATTATATATGATATTACTCTCATATTGCATATCCAAGTTCATCCTAACAACATTTAAAATTCCCTTGTACTCTATAGGACTAAGAATAAAACATAAACTATAGTAGGGCCCATGTTGAATGGTAGTAAAATCCACCCACGAAGATTATATTTCCATCCATTGAATCCATTAAATATTATTTATTTATTTATCAAATATGTTTGTTTATATCTAAGGCTAGTGAGGAGTTTCATGGTGTAAATATTTTCACTCAAGCAATTATCTACTATGACACTATATATACATTGTGAGTCTATGTATGTGCATACAAATAATGCCTCATCAAAATAATTATTGTCAAAAATATCATGCTCATAAAATGTAATAGTAGGTCTATGTATTTGAGTAGTCTAAAGTGTGTTAATAATACCATATATAGAGTTTTCTTCCTCAATTATATAAGTTTAAGAATTTGGAGGAGTATTTGAATTTTAAGTTAGTCAAACCTCAATCTTAAGAGTATTCTATTATATTGCATGATAAGGAAAGGGGCCAAAAAATATCTTCAGCTTATAATTCATATTAGGATATGTTCATGACTAATTTTTAGGTGTATTAAGATCAATAACATTCTCATTTATAAAATATTGCATCTTACGTTGAAAACTAATGCATCTATTAGTTTAATGTCTTGTGTGATGATTTTATTCTTAATATGAATTATTAAGAATCTCTTAACTCAAGTCTTACTCATATTGACTTAGTTTTTGGGATGGAGAGATATAATGTTACACTAAAGTACTATTTTTATTACCTTGTGAGGAAATTAAGTGTGCACACTTCATTATATCACTTTCATGTAAATTTTTTAAAACAAAATGACTTCTTTCAAATTATATACAAACTAGTTTGAAATCATTTGTTCATCTAACATACGAGTTTGAATTCACCTTGGGGCATCCCCATGTGGGATAATTCACCATATTAAATCTGTTCAATTATAATTCTAGTCATTTTCTCTAATCAATTATTTTAATCTAGTAAATTCACTAATTATCCTTCTTTGATCAATTAATTCAAATATTTCCCATTCTCTAATCATCTCCTAAATCATTATTCTAATCAAATTCTCCACATTGTATTAACTAAATTGATCTCTTGATTAATTAAATTAATAATTCTTATAACTATAATTATATGCAAATGGAATTATATTTTCATTTCAATTATTAATTCTTCATTTTCCTTCTCCTTCTAAAGGGCATATTCATTTGAGAAATAATCTTAAGATAATATGGAATATCCTTTTGTGAGCCCACCAATTAATAAATGAATTAATATGAAGGATTTTTCTCCACCCTTAATTTTGAAAAAAGATGAAGGGCCCTTAATGAATATTGTGATATATTTTAGGGATCAATCTCAAAACTTCATCTTATAAACAATATGAAGGCCCCACATTGGTTATTCATGTGTTTTTTTGAGAATGATTCTCCACCCTTCTATTATCACTCAAAAGTGTACCCTTACAAGAATGTGTGTCTATTCTCACTTTCATTGATATAATGGAAATTATGCAAGGTTTGGGACCTTATATTAGATATAATATCCATATCAAGTTTTTTTTCCTGTGGTACACTCACCTAATTATCTCTAAATTATCTAATTTTGTACTTTTTTAATTAGAAAAAGGTAGGAGCAATGCTAAAGCTAAAAATGGAATTAGAAAATGACAATTAAGGTGATGTACCAATAATAAGGTTAATTATGACTATAATTGACACACTTTAAAATCTAAATAACCTACACACATTCACTTTATCCTCATACAATGACTCTTTCATCAATATTTTATACACAGGTCTTGATAGACACTTACACTAACTTGGAAGGAATGAATATTGGTTGAATTCACTTCCAAATTAGGTAAAAATTAGACTTAGATATGACCTAAAAGAATTATAATTTTACGTATAAAGGTGATATATTTAAAAATAAACATATGAAAATCAATAATTCATTAATTTACATCAAAGAACATTAAGAACACACTTCATGAACATCTTGAAAATGGAGAAAAAAATCAACTCTTTATTGCTTCAAAGGTGAGGTAGTACAAAATTTAGAAAGTTCATATAATCCAAAGGCATAATATACCTTTAATAATTAAAAAATGAGTGTATGTATATGAGAGAGAGAGAGAGAGAGAGAGAGAGAGAGAGAGAGAGAGAGAGAGAGAGAGAGAGAGAGAGAGAGAGAGAGAGATGAGTCCCTACCAATCCTAGTTCACTCCCACTTCAACTCCACTATCAACTCAACCTTAAACCAAAACTTAAAACTTTCAAACACACTTCCCAAATTTCAATGTAGAATTTTAAGAGTATAAAAATTATTTAAATTTAAATATGGAATGGTAATTATGAATATAAAATTGTTTGATTTGTTGAAAATTCAAAGGTCTCTTACCTATTTTGAAAGTCTTCAGTCTTGAAGAGATCTTCAATTAACTCTTCTTGAACTTGTAACTTGTATTAAACTCATTTTAATATTAAATTAAATGATATTATATAAATATTAAAGTTTTAATTTAGTTACCTCTATTTTTATCTTAGAGTTTAACTTGTGCTTTTTTACTTACAACTTGGAGTTTGACTTCACTTATCTTGACTTACAACTTGTATTCATCTTGATTTTCTAAATTTAGCCCAAAGAGGGGTGCAGTAGGAGAGAGATTGCATGTTAAAATTATAATGGTTATATTAAAAAACATAGGGCCTAAAATATTAAATAATAATTGAACTCAACTTGACCACTTTTTCATGTTTTTAACTCCACTTTTCTAGGGTTAGCTGAAGACTCTTGTTGTTGACTTGACCTTTTCTAAATTTAGCCAAAAGGGGTAACTTGTATTTTGGAATTTTATCTCTCCTAAGGTAAATTAATGAAATTAAAAAAAAATTAAACCTTAAATGACATTTAAACATACTTTTATGTCAAATTTAATGATATTTAATTAAATAAAACTCAAAATATGTACTTTTTAGCATTGACTAGTTTGTATAATTTCATTTTTGAATGCTTGTAGGTCTGAGTTTTTCCATTTTATTGAGTTTTATGAGTCTTAAATAAATATTTATTTTTTAATTTTTAATATTAATAAACCATCTCAAAATTCTAAACATTTTATGTGCTCAACCAATCTTTTAAACCTCTAAAAAATTGTCTTTTTTTTACTATCTCTCTTACTTGATTAAAACCTTAATACATGTACCTTTACCTTTATTTATTTTTTGACTCAAAATTTTTATTGAGGAATTTTTATTAATGTAATTTATTCCATGTAATAGCTAAAAAAACTTTTATTTTGAAATAAATAAATCAAAAATGTAATTATATCTCTTAAAATTGAACCATTGGGCTTTAAAAAGGGTTTTAGAGAATCTATCCGACTTAATGATTATTCATAAAATTAAGCCAATTTAACCTTAAAAAAATTAATATAATATTTATTTAATATAGTAAAAAAAAATCCCCATAATAATATTTTAACCAAATCTTCTTTATCTTTATGTAACAAGCATTTAAAAATTGTCTTCACTAGCTTGCAAGTAACAGCTAGTTAAAAGAATAAAATATACCTCTATCAAAATTTGGATTTGTGAGTTGATATTGAGCATGGTTTTAGCCTAATTAAGGTTTTATTATATTTTATATACATTTTTAAATATTAAATAAGTGAATAGAGTCTTCTTGAAAACCTACACATAAGCAACTTTAACCAATAGTGGCAAAATGTTTAACATTTTTGGTGACTTTATTGAGATGTTTGCTTACTTGACATTAAATAAAAGTATCTATATCAATTAGGTTATGTAGTCATGAAAATATCAATAAAAATTAATCTAAAAATTCTCTAAATCAATTACACCACTTGTGCATAAGTCCTTATTGAATTGAAAACTAGAACTATCAACTGGAAAATGTGAAAAATAACTATTAGAAGAAAGTATAAACTACAAATACAAAAACATGTGAATAATATAAATTAGAGGAAAATTAAATATAAAACTAATAATATAACCTATACAAACCTAATCTAACAACTAGAGATAGTCATATAAAAAACCATTAACTGTTAGTGTAAAGTAGCCACCCTTCTTCACCAAGATCATGTGACTAGAAAACTTGATGGCATCCATGAAAGAATGGAATAGAGAAAATTTTATGCTGATAATTAAATATTTTTATTATTAAAAATAAACCTTATTCAATTTCTAAACTTTTTTTTAAATATGAGTAACTTGAAGTGCACATTTGGGCTGATTTTGAACATGTTTAGGCTCTTCTTCATATTCTAAAATGAACATGATAGGTAGTTGATTTTATTTTTTATCCTCCAAATGAGATATATAAATGATAATAAATGATATTTTGGTATTATTTATCTCACCAATATTCTTTTTATAGCAAACCTATACCTCTTCATAAGTTGGATGCTCAAAATGAACAAACTGAGATGGACCTTATGGCATATTTATAGGATTGGCTTCAAGAGGAAATACATCCTACTTCTCATCTTCTAAGAGTGAAAAAAATACTTAAAACTAATTTATAGGTTTATAATACTACTTAATAACATAAAAAATTAATAATTAAGTGGAATTACCTCTTAGAATATTATAATTAGAGGACTAACTCTTTCTTGCATGTTGTCTTGCTTGCCAATGCTGCCCTTTTTTGCCTTTAACAACCCATATTCTACTTGAATAAGAGTTAAACCTGATCCAATAACCTTAAACAAGTATTAAAAATTCATTTCACTAGATTATACATAAATTATGTCCTCTTGTGCCTCATCAAATTTCTATTTGTAGCGAGGGAGAGGCTCATCAGTTTGAAGGAAAAAAAGGAAATTCAAAATAGAAATTTAATTTTTCTTAAGGGTTATCATATTTTTATTTATTTGGGGGATATTAAAAACCTCAATGCATATTAATATTGATTTTATTGAAATAAAACTTATACATGTTTGGAATAATCCTTAAGGGATAAAAGATATATTTTTCTATGCCAAATTGAAGCTCATTTGACCAATATAACTCTTGATAATATTCTCTTGAAAATTTTTCCTCTTCACCTAAATGTTCTTATTTTTCCCTCCATACAACAATTATTCCTTAAAAAAAGTATGTTTTGGGAGGTCAAGAGGTTCTATTTTGTGGTATTTAAATATAGGTCATTATTAACTACTCTTGAACTTGAGGCACTTGGTGAAGCTTGATTGCTTCAACTGTTGATTTTTTTGAGTTAAAGGGGGAGTAATTTGATCATTATTACTTTTAAAAACCATATTAGGAACATTATAATCATGTATTACCTCTTTTTTCTCATTTATATATATTCTGTTGGATCATGTAATGGCTTCAACAAAGTTATTTGATTTTCTAGTCTCACCAATCTAATTTGCTACCACATGATTATCAACTTGCCAATTCATCAATATTGTATCTGGTTGTATTTGTCCATGATTCACTTTACATTATTTATAATCTTAATTATGTTGGCCTTGTTGAAAAAAGGCTTCCCCTTGTGTCATTTGAGGAATTTCCACATTCTATGCTACTAAATATTGATTCTTCACATCATTAGTGTTAGAAGGCTTCCAACTTGAATCTTGTATCAAATTATTTTATATTGAAACAAGGGAATTGATTTTAGAAATAAAATTGAGATTAATAGTATCATATGGCTTGGCTAGGGTAATGGCTCCTTGATCTTGATATGATGGCCTATTATCTCTAAAGCTTTGGTAGGGAGGTCTTTTCTCTCTATATGGATGATTTGTGGGTTGATTAGGTGATTGATATTATTGCCTCTTCAGCTGAACTAATTCATTACCAAAATATTTTAGCATACTTTTTAGTTAACCAAGCTCACTATATTGACTATAAGAATCTTGAACTTGATTTTGAGGGTCTAGAATTTGGGCTATTGATGGTGATTGAGGAGGTAGTAAACTATACTTATAGAAGAAATAACATTAGAGGCCTAGGTATAAGTTTAATAAATTAAATTAGACTATTTTCAACACTAATGACAACCTCATAGGCATTTGAGAGTGTCATACCACTCATAGATTGAATCATAACTAAAATATCAAAATTCAAGGCTCTCAAAAAATATAGGAAAGCATATTCAAGAGATATCCTTATCATTAGAGGCATTATGTTCCTTGTCTTCTTAAATCAAAGATTGAAATCAGTCATAAATTCATGTGTTAATATATTGATGGTATTGAGCTAATTAATAAGGGATAGATGGTCTGATTTGTCTCCAAATCATCTACAAAACACTAAACCTAAATCATCCCAAAAGGTAATGGAGTTCAAGAGAAGGTTTCTACACTATTACAACACTTTTTCCTTGAAGGATGAAACAAATAAATTGACAGAAACATTATCTTGGGTAACATGGTGTATTGAACACAATTTTACCACATTTTTGACATGATCTATGGGTGTAGTTTGATCTTTACCTATGAAATATGGTACGCTTTTGAGGGTTGAAGCTAGGATATCATCATATTGGGCCAAATTAAGAGGGATTCCATCATTGAAAGGAATACACCCTTGATTCATTGGGACATCCATGGTGATTTTTAGTGACTTTAGGAATGAAAATAATACTTATTTATTCTACAAATGTCTTTTTTTAGCTCCATTCTATGTCCTATCAGGCATGCCAAAAACTATTATCACTCAAAAGTGCACCCTTATAAGAATGTGTACATAATCTCACTTTCATTAGTATAATGAAAATTATCTAAGGTTTGGCACATTATATTGGAAAGAATATATAGATTAAGGGTTGGTTACCTTTGGTAAACTCACCTACTTCTCTCTAAACTATCTAATTTTGTGCTTTCTTGACTAGAAAAAGGGTAGAAGGAACAATGTTAAAGCTGAAAATGGAATTGAAAACTAAAAATTGAGGTGATGCAAAAATAATAAGGTAAATTATGAATATAATTGACATAATTTGTAAGATAATTAACTTTTTCACATTCACTTGATCTTCATATAATGAATCTGCATCAGTATTTCATACACAGGTCTTGACAAACACTCACACTAGCTTAGAAGGAATGAATATTGATTGAATTCACTTTCATATTAGGGAAAAATTAGAATTAGACACTTTATATTACCTAAAATAATTATAATTTTCTTCATAAATATGATATATTTATACATAAAAATATTAAAATCAATCATTCACTAAGTTACATTTAATGAACATTAAGAACACACTTCATGAATAACTTGAAAATGGAGGAAAAATTAACTCTTTATTACTTCAAAGGTGAGGTATTACAAATTTTGGTAGATTTTATATAAAAAAATGGAATAATATCCCATTAATAATTTAAAAATTAATGTAAATATATAAAGGAAGAAGAGATAGAGAAGATCAGAATCTCTAGATGAGTCCTTACTAGTCTTAGTTCACTCCTACTTCAACTCCACTACCAACTCAACCTTGAACTGAAACTTCAAACTCTAAAACACACTTCAAAAATTACAAAATATAATTTTAATATTATAAAAATTATCTCCCTTTGAATATGTCATGGTAATTATGGATAAAATCTTGTTTGAGTTTTTTAAAAGTCAAAGGTCTCTTGCATTCTTTGAAAGTCTTTAACCTTGAAGAGATCTTTAGTTAACTCCTCTTGAACTTGAAAATTGTATTGAAATATTTTTTTATCTTAATTTAAATAATTTTTATATTTCATTCATATTTAATTTTTAATTTATTTACCTTTATTTCTATCTTGGAGTTTGACTTGCAACTTGGAGTTTGACCTCACTTATCTTGACTTACAACTTGCATGCATCTTGACTTTATAAATTTAACCCAAATGGGGGAAAAAATGAGAGATATTTCATGTTAAAATTATAATTATATATTTAAAAAAATATAAATTCAAATATTAAACAATAATTGAACTCAACTTGCCCACTTTTTTTATGTTTTGAACTGTACTTTTCTAGGGCTAACTAAAGACTCTTATTATTGATTTGACCTTTTCTAAATCTAGCCAAGAGGGGGACAGAATATATTTTATAAATTTATCTATAATAAGGTATATTAAATATATTAAACAATTTTAAAACCTTTAATAACATAAAAACATAATTTCAATTCCAATTTCATGAAATTTCATTTAATAAAACTCAAAATATGTACTTTTTGGTGTTGATTAACTTGCAGAATTTCATTTTTGAATGCCTATAGGTCTGAGTTTTAAAATTTAATTGAGTTTTATGAGTCATAAATACCTAATTATTTTTTAATTAAGATAATTAATAACCCTTATAATCTTCAAATAATTTTATTTTTTCAAATAATCTCTTAAACTTCCCAAAAATTACTTTTTCTGACTGTCTCTCTTGCTCGTTTAAAACCTTGATACCTGTACCTTTAAATTTATTCATTTTTACCTAAATTTTTTAATTAAATAATGTTTATTAAGGTAATTTATTCCACATAATATGTCAAAAAAAATTATTTTTCAACAAGGAACTCAAAAATGCAATTATATCTTTTAAAATTGAGTCATTAGGGTTTAAAAAGGGTTTTAGAGCACCTGTTTGACTTAATGATTTTTTCATAAAATTAAGACAATTTAACATGAAATAATGAATTTATTATTTATTTAATATGGTCCAAAAGATACCCCTAATATTATTTTAACCAAATATTTTTTACCTTCATGTACCAAGCATTTGAAAACTGCCTTCACTAGCTTGCAAGCAGCAACTAGTTAGAGGAATAAAAGAAACCTCTATTAAAATTTAGACTTGTGAGTTATTATTGAGAATATTTTTATACTCATTAATATTTTATTATGTTTTATAAATTTTTTTTAATATTCACTCTATGAATGGAGTCTTCATGAAAACCTACACATATGCAACTTTGACCAATGGTGGTAAAATTGTCAACACCTTCATCTTGGAAACAAGATGAAGGGTCCATATTGATTATTACAAAGATATTTTGAGTATAATCATCAAATTTAAATATTAAATAAAATTTTTATGGATCATATTAATCCTCCTTGGGATATTTTAAATATCATTCCTTCACCCTTCATTTTGGACAAGATGGAGGGCTCATGTTATCAATCCATGTGATGATCCATGTGCCTTGTTAGGATACATTTACAACCATAAATATTGGAGTAAATATGAGGGGTCATAATTTATTATAAATTTATATAAATTGACCATTTAAATTTTTAATTTTCTATGCTTAGGATCAATAGTGAAGTGTTGTCAATTTCTTAAGCTAACTTGTGCATCAAATTTTGTCAATTCAACTATTCAAAGTTTTAAAGAAGAGATGATATAACAAATAATATTGATAACAAATTTTCAAAAATACATTTGAGCCACTTTTGATTTTGATAAAATGAATTATCCTTGAAAATATAAGGTAATAACATTTAATTTCTTCTTTTGATTCTAATTTTATTTAACTTTCCCTTAGGTCATTAGGAATTAGACTAAAGTTGTTAGAGATACATTTGTTTTATGATTTTATACTCATTTTAAAAAGTTTTTATACCATTTAAAAAATAATAATGACACATATGGCATGCCAAGTGGGACCTACACAACCCACACTTATTTTTAACCTTTATTTCAATCTTTATTTTATAAAAAAATGATTATTTTAGCTTATTTTTGATAATTTTATTGTTGTTTTCTACCTCTATGTATTAGAGAATTTGATTTGCAAAAATGGTGAATTTGCCATTTTTTTAATTCTATGAAAACACCCTATAATTGGTTTTTGTAATCAAAATCACTAGGGTGGGTTGAATCAATGTCTTTGAACAATCATTCAATTCTACTTAAGCATATACGAACCATTCATACAAACATGAACATCTAGTAAAACATATGCATCCATACAAGATCATAAAACAAGATAACACATTACATATGTGGGAAACCCTCAAGGGAAATAAAATTCACTAATATTTGCAAATTTAATATATTCTTATAATAAAAAAGCCAAACTTTAGGAAATCACCAACTTCACATCGAGCACCAACCCCAACTAGTCAAACACCCACTCAACTAGGCTTTATTAAGCACCAACTTGTAAGGAGGCACCAACTATATACATAATATTTTCAAATTTGATCAAATATTGACACTTTACATCTTGATATAACATATTTAGACTCAATCTCTCTAAGTGAAAATCCTAAGGGGTGTACTAGAAAATGGGTAGGTAGACCATTGGTGCTTCACAAGATTATTGTCCCTTATTGCCACATATTACCAATCCAACCAGATCCTAAAAACCATTCCCTAAGATATTACTCCTCCTTTACAATATTTTCCCAATTTCCATCCCTTTTTCCTCACTTTAATTCCCTTTTGTCAATAGGTGTTACTTGGATAATTGGGTCAACCCTGTACAATTTTGGGTGATTTTCACTTAGGAACTAGTTTGGCTCTTGGTTGACCTAGCTCATGACCTAGTGAATAATTGTCTAAAATTATGCTAGGTCAATTGGGTTGACCCTATAAGCCAAGATTTTTGGAAGGTTTTAGGGTCAAATACACCTATATATACAAGATAATTTCATCATTACTTAAATATGTAATCAAGAGTTATTATTTGCCCGCAATTCTTTATAATTTGCTCTTCTAACATTCTACTTGAGGAGTCTTAGCTTAAGGTTTCTACTTAGAGAATATAGTCTTGTGGATAATTATTGGATGATTTGGAATTTATTAGTTATCCTTATAAACCAAAATAACCTCTTACGAATCCCTATTGGCCAAGGGAGAGATTGAGTCTCAATGGGATCACATTTAGATAAGTATTCTCTAACTTTGCTCCTCTCTTTAGTAGATAGAAGTAGCATAATTATTGGCTTAAAATAATATTAATCTTCATATTGCATATATTAGGTTCTTAATCATAATTAACTTAATTGATATTATCTTATACATTTTTTGATTGTTTACCAACCTCTCATGTTGTGCCACAAGCATTGGTGAGCACTAGATTAGATTTACTTTACTTGTTATTAGTATAAGTGAAATATCAAAAATCAAGAACCCCTTAGGCTTATTACATGATTGTGTTATATTAGAGGATTTGGAACCCTCATTAACATGATATATTATAGTAAGATATCCCCTAATCAGGTCTAGTGGATCCCCATTTTGGTCATGCTCCTACTTAACAAATGTGTCTCCAATTAAAAGTGTATGATATAATCTATCTTCTCTAAGCTATGATTGATTTATAAATGTGATGCATTTGTGATTACATGTATTCTAGTGAACCTGATTTGAATCTAACCCTTGTAATTTTTTATTTCACTTATTTTATTTTATCATTTTTATTATCATATATTTGTGATATTAGGGTAACTGTATCGACGCATTTCTAACTTATGTGCATATGTTTAACATATAGTCACATCAATATGACTTTGTTTTATTGTAAAAGTTATTTTATAGGTTTAGGATAATAATTCAACTCAATTAACATAATACTTATTTTCAAAGTTTTAGACATTCATTCCAGACTACTAAGTTGACCTAGTTGACCTTGTACACTTCCAGGCATCATATTCAAACTACTAGGTCGAGCCAATCGACCCTATATATTTTATGCACTCAAAAATAGGATTTTATGAAGCTATGTTGACCCAATTAACATAATTAGTAGGATTTGAAAGCATTTATGATGGTTATTCAATAAAAATCTCACTTCTTTACATCCTCTAACCTACCAAGGTTCCTTTCTATCTTTCTTTCTCTTTCCTTACAGTCCTATTTTTTACAATTTACAAAACTTAAAACTAACCCTATATAGTCAACTAGGTTGACCTTGTCAATGTAGTTTTGTATTCTGTATTCTATATAAAAATAAAGGTTGACCCTATCAACATAGTTCATTTTTAGATTTTTACTTTCACAGTATAGGGGTGATAATGTCGACCCTATTTTGTATTCTTTTTATTCACTATCGACTAAATCAACACTGTAATATGTTTCAAATTTGGAATTAACCCTTATATGATAGTAATTATCTCACACTTTCATTTCTTGTTGCTTTCATTCTTAGAATAGATCACATAATCTAACTAGGTGGTTTTCAATATACCGTTTAGTTTCACTATTTTTTCTTTTATGCATACATGATCAAATACAAAATCTTAACAAGCATTTTGATAATTGTCTATCCAAGGCCAACCTACTTGGAATTCATCACCAAGGGGGGAAGTTGAATTTGTTTTTTGACCAATTATAAACACATGGTTAATGGTATATTATGTCTAAGCACCAGACACCCTTATTTTTGTGGTGTGTGAAGTGAGGAGGTAGGCCCCAATACCAAGCATGTACCATTACCAATACAAATCCCTTTTAGCCCAAACATCTTAAAAATAAATATATATTTATTTTTATTTCCTTGATTATAACCAACTTCCCATCACATTTAAAATTATATTCTAATAATCTAACAACATTCAACTTGACCACTTAGTTATCTTTTAATTTCTAAGTTGATCACTCGTTCTTTGCTCAATTGGGTCTTGTATTGTAAAATATTTCATTAGTCAGTGTTCATGAAAGGTTTTGTGTTGTGTGGCTCAATTATATTAACCTAATTGATCTAATTAATTGTGTGTTTCCATTTAGTTATTACTTTTAAAATACTTGCAAAAATTATTCTTATTTTAGTACACAGTCATTTATGTCGACATAGTCTCTTATAGCCTATCTATCTTTCTCTATCTATTATTCTAGGTCAACCTAGTTGATACTGTACACTTTTTCAACCCATGTATATTGTAATAGATCCACCCCATTGAATTTGTATATTTTTTAGACCTTGTTTTCTCTACAAGGTCAACCTAGTCAACTCTATACCTTTTTTTGCTTTTCTTATCTACTGGCCCAGTTTTCTATTTCTCTTTCTTAGAATTTTGGTTATTTCTCTCAAGCATAATGTTTCCTATTAGAATCTTCTTAGACAACTTTAATCCATTTAGACATTATATGGGGTTCTCTTTTCTTGTTATCTTTTCCTAACTTTTCTTCCCCTTTTTAGCTTTTAAGGTATCTTATGATGCCCATCTGCACATTTATCTAGCCTTTGGGACATCTTGTAATGCCCACTCACATATAATTTCATATTTTGGGCCATCTTCTGATGCCCATCCCGATATCCACCCTTTGGGGCATCTTGTGATGCCCACTTTAATTCTCCATTACATGCTACCAAACTAATTCAACTTCAAGAAACATTCCAAGACACTTAGGCTTGTCTCTTACATGCTCATCCTTGCTATAGACATTAGTGTAGTATCCTTCCTTTCTTCTCTTGATTTCTATATGCCATATATCTAAAAAAAAATTGTATGTTAATTACATGGGTCTCTCCCTCTATAGATTTTCTCCCTTTTTACAAACATTTAGTCCTTCCTTTTTGGTCTTTTGGTTTTCCCTTTCTTTCATGAGTTTCATTGTAAAACCATGGATGGGACCTAATATCCCTCATGATGTACCATATTTTTATTTATTTTCATACTCTTTTTACACACTTTTTTTCATCCTTTGGATTTCTGTTTTTGTGAGTTGCATTGTAAGATAATGGATATGACCTAGCCTTCCTCACAAAATACCATCTTTTTCTTATCCTATTTATTTTTCACATGATTTTTAATACCCTCATTGGTTTCTCTTTTATGAATTGTAGTGTAAGACCATGGATAGGGCATGTCATTACTCATAAATTTACCATCCTATCATTCCTTTTCTAGACTGTGTTTTACAATAGAATGTGTTTTTAATCCTTGTTCTCAACTTTGGTTTTTTATACTTTTGGTAGATGGATGTTTTACAACAATATATGTTAGCATGTTTTCCTCCATTTACCTCATTATTATGATAGGGAATCACACTTTACTATAATTTTATCCCTTTCTTTCCCTTTGTCACATTTTTTGTGATTTGAAGCAATTCAAATTATTCCATGTGTCCTTCCTCTTAATTTCCTCTCCTTTCACTCAACATTGGATACAACAAGGTAAAAATCAAGATAGCACTTTTATTTCACCTAGATTTATGAGACTCTTAGACACCATGCTCATTAAATTTCTCCCTCTTAGTAACCAATTCCCAAGTATTCAAATGAAAGTCATCTTTAACACCCATGTTTGGTTTTCCAAATTTGTATGGAGGAGGAATATAAAAATCCATCAAAAAAGTTAAAAGCTAAATCATTTTAAACAAAAGGAAATGATATACAAAAGTCAACATACAAATCACAGAAGTCAAAATCACACCAAAGGATGTGATTATAATCACATCTCATCTCTAATCAAAGATCAAACTCCATAGTTGGCCTCAAAATAGAGCCAAATTCCATTGAAGTGTGGCAGGCCAATAGATTGGAATTGGAGAATTAAATAAACTCTATGGTGCTACCTACTTTCTCACACAAGTACCCAATCTTTACAATAGATTGATAACTCTATAAGGAGTCCTAAAGAATCGGGAACATGTATGGGAAGGTAGGCCCATTTTAATTTTCATGCATATAACTTTCATGGGATGATCTATATACTTAATTTGATACCCTAAGACTTGTGTGGATAAGAGAAATTCTTTGTAGTCCTTAAGGTTGGAAGTCCTCTTATTTTGACAAACTTAATTTGAGTGTCTTGACTTTGATAAAGAGTTCCTCTACCTTGGTTTTTTCCTTAATTCTCCCCTCCACCCATTTCATTTCCCCACTTGATAGGAAAATTGTGATTCCAAATAAATTTTCCATTATTCTATATTCATTTCTTATTCACCCTTTAAAAGCATGATAACATTACTTTGTTTCATTTTTAGCTATCCTTAGAACAAAACAACATGTTTGAGTCACTATGTATTACTTTCTTTAAACCCTAGATTTATTTTTCTCTTTTTTTACCATTTCTCATTTGTTATACTACCCTTATGTCATGTACACTTGAGTTCATAACCTTTTTCCATTGTTGATTGAGGTTGGCTTGTTACTTCTCACTCATCAATTTTGTTTTCCACTTTATGTACCTTTTTCCATTATTAAGTGAAATAAGGATTTTTACTACTCACTCATTAATGTTGTTTTAGCATTTTTTTTTGTCTTTTACATTGATATTTTGATTACCATAATTTTTTACATGTATAATTGGTTTTACTTGGTGAGTTTTCATTCTTAATCAAGGTTTACTTGTTTAAATTTTTTGGTCTTTAGTAGCCTTGGCTTTTACATTACCTGATTTAATCTTGTGTTTGACTTGGTCATTTGGTCTAACATAACACTTTTCATCCTAATTTGCCAAATTTCAATGTATGTCCCATCCTCATATCACCAATTATCTTTGCTTTCCTACATTTGTTTGTTTTTGCTCTTTAATTTTAAATTATTAGGTTTGTTGAAAGTAGTATCGATGCCCTACATAATCAAAACTAACAACATAGAAGACAACCATCCAGTGATACAGGTAAATTAAGGTACACATCACATTTAATTTTTAATTATTTCCCTTTTTATGATTTACTTTCAATTATTTTTTATTTAAAATAATTTTTTTTTCTAGCCTTAGAATTATGTGTTCCTATGTTCTTTCTTGAAGCACCAGCCCCTATTACACCTTAGTGACATGTGATGAGATTTGAGTGGGGCATATGTAAACACATAATATTTTCAACTATTTTCAAATACTAATATTTTATATCTTATAGGAAATTGTTGAGACTCAATCTCTCTAAGTGCACACCATTGGTTCTTCACAAGATTTTTGTCCCTTATTGCCACATATTACCAATCTAGCTAGATCTTAAAAACCATTCCCTAAGCTATTAATCCTCCTTTGCACACTCATCTAGTATTTTCACAATTTCCATCCCTCTTTTGCTCACCTTAAATCCCTTTTTTGGGTCAATTATACTAGGTCAACTAGGTTGACGCTATATAGTTTTGGGTGATTTTCACTTAGGAACTAGTTTGGCTCTTGGCCGACCTAGCTCATGACCTAGTGAATAATTATTTGAAATTATGCTAGGTTGAATCGATTGACTCTATTAGATAAAATTTTTGGAATGGATTAGGGTCAAATATACCTATATATACAAGATTATTTCAAGATGTAATCAAGATTTATTATTCACTCACACTTCTTTACAATTTGGTCTTCCACAATTCTACCTAAGGAGTCTTAACTTAGGGTTTTTAGTTGGAGAATATAGTATTATAGATAAGTTTTGGATGTTTTGGCCTTTCTTAGTGATCCTTATAAACCATAAAAGCCTCTTTCAAAGACCCATTGGCCAAGGGAGAGATTGAGTCTTGATGGGTTCACATTCAAGTAAGTATTCTCTAGCCTTGATCCTCTCTTTAGTAGATACAAGTAGCATAAGTATTGGCTTTGAATAGTACTACTCTTCATATTCCATGTATTAGGGTCTTACTCATAATTAGCTTAATTGAGTTTCTCTTATACATGTTTTTCTTATTTACTAACCTCTCATGTTGTGCCATAAGCTTTAGTGAGCACTATATTATATTTACTTTACTTGTTATTAGTATAGGTGAAATATTAAAACTCAAAACCCCCTTAGGGTTTATGCATGATTATGTTAGACTAGAGGCTTTAGAATCATCCTTAGCATGGTATATTAAGGTAAGAGGTCCCCTGATTAGGTATAGTGGATCCCCATATTATTCATTCTCCTACTTAACAAATGTGTCCCCAATTAGAAGTGTATGGTATGATTTATCTTCTCCAATCTAAGATTGATTTATAGATATGATGCATTTCTGATTACATACACCAACCCCCTAGATGAATCAACACCAACTCAACCACATAAAACTTTTTATCACCTTTAAAAAACTTTGTTTCTCACACAATTTATGATGATCACATTCTTTATCTCTTCTCACTCTTCTAACCCTCTTAAACTACCTTCTAGGCTTCTTCACTCAACTAGGTCTCTTCAAGATAGATTAGGTCATATGACCTTGATATTCATTTACAATACCCTTATTAGATATCCATGATAATTTATATACACCCATATGATGGTATAAAAGACCTCATTATACTTAATAATGTGTAATTTCCTTTACTTGCACTCTCAAATTCTCTAACTAGCCAATTAGGCCTATTAGGCCTTATTCTTATAAAATCCTCTAGATCACACACCTCTTGGTCAGTAAAATACACTTGAACACTTAGATTAAAATTAAAATAGGTATTATTAAAAATTTAATACATGAATAAATATTTACAATAGGTTAGCTAAAACTTAAAATACCAAAACCTCTTTTAGGCCTTAAGGAGACCTAATTCAATTATTCCTTCATTACTATATGTTACCCTTTTATCTCATTGGAACACTCTCAAACTCCAAAAATAAAATTAAAACTTCATATACCACTCAAATATACCCCCAATATTCTCATATTATGTCCATGACACTTTTTATATTCAACCATCACTTGAAGTACATCATTAATATTGTTTACATTAGGCCTTTATAGACATAAAAAGGTTTATCTTGAATAATCAAAGATATCACATTATTTACCCACAAAAACATGATAATAAACCACATAAAAAGAACCTAAAAGATCTTAAAATCTTCACTAAGTGAATTATACTTCATCACAAAGGTTAAAAAACTCAAAAACACTCTTGCAACTTGCTCACTCAGAACTACCAATTTTCCTCAAAGACCAGTCATGGTGAATCAGACCTCCAACAACTATATAGACATTTTCAATGAATTATTATGAATTTTTATTAACCTATGACACACACACACAAACACACACACACACACACACACACACACACACACACACACACACACACACACACACACACACACACACACACACACACACACACACACACACACACACACATATATATACACATTCAAATTAGTTTGTAAGATCAATAGTTTCCAATATACCATATGATTTTTATATTTGAATATGTTATATATATATATGTATATGTATGTGTGTGTGTGTGTGTGTGTGTGTGTGTGTGTGTGTGTGTGTGTGTGTGTGTGTGTGTGTGTGTGTGTGTGTGTGTGTGTGTGTGTGTAGTCATATATATATTCAAATATAAAAATCATATGGTATATTGGAAACTACTGATCTTACAAACTAATTTGTTGATCTCACTATACACAGACCTCACTGCATCAGACAAACCATTTTGGATTCACCATTTTCACCACTATGCATGGCTTCCAATAGTTATACAAATATTTAATAGGATATAACATTCCCAAAAATCAAATCCATTCACTTTTTTTCATCATTATATCATGATAACACATTTCTAATCATCTTCTCACTGCTGCATGGATTTTTCACTATTTATACCAATAGGCCTGTTAGTGACTGGTTAACTTGAATAACCAGTTTAGAAAAATTAAGGACTATAACCTATATATAAAACTTCATTAACATAAAACATGAGTCTCTTCCTTCTTCGTCCATCCATTTTATTACAATGTCTATTACAAATTTTGACTTCAATAGTAATTTTTTTAGAAACAAGCCTGTAACTCAACATTTTCACTCTTCTCTCTTTAACCAATGCCACATGGAGGTACCTGGGAGAGTCAAATATAAGATATAATATATTAAATTAGTATAAAAATATATTATGGGAAATTTTATCAACATCTTCAACATCAAGTCCTTATTAGGGTTATAAGAGGGTTTAAACCCATTTCCATTCTTAACAATCATTCATAAAGTATAACCCATCAATCCAAAAAATAATGCATATAATTTTGAGATAGGACCCTTAAAAATATAACATGAATATCGTAGGTTCCCATTAAAATATTTTATGAGCTAATGATCACAAGAAAATCCTTCTCATTTTGAGAACCCTTCATTCTGAGCACTCGAGAGACCTCCAAACAAATTTTCATGTCTTATCCTTCAAAATATGACCTAAAACTACATGAAAAATATTAAAAAAATATAACTCACCTATGAAAATTATTACATGATCTTAAACACATTTAAATATGATCATGACCCCTCATTATGCCATAATCTCTCTATTTGCTCTCTTAGACCTTGACCTATAAACCACATTATAACTTAAAACTGACCTTCATGCCTTTTACATGAACTCTCCACCACACTCACATAACAAAATAACTTATATAATTCTTAAATAGTTCTATAAATATTTCACATTATTTGACAATAGATCATGATAGCTCATTAGGCTAGGCAGGGTCTAGAAGTGGTCTAAATATAGGCTTGGTCTGAAGGTCTTACCCCTATAGCCTCACCCTAAAACTATCAATAATGTTTCAATTCATAAAATACAACATAATGTAACTTAATACAATCACTCATTCCTATGTGCATCCATATTACCAAGATAACATACTCATACCTTCTCACAAGGACTTTACATGCCATGACTAGTACCATGACTAGGCTTCTTAAGCACTTGAAACTTGATAATTGACCTTGAAAAAATTATTAAAATATATAAAATTTAATTGTATGATAAAATAGTTTCAAATAACCTCTCATAATCTTATGCTCACTTACTTCACCTAACTTCACTATGCACACCTTCTCAAAAGGTCTCTTCATACCATGACTAGGCTTAGGCTACTTAAATACCTGTACCTTCATAAAACCATAAGGAATTGTTTCATTCAAATTATATTTCATGAAAACATCCTTCAATGACAACACTCCATCAATTACACTTGTCATATCAACATACTACCAACTAGACACACTCTCTCAATGACATGAACCTCATGCAAAATTCACCTTTGACATTAATGACAATCCTCAACATTGGTTAAAATGCCTCTATTCTCTATTTTGTATTTTTTGTAGGTTTAATAATTGGTTAAATTGTGAATAAATTAGTGTAATCATCTCAAAATTGGCAAAATTATTCGCAGGTATCACACATGTTATTTTACTACTAAATGGTGAATTTATCTTTGTTTCAATGAAATTGACTTATATTTCATTGAAATTAACTCAATAATTAGTGAAAACACCTTAATAAATGAAACTACCTCTATTTTCTATTTTATTCTTTGTTATGTATTTTGTACAAGTTTTATACTCAGTGAAATCGACTCATAATCGATAAAATTGTCAAGAAATCAGTGAAATCATCAATAAATCAATGAACTTGATCAAGAAATTAATGAAATTACTCTCAAGTATTTACAAATTTTATTTCTTAATAATTGGTGAAATTACTTAATTTTTATGAAATTATTTTATTATCAATGGAAATGTTAACATCATTGGTAAATTGACCTTTTAATCAATGAATTCATCTTTGTTTATATTTTTCTACTTTTTATTGTGTTCTGTGTAGGTTATTAAAAATAGTGAATTGGCCCTAATAATCGATGAAATTGCCTTTGTGTGTCAAAAAAAATAAGAGTTGTCAAAAATATAGAAAATTTACCTCCACTTGAAAAAGATCCACCAAGAAAAACTACTTAATTTATTTTTCTTATAGATTCCAAAAGGGTGTAGTGATCCATTCAAACATATATTAATTATTCAAATTTCCTTTAGTTTTTTAAAAATATTTCATCTTTTGATTTGGTATAATAAAACACTTTAATTTCTATCCATATTTATTTAGTTATTTATTTAAGAGTTTGCTTGTGTGCTTGTGTGATGCCTTCAGATGTATGCTCTCCTCTTTGGTAGGGTGCCTCAAAATCATGGATTTTATTACTTGTTTTTATCCTAAGATATTTTCCTATTATGTTCTTTTATTACCTTTAGTGGGATTCATGTGAATCAAAATGGTAATACCTTTCCTTTTCTTTTGGCTCTATGATTGGGGTGTCATTACCTTATCATGAGTCTTTAGGGCATGGTGAGTAGAATGTCATTATCCAACATTTATACCAACCCCGTTATATGATGGGGTATGTAAATTTAAACTATATAAAAAATATATTAGCTGAAATATCTTTCAAATATTGATTTTTTCAATACCACTTCACTGAAATCTTATAGTTGAAGTAGTCACAAAGGGACAATACCCTTTGGTGAATGGATCATTAAATATTGACACCCAATTGACATATTTTTTATACCCAATACTACAACCTATATTGGGACCATCTATAAATCCAATGAAAACTTTATAATATGAACTTTAAACCATAAAACATTCATTAGTGTAGGGTTATAAAATATGAACTTTACACCTAAATATATTTTTTATGTATGAAATTCTTGAGATAAGGGTTGGATTAAAACACCACCAATAACTACATTTAATTACTTAAATAATATTAAACTTTATAATCTTCTCTCAAGGTAATTATATAAAAATAATTAATGAATGTGGAGTATTCTAGAGTAAGTCACTAAATTAGGGTTGTAAGCTCAAGTGTTTGATTGATTGGTTGTGGTGTTAAAAACTTATATTAATCCGCATACATGTTCACAAAGAGGTGTTATTCCACCCAAATTTATCGTCAAAATTTTTCCATTCTTCACTTCATGTATAAACATGTATATTTCTTGTTTGAAATCATACCATTATGCTATTTATTTGACATAGACCCATTTCAATCCAATTCTAGTCTTGATACTAGGTTATATGTTCAAAATAAAACTTGTTTAGGTCAAATATCACTTTTCATTTCCAAATCACATTCCAAATTATTATTTACATATAGGTATATTCCAAATTTGGGTCCAATCACTTGCATTTAGGTCAAATTACATGGCTTGCAACTATGTCTAACATGCCTTAATGAAGAAAAAGTAGTATGGCTAAAAAGGTTTCTCATGATGATGATTGTACACAATATCAAAAATGTCATATAAACCCATTATCATACCAACTAGATTATCATAATTATCAACAATATTTTATGATCTTAAATTATGTGGAAGTTCATCAACCAAAGTATAAGAATGTGCCACTTACATATGATGTAACTTGAGATTAATTTGAGAAAGACTTATTTGAAATCAAAGATGAAGATATTTTGTGATTATTAGTGATGGGTTATAAGGTCCCCCCTAATTATCCTATAGATAAATTTCATAATGATGAGAAATATCAATCCCATAACACTATCAAAATTATATAATGAACTAAATATTTACCCTCCTCTGTTCATGCTCTAACAATTATTCAAACATTGATAGTTATAGAAATATATAAAAAGAGAAATGAGTTAGATGTAGGCCCACCCCAAGTTTTGCATCATTTTAACCGGATTTTAATAAGATGGTAAAGTTTTGACTAATCTTGCATATTTATTTGTTACTACTCTAGTATATAATCCTCCTCTTATAGAGTTTAATCAACCTATTGAGCATCAGGATAAAGATTCATTTATTTGACCCATTTCTTTTTCTAGATACATCTATTGCTCCTAAGCAAAATACACCCATTGATTTTTTGCAATTAGTTGTTAAGAATTCACAACAAACATTCCCTAATCCCCCATCAAGTTATGGTTAATATCACTCTCACAATATCATTTGATCAAATACCTCCTCCATAACTACAAAATTTAGATCAATCCCAATAAGTCTTTATTGAGACATATAGTGTCTCATCTAGTTCACATCTCTCCCAACACAATCATGTTAGAGTCCAAAAAGTTACCTCTAATACTCATCAATTTTTGTCTAGTACACAACAACAAGTATCATCTGGATAATAGGTTTTTTCTAATCATAAACATATTCCCACAAATCAACATCAATTCCTCAATCCCAACACATTCTTCCTATGCAATAATGAGTATACATTCCATCTTCCAATACAAATCAACACTAATTTCCTCTTAACCAATTACATCTTAGTAAAATGATTACTAATCCTACTCAGTTAGTATATAGAGTTACCAAAATTTCATCTAATTCATAATTTCATTCTCATCTATAAAATTCCCAAACTAAATCTGAAAATAATGCCTTTTCCCAAGAATGGAAAGTTGTTAAGGATGTAATTTAAGGACTAAAAGCTATTAGTCAAGACCAAAAATACAAGTTGGATCACATATATTCATATCCATTTGATGCAAGCATATTCTATATACATTTTATATCTCATTTTAATATTCCTAAATTTGATAAGAATAAAAGAAAAAGAGACCCAAGGGAGAACCTAAAGAGTTTTTTATTGCCTAACAAGAAGTAGGCCATAACACTAATTTTCGACTTTGATTATCTTCACTAATTTTGGTTGGGAAAGCTTTGGAGTGGTTTATGCATCTTACCAAAGGTTATATGACATATTTTGATGATTTTTTTAGATAATTTTGTCAAGAATTCTGCATATAACATTTAACATAAATTGACCATGGTGAATTTGTGTGCTATTAAGCAACAAAGGGGCGAAGACTATGCCACTTATCTTCAAATATGGCATACATTGGCTAGCATATTTCCACATTATCTTCATGATGTTAAATTAACAAACATATTCATGATCAATTTAAATTTCAAACTATCTCTTAACCTTAGACTACAATGTCCAAATAACTTTGATGATGTCATTAATATAGGTATCCAAATAGAGAAGGCTTTCATTGATAAAATATTGATTAAAATTTATTCATAAAACCAATCACAAAATCAAAATCAAATCCAAACTTCAATTTTAAATCCAATTAATACATAATATAATCCTAAACCCTTCAATTACAACAAGAATATGGTGGGTAATGGAGTAACAAAAGTAAGACATGTCCACAAGGTACAATCACCATAAGTATATAAAGCTCCTCTACCAAAAACACTTGCTTTTCAAAGGCCTCCTCCGCCAAATAATCAATATAATGGAATAAAATTTACTAATCTTGGAGAGCCTATTGAGGTTGTATTTCAAAAACTATTAAAATAAAATATGATTACTTGGCCTAATACCAAACCCTTTGATGAAAGTCAACCCAAACTTGATTGGTATCAAGATAATGAATATCATGAACATCATTGTGTCAAAGATCATGAAATTCATTGATGCATGCAAATTTTACATCTTATCCAAGATATGCTAGAAAGAAGGGATATTGAATTAAAAAATGTTTCATCCCATTCTAATAATAACATGGGGATCTAATATATAACTTTTTCCTCAACATAATACTAATCAAAATGAACAATGACAATAAAAATGAGTAATGGAAACATCAACAAGATAATAATTATAATCACAATCAGGGTTCCCAAGATAAATATGTTTATTACCATGATACCCCCTATGATTACAATGTGGTGGGATGTATCATGGAACATCATGTGGCCACAACAAAAATCAACCACTTTTCCCATTCCAAAAATTCCCAACAAGAAAATCCCTCCATTCTAGTATTAGGTATATCTATTCTAGGAGCTCTTCATCCACATAATCCTCATCCTTGAGTTAAAATCCCAAGATTCTTTGATTTTAACTCAAATTCCTATGTTCCTATTCCCACTTCAAATTATGTTGTTACAACTCAACTCTAAAATTACCCTTCAAGGGCCTATAGATTCTCTTGCTAAATTTAATCCACTTTATAATTCTAATCTTATTCAAGATCAATACAAACCCAAGTATACACTTATTCTCAAAAAATAATATGATCTTGTGGATTAATTAAATAATATGCCAACATATATTTCCATTTTGGATCTTTTGTGTAATTCTCAACTCCATAAGTATATTTTTTATGAGCCCTTGAGCCAGTCTCAGGTGCCTAACAATATCACACTAGTTAAATTTAAAGCATTGGTGGGAAATTTATCTCTTGATCCAAAACTAATATTTGATACAAGTGACATATCACCATAAAATCAATTGGGTACTTATAGATAATTATTATGTCCTCAATATTGTTCCATTAAAGTTAGTACAACATCTAAGATACACTTTAACAAATATAAATAATGATACCATCTGTATTGGGGGGTATGATAATATATAAGGGTAGTCAACATGTACAATTCCCTTGCCAATTCAGGTTGGGCCTATCATTCATAGTAATTTATGTCAAGTTATTGAACTTGGATTGACATATAATCTCCTCCTTGGTCATATACAAATTCATGAGATATGTGTATTTACCTCTATGATCCATCAATTCATAAAATTAACTCATTATGGAATGAAGGTCATTATGTCCAGGGACATACAACCCTATAAATATTGTAAACATATAGAAGTAGAGGGATTCCAATACATTAATTATCCTAGTGTTGACCATGTTATCAAAATCACAAGTAAGTGATGTATGATCCACCTAATTCCAATTATTTATATCTAAATACCCTTTATTCCTCTTCATAATCACCCCTTCCCTCACTAAATTCCTCCCATTTTAATATTAATGATAAAGGCCTTGGTGTATATAGTATTGAAAATGCTTTTCATCTTACCAAACTGCCTATATCACCTAAATCCCATGGCAAGCCCAAGATGGAATGGAATCAGAAGAGGGTAAAATCTCATCCCTAGGAGTATATTCCATTTTTTGAGGGAAATCATTTAGTTAATAAGATCTAAAACAAGCAGATGAGTCTTGGATGTATGGTGAGGTTTTTTTTGTTGCTTTTAAAGAAAAAAATACCCTATTCCAAACATAATTATGGATAACCAAGCCTATGAAGCAAAGGCTTGGGAACATAGGGACAAGGCTAACGAGATCCAGTTATTCCTATTAAGAATGTAAAGCATTAAGGTCTTGAATACAAATCACCTAAGCTTTTCCCCACATATTTTATAAGTGATTTAACCTCTACATTAAATGATCATGTTCTTGATAGTGACACAAATTCATTTTATAGCATCTATGATGAGCTTTCCAATACCACTATATTTGATTCCCATTTTATTCTCACTATTTATATTGTTCCAAACTTTCCCCTTACTATCCACTATCCTAATCTCATTAATTGGGACTATCAAGACTATGATATTATACTTGATGAGTTTCTAAACAAAGAAGCCATTTTAGAGTTTATGAGATTGAGAGATGGTTTACCAATGGGTGGCCAAAATCAAGGATTTTTATACACTTTGGACCCTAATGCATACTTTGTTGAGAAAAATAAATTCATTCTTGATAATAAAAATAAAACATTGAGATCCTTAAGTGAAAACCTCTCTAAGGCACATTTGGATTAGGAAAGTAATAAATAAAATGATAATTCCATTGGTGAAAACATGTTTTAGGCACCATTAGATGGTGAAGTTCACTCTCCTTCATAATATTCCCAAGGGTACATAAGTCCATGTTTGTCATTTAGAGAAGAAATCAATTTTAAATATCATGAAGCATTTTAGCATATGGTCTTGGAAAATCCACCTTTAGTAGTTTATTGGTCATTACCTCCTATGAATGATTTTAATTATTCATACATGGTTAGGTTTGAGAGCCCATATTTAGAGCTAGATGATCATTTTCCTTATTTTCACATTATTTTAGAAGATGGTTCCACTCTTCTTGTGGAATATTCTACATAAGTGAATATTAACACACATGATAATCCTAAGATGATCAATCTTAGTGTATCTCTCACTCTAGAGGAATGTTAACTGATTATTTCATTTCTAATAGAGTTCACTGATATATTTTATTAGGCCTACTTTGGTATGCTTGATTTATATCCTTATTTGGTAGTGCATCATGTGGTTATACACCTAAATGTTAATCTTATTAATTATAAACTATGAAAGATGCATCCACGAATTGACATCTTAGTCAAATAGAGCTAGAAATGTTACTTGCAATAGGTTTTATTAAACTTATCCTTTATGTAGACAATATTTCCAACATTTTACCATTAAAAAATAATCCATTCGGTATATGGATATGTAAATATTTTAGATATCTTAACAAAGCTTGTCCAAAAGATGATTTTCTATTACCCAACATAGATATTATTATAAATTCTATAGCAGGTTACGAGATGCTATCTCTTATGGATGGCTTCTTTGGCTATAATCAAATCATGATTTATTCAAAATATCCAACCAAAGTAACATTTAAAACTCCATGGGGGACATTTTATTACCAATCTATGATATTTGGCTTGAAAAACATTGGATATACATATCAACATGTAATGACAGTTATATTTCATGATATTATGTATTCCATTATTGAATATTATTTAGATGACATTATAGACAAAATAAGAACATGTGAAAAGCATCCTAAAGTACTGAAAAGAATATTTTAAAGGATCCATGAATATAAAGTGTGTCAAAACCCTAAGAAGTTTTTTTTGCAGTTACATCTAAAAAAAATTAGGCTTCATTATTTCTCACAAGGGAATTGAATTTGATCTAACTAAAATTTATGCCATTACTGAGATGCCTCTTAATTTTAAATAAATTCACAATTTAAAATAAAATATCTAATCCATTCTATTATTCATTTCCCAACTTGTTGATTGATGCCATCCTTTTACACACCTTCTAAAAAATGGTACTACATTTCAATGGAATTTATAATGTTTAGAAGATTTTGAGAAACTCAAAAAGTACCTAGATAATCCACCAGTACTCATTCCACCAACACATGGGAAACCCTTATTATTATACATTTCTACAATTTTAACCATCTTGGGTCACTCCTCACCCAACATGATGATCAAGGCAAAGAAAGAGTTGTCTATTATTTGAGCTAAACATTATTCACTTATGAGCATACTTACACTCAAATTGAAAAAGCTTATCTCACATTATTTTTCACTTCTCATAATCTTATACATCATGTGTTTAATCAAAATAGCATTTTTATTGCAAAAAGTGGATCGTTTAAAGCATATCTTAGTAAAAATAACTTTAATTGGTTGAATGGATAAATGGGTGATGTTTTTGAGTGAGTTTATCATCATATACACACACCCAAAGGATATTAAAGGGTAAGTATTAGATCTAGATACCCGTTTTGGTACAAGTACACATATTTATAGTTTTATTTTATGTATATACCTTTTACTAAGAATTAGACATCTAGTGATGAGATCTCTCATGGACCTCTTTGGTTTTATCTTATTTCATTTGATTTACCTACCCCTTAGGCTTATGTGTTATGTCTATTAATATTCATCTAGTGTATCCTAGAGGCCCCTCTTAGTTGTGTTTATTTTATATATGTTTTTATCCCCTAAAAACTTTCATCTATCCTAGACACTAACATCAATGTTAGTGTATAGATTTGATGCAACTATCTAGACTTATCTGTTTATATTTTTTAGTATCTTCCACTTTGAAACTATTTTTTCAGCTATCTTGACCCATCCTAAGGTCAGATTTTTGTGTGTTACTAGGTTCTAAATCAATGTCAAAATGTTCCTAAATATACAAAGGATATGATATAATTAATATACCTTCGAAGTTGATAAGGAAACTCTCTAATAAAAAATTACTATTTCTTGCAATCTATAAAAATGTACTACAACATTGAATTAAATATTTGAAGCATTCAAAAGGTCAAATATATTATTGCATTATTTGTAACAAGGTTTAATAAGAGAAATAACATATATTTACACTATTATATTTCCACACACATGAATATGAGGTAGAAATACATGTGAGTCTAGGGCCCTCTTAGGAGTATTGGCTATGTAGGCAACACTTATAAACAATAGGGTTGCTAGGGCTATCTCGACTCATGTTACTAACCCATTTTTACTAGGTTGAAATAGGTATAATGAAAAATAACTAGGGTTTCCCATTATCTAGATATGTCACATAGTCAAACATAATTTGAGATGTAGAATACTCATAAAGGTGATAACATAGGCTTGGTTCAATTTTAGAACCATCCTTGTGTATATTCCTTACTAGACACTAGCATCTAAGGAAGACACACACATCAATGCTACTATCCCTGATCGATGTAATTATTTGAGGTTAAAAATAGTCAAGGTATAAAATGAATATATCCCAAACCTAAGTCACAATAGTGTGATGATTCCTAATATTTTCCATATTTAAGAAGAGGACAACTACTCACTTATGCTCTCTTTTATCCCTAAGCTACTTTATACTTACTATATTTATTTCACATGGTAAATTAGGTAAATCTATATTATTGACTATATTTTAGTGTAAATTTGAATATTTTCATTCCTTTCAAACAAATTTAATTGATTGGGTATTGTATTATAAAACTCAAAAATCACTTAAAACATTTGGTGGACATGTCCTCTGTTTATTGAACTAAAAGCCTAGTTTGCATGTACGATTTTCTCCTTCTTTAGGAACTTCATTTTAGATTTATGTATTTTATTTTTAGATCTAATTTTTGATTATGTAGGGTTATTTTAGGAATGTTAAATTTCCTTATTGATTTGGATCTCGTTGTTGTTTTTTCATAATTTTATTAAAGTCTCAACTCCTTATGGAGTTCTTACTTTATGGCAATATAAGGGACCCTCAACCAAGAAAGCCTCATCCTTTGGATAGTTTATTTAATGTGCCTAATGATCAATGTATTTCATATGATGATCTTATGGAACATAAAAAATAGGCTCAAACCCATTTCTTTGCTTATAATTATGACAATGAAAGAACTAATGATGAAAATGTATGCATAAATGAGTGAGATAGTGATCAAAATAGTGATTATTATGGGTATGAATGTAATGATATTCCTATTGGCTATGTTGAACTTAATTATCCTACTCTTTTAATTTCCAGTGATGAAGGGTTTCAAGAATCAACAATGATGCATTTTATTACACCTTTACAAAATAATGATGTAATAGATATGCAAAATAGTAACACTCATAATAATATAAGTTAAAATATTAAATGCATACATTATCTAGATAATCCAAAAGTTAAATTTTCTTCTTCCTTTTCCAATAATGCAAATTTAAAAAAAAATAGAATGTTCTCTTCCCTCTTTCAATGATACAAATGTTGAAAAATTTGAATGTTATTCTTTCGTTTCTAATGATGCACATACCAAATAAATTGAATGTTCCAATTTTAACTCTCATAATACAAATATTGATAAAATCAAGTGTATGCATTCTTTTTCAAATGAAACTCATGTAAAAAATTCTATCTCTTCTCTAGATGCTTCAAAAAAAATAGTCAATTTTATTCTCTTCCTCAATTAGGTAGCATGTAAAATGTATGTATTATTTCTCATCCTTTCTTACTTGAATGTAAAATTGAAAGTGCATATGAAAGTCACAAGGAAATAGTTACAAAAGATGCATTTTTGGGGGATTAAAATAAGGTAAAAATCCCATTTGATGTATCTCATTTAAAGATCAAAGAAAATGAATCAAAGAAAATCAAAAGTAGTATTACATTATCTCTTCCATTACAAAGTAAAAATGGAAGTGAAAGTTTCATTCCCCTCTCTCAAGATATTCCAAATAAAGAGTAAAATGTTTCTTTTCCACCCTCTTTTGATTTTTTCCTAAATAAGAGAAAATGTTTACAAGTGGAATAATTTCCCTTATTCTTATTTTATGTAACCAAATTCTAAGTAAAGTAGCATCTTGTCATTATAATGGTATTAACCCTTATGATATCCAACATGATATAATTACCTCTTTAACCATGGGTAATCCCTTACCAAATGTTACAAAGCCATGTGATGATTCTTCTATCGAGGGTGGTAAAGATCCTACCATTCATATGTTTCGTGTGAATGGTATTTTACAACATCTAACAAAAAATTCAACATCTCCTTATGATATGTTATCTATCATGACCACCATAGTATACTTTTAACATCAAGTCAACACTCTTAAGTTACAAGTTTATTCTCATGAGGCTCTTTTTTATGAGAATATATTACCAAAACAACCTATTACTTGAGATGTATTTGAATATCCTTATCCTCAAAATTTTATCATGCCTGATTTCTCCTTCTTCAAGGGTCAAGGGGATCCTATTTTTCATTTACAATAATACATACACTCATTTGGACATTGGGCCCAAATTATAAGCTTGCTATTAAAAAAATTCCATCATAGTTTAATAAAAGGTAGTCTTGATTGGTTTTACAACCTTATAAATGGTTTTTATCAACTTTTAAGAATCTTGAAGATGTATTCATATCAAATTTTCACTAGTTTACCTTACCTACGTTATTTTTGGAACACTTGTAAGCATTGACCCAAAATGAGAATAAGTATATACAAGATTATGATATTCAAATTAAGGATGCTTTACATTCCTTAAACTATACAACTTAAAAATTGGAAGTATAATTGATATTTGGTATGGGTCTTATTTATCCACTTAGATAGAGAGCATTGTACAAGCCCTTTTCTTTAATAGAAACCTTATATTAGGATGTGCATAAATATGCATGCACTTTAAAAAATACACAAACTTGACTACCTATTTTTCCATCAAAAACCAAGCATGATAAGAATCATGTTTTAAGGGCACATAATCAAGTTAAAAATAATCATGAACCACTTCAAAAATCTTCTTTATAACCACTAGTACCTATGAAAACACCAATTATTAAAGTTTTGAATAAAGTAATGGAACATGTTTTTAGAGTACCTCTCATAGTTAGACCAAATAACACCACACAACTCCAACATCTTCAGTTTGATTGGTATCAATATAGATTACATAATATATTATAAAATTTGGTGGATAAATGATTGATCGGACTCCATCCTAATTCATATTACCCACCTCATATATTTTGAGTAGGAAAAAGGACAAAAAATTTGCACTTATAATGGTATTAATTATCATCGAGACAATGAGTGTTTTGATCTCGATCAAAAGTTTATATAGTTAATAGATTAATGAATCATTGTATTCTGAAAAGATGCATCCAGACCTCATTCAAATACTTTTCCTAGAGGCTCATCTAACAGGCTCAAACCATTCCATGCTAATCCTTCTAAGTAATACATGGTCCATCAACCTTTGTAAAAGATTCCCACTAGTATAAGTCCTTTAGTTGTATCCTATGAGGAGGTGCTTCATGTAACCTCACCCAATGGACATAATGGGAACACCTCAAGGCTATGAGTCTCCTATAGTTGGAGCAAACCTTTAGAGAAGGTCAACTTCCCCTAGTAGATAACCTAATACTAACACTAATGCTACTACACTTGAAAGGAGAAGTAAGAAAACGCGTGTAAAATAAAGAAACTAAAATAAAAAAAGGTGATAGACCAAAATAGTTTGTCTCTTCTACATAATTGAGATCACAAAATGGAAACCTTAGGAACAATGACATATACAAATCAATCATGAAATTATTAGAATTAGTGTTTCATAGAGAGGTATAAGGATCTATGGAAACATTAGAAGGAGAAGCATTCATCACCATAACTAATGATGCATAAACCATGAGATATATAGACTATGACCTACAAAAATGAGTTCACTTACATAGAGGTGAAATGGGATTGGACACAATCAAATGGAAAAAATACTTCACCATAAAGAGAAAATCAATAATTAATAAGATAAACATATAATGTAAGTCATTGGGAGGGTAAAAATAGTTCTATTATTTGTATAAAGGCATAAAATCAAGGTAGAGGGATCAAAGATTGGCTAATTTCTATAGCATTTCTATGCTAAAAAAAGTCCCCCTAGTAATGATAATTTTGCTTGTTTTTTATTGATAATAAAATAAGAGCTCAAGGTCTTGACCTGGTCTTACCCACTATTAGGGCAGTTATAAATTTTAAGATGGTTAGGAAAGGGGGTTGAGTTAGTGGGTATCTCCTCAGGATTCCTAGTGCCATGCATACATAACTACCTACCATTTCCTCCTAAACATGCATCTTCTCTTCTATGTACACTTATGATATTCATGCACTCATTTCCATGATGACTAAGGCCAAATTCTATCACCGTTTCCCCACTCTAATAGTTGGATCTAGGATGTTCTATGATTTACATGATGAACTACTCCAAGATTGATTTTGTGAATCAATACAATTACAAATCTTGATCATTAGTTGATATCTAAATCATAGGAATGGGTTGTCAAATTAGGTTTAGTTTAACCATTCCTAATGGACCTAATTTAAACATGTCACCACATCTGTATTGATTCCAAGAAGGAATCAATAACCCCTTTTTCTCAATTGCCTAGGGACTCATCTCTATTTGACACTTGGTAACATGTAAGATATTTTAGTGATCCTTGGTGAGCTCTTCATCCCTCCAAGCTTGGGATTAATACAACCCCCAAGTTGAGATCATATACTTTGAGAAAACTAGGTTCCTTGTAATGCTTCCATCTAAGCTCAAGGTATCCCTACCTCAAACTCATTGAAACTAGGTTTTAGCCATGAAACATCCACTGAGCTCACTACATTAAATTTAGGAATTTTATCCCACATTTACAAGGGGAAGAAAATAAAATCACTTTATAATGAAGAGATTTTTCTCAATAACTCGATCTTAAAAGACTGCATATGCTCTAATTTCATTTATTGATTTTGTCATCTGTCAAAACAAGATTAATACCTTGATCACACTGCGAAAGGGGTTGAGTTTACAAATAGGACTACCACTTAGACATAGGCCCATCTTCTATTATCTAGTATTTTACCACACTATGCCCAAGCTTTATATATAGCTGCTACTTGTCATCATACCATTTGATCCTAGATATATATGTTTTACCTAGTCATATCTTCCAAGTCAAATAGATGGGTATATCTAATAGCTAATTGATATGGCATTTCCTAGTTAGAACAGGTTCTAAAAAATGTGACAATTCTACCACCCTAAGAAAATTATAGGTCTTGCTAAACGTTTATATCATGATGAAGTAATATTTTACCATATGTCATCATCATGCTCACTTATTATTTTGACACACTACTAGGCTTCTATTGACTACCTTGGGGATACAAAATAATGATATTTTTCCACATGTCATCATACCACTCACCAACTCACCTAAGGCTTGTTGACATAGTTATTTATGTTATAAATAAATATCTAGGAGAGTGAAGTAGTGAAATTATGCCATATGACATCATACTACTAACCTACTAGCCCAAAGGGTTTTAAATTTATACATAAATCTCTAAGAGAATGGAGCAATGGGATTATAGCATGTGGAAGCATCCTAATAACCCACTTCACCACTACCTTACGTGGATATTGATGTGAAACTTCATGAAAATTAACCACGTGTCAAAAGACATTTAAAAAGGGCTCGGTACTATCAGTAAATCAACATGTGGCACTGGCCAACTTTTGAAAAATTGGCTAAGTGCCTAAAGTATTTTTAAAAGAGGCATAGACCATTAGGAAATGTGAATGATTATTGTGTGGTGTCATTAAACTGGACTAGATTCCTATTATGTCTAAAACATTGGGAAGATGTCAAGATGCCACATAGGGCCCATTAAATTTTATCTTATCACCTGTTAAATCCATCATTTGGAGAAAAAATAACCCCTAAAATGACTATGTCTAAGAACTTTATTGAAAAAATAGAGCTACTAGAAGACCACAACTCATAGATATTCTAAGCCTAGAACTTCCCATTTGGATTATAAGTGATCATGCATAATCAACTAATAATTGAGAATCTTATGAGTGAGCCCAAAGCTTTGAATAGAACTCAAACATTGTTCTTTCATGGTTACTATAAATAGTCAACATTCTAGTGACCTCTATAAGCTACTTGTCTACTAAGTAGGAAGCCATTATCCTTTAGAAAAATCCATTGGGCATGGAGTCATAGAAGCATCTAAAATTACCAATTTTTAAAACACAACCCTATTGTAACCTACTCAGCCTAATATTGAATAATATAACTAATAATTGATTACAAAGAATTTGAAAGTATTCTCAAGTTTTGTCTCTGATATATTCCCTAAATTTATCAAAGTTTCATGATATCTTATAGACACCATTCCATCTATCCTAAATCTCTAATTCTACCATGCTTTTAGACTTACTCCCTGAGCTAATTATAAAACTAAAAATGCCTCCAACAAAAGAGAGAAAGAAACACAAAAATCTTGTCATAGGCACTTAGAGGAAGATAAAAGGATCAAAACAAAAGCCTCTTAGATATTTTCTATTACATGCCAACATGTCATTACATGAATAACATAGTAGGGTGAGTACTTACTTCTCATGTTGCTAATGTGATTTGTTAGCTTTAGGGGAGACATTTTTGGTGATGAATACCCTCTTGGGATCTACTTCCTTGCAGGTTAGGCCCACCCATTGGTCCTATAGTGTTCCATTTGTGTTAGATATGCCCTTCAATCCAAATGAGTCTTTTGATGACTTTTTTATGCCCAACTATATGCCTTGATCCTTGTGAGTTTATTTCATCTATAACACTATAATTTCATCTACGTGCGTGCCATAATCCTTAGGTTTGTCTATCCCATTGAGATATTAACACTCTTAAAAAAGATAAAAGTATATTTCCCATAAATTTTTATCTCTTTGGTGGTTTGTATGGTCTAATAGGGCCCAATCCTTCCCATGCTTATAGTTATCACATGTCTATGCTTCTTCGTAAATAAAATATATCACATCAAAGTCACTTTTTTTACATTATAGGATAGAAACATTCTATGATTCTTCCTATGGATTCATAAAATTTGGGATAAGGGCATGTTTATCATATACATAATAGACTTCCAGTGCTACACCAATGATCGAATACATGTTTTTTAAGTCTGACCCTTTCTAATTCAAGAGTAGGGGATCAATTTTAACTCAAGCTTTTGAACACTTATGTGATTTGGTCTACTCAAAGGTAGGTTCCACTTGAGACCTAACCTAAAATGTTGTACACTAATTTATATCACCTTAGGTAGGGGAAATAGTTTTATAAGCACTAGCAAAGTTAAAAGTTGGTACATTATGTGGTCTAGTATATGTGAGCTGAGGTTGAGCTTATATGACACATTGGAAGGGTTGCCTAAAGGGATGATATGATTAGATCTACTATGATTATTAATTATTAATAATTATTAATTCATTCCCAAATTTCTATAAGATGTGTTTGAACTTGTGTAACTCCTTTAAAGGAAAAATAGGAGTTGGTTGACTGATTGAGAGTAGAAGGGTCATGAAATTGGGACAGGTGGGTATGGGCATAGGAATTAAAGGCATGGGAAGCTTGAGTGTAAACTTACTACTTAGATTAAAAAATTATCTACCTCTATGGTGAGTTCATAGGCATCAAGAAATGTGGTTCCTCCCATTGTTTAGATCACAATCACAAGGTCACAATCAATCACCCTTAAAAAGTATAAAATACCAAATTCATAGAGGGTTTAACAATGGGTAGATTCAATCCTAAGTTTTATGAAACCTCATATTGAAATATGTTAAGAGCTCATAAGATGCTCACTTGATGTTGGTGAGTTATTCTATAAGGGACATATGGTCACTTCTATATGTGAACTACCTATAAAGTTGCTCACTTAACTTATCTCAGCTATGAATTGAATCAAGCCACAAACACCTATACCACTATAATACCTTACCTTTCAAATATGAAGTAAGGAGTCTCATGTAAATGTTGACTTCAAAAATAGTACAAATGGCATAAATGCCTACTATTTCCTTGATATTCTCAAATCAATTAGTGACATCCTCTCCTGTGAAGTATGGGATGCTCTTGATCTTGGTGAATGATATGCCATTTTAGTGATTAAGGGATACCTCCATTTAATATTTCAAAGATGTGGTTCCTTGGGATAACAATTAATTATCATAGAAGTTAAAATTCCTCTTGGTTAAATGCATAAGGTTAGTCTATTAAAACTTGAGATAGATGGAATTGTCAAGTTCTTGGAAAACGTATTCAATTTATAACTATTAAGGATCAAACCAATTTAATTATTAAACTCTTGAATGTGTCCTATGAGGCATGATATAAACTATTATAGTATTGAGTTTCACCTTCTAGGGAGGTGTTTCATATCTCCTCACCCAATGGACACAATGGGAACACCCCAAGGCTATGGATCACCTATGGAGAGTGATAGCTTCCCCTAATGGATCACCTAAAACTAACCCTAACACTATTTAACTTACAAGGAAAAGAGAGGAGTGAATAAGTATCTAAAACTAACCCTAAAACTATTTTAGTAGGTATCTCATTTGGATTGATTTCAAAAAGGAATCAATGACCCTTTTTATTAGTTTATGAGGGAATCATATTTGTTTGGCACTTGGTGACTAATCAAAGCTTCATATGATCCTTGGTGAGCTCTTCATCCTTATGAGCTCAGGCTCAATAAAACCCCCAAGTCAAGCTCATATATTTTGAGATGAGCTCTTAAAAAAGTTAGGTTCCTCATAATGTTTCCATCCGAGCTCAAGCTATCCTTACCTTAAGCTTGCTAAATCTAGGTTCTAGCCATACAAAATCCATAAATGTCACTACATTCACCCTAGGAGTTTTGTCCCACGTTCATAATGGGAATACATAAAAATAAATTTATAATGAAGAGAACTCACTTAGTTTCTCAATCTTAAAAGACTACTTAGATCTTATTCATCAGCTGTGTCATGTGTCAACACAAGATTGGCCCCTTATCACACTCTAAAAGGGGTCAATATTGACAATGGGATTACCACTTAGACACATGCCCATCACACGTTAGCTAATATCTTACCAACTATCCCTAGGCTTGTTCTACAATTGCCAATTGTCATGTTGGCAATTGATTCCAAATCTATTTTCTTCACCCAATCATCTTTATTATGTCAAGAGATGAGTTCATCTAACATCTAGTTAATGTAACATTATATATTTGGGTTAGTATCTAATAATAATAATAATTCTACCACCTTGAGAGACTGATAGGTCTTGTTGACTATTTATATCATTATGAAGTGAGATTTCACCATGTGGCATCATCCCACTCACCCACTATTCTGACACACTTTTGGGGTTACATGGACTTTCCCACAGATAAAAAATAATGGATTTCACCACATGGCATCATATTACTCACCCAATTTCTAGGGGCTTGCTGATGTCACTATTTTTTCTATACAAAAATATCTAAGAGAGTGAAGTAGTGAGACTATGACATGTGGAAGCATCCCTCTAACCTGCTTATCCACTAATTTGATGATGTGGAGATTACCAATAAAATTAAGACAAATTAACCAAGTTTCAAAAGGAATTTAAATAGGGCTTGGTACCAGTAGGATATTAACATAAGAATTGAAAAACTTTTATAAAATAGGATAAGTGCCAAAAGTTTTTTTGAAAGAGGCACAGGCTGTCAAGAGATGTGAATGATTATCATGTGGTGCCATTCAATTAGACCAAAGTCATCATATTAATGACAAACCAATAATACATCAATATGTCACCAAGGGCCCATAAAACTAGATCTTGTCACCTCTTGAAACCATCATTGGGAGATAAAATAACCCCCAAAATGGCCAAGTGTTGAAGTGATTTCTTGAAAAAATAGAGCTGCTAGGAGATTACAACTCACAAATCCTCTAAGTGTATAAATTCACTTTGGGCTTATAAGTGAATATGAAAAATCAGCTAAGTCTTGAGAATATTATGAGTGATAATAAATATTTTAATGAAACTTAGATGTTTTTCTTCCATGGTGACTAGAAAATAATGCCCTCTACTAGGATTGATCGCTCCCACATTGATCCTACCAAGGAACCATTGGTTGATTGAGTCTTTGATAGTGGCACACATGGGGGGAGGGGGTGTACCTACACAACATATTTAGATTCATTTATTTACACATATAGATTAAATGTTTATTCTTATAATTATACTATAGTTGACTATAAAATTAAACCTAGTAGTTACTTTACCGTATGATCATTATAGTAAATCATTCTTATTTCCTACAAGATTCTATTACATATAATGAACAATTTATTGTTCAAATATACAAGTGTTTCATTAAATTGAAATATTTTTTATACCTTTTACCATATCCAAAATATACTCCATGGAAGTAAAATGTAATTAACAAACCATATAATGACCAATAGAGAATTAAAAAATGAAAATATATTTGATACCAAATAAAGTCCATGTGAAAAATATCATATACATATAAGTTGATAAAATGTTTTTAGAAATAATAATATCATCATAAGTTAGGGGCATATCCCTTGGGATATAATCATCACTATCAAAGTCTATAAATATATCACCTCAAGAGGTAGATACACTAGGATCAAACTATGTACCCTGTGCACATGATAACATGCATACTCTCTCCTAGAAAGTAGATAGTTATCGTATGATCTCCTTGTGATATCATATAAAATCATCATAGTAATTAATGAGTGTTTACATAATCTCATTGGTACTCTATTATGAGAGGTCATATTTTTCTATCTCTTCATGTAACTCCCTACACTCCATGGCTATAGTATGGTATGATGCCACAAATCTCACAATAGGATCAAACATTGGTGCATGCATATAGGAATTATCAATAATTCTTTGAATAAATCCATTTTTGGCTACATCCATAGGCACACTATGATTAAGGGCCTAAATCACCCAATCCACCATGGTCAACCACTCTTATTTACGTACAAACATTTAAGATAATACACTAGTTAATGATATATATTAACACCACATAAATTTATAACCAAATCAAATGCAAAAATCAAAACTATTATACTTATATATGGACCTAATAGCCAACTCATCTACTAATTCTGGTTGTATAGGAGTATCATCTCCCACATCACCACCTATCTCTCTAACACCACCCTATGTTGTAGGAATGGCACTTAGAGATTTAAATAGAATAGGAAATAATAAAGGCCATCGAGATCTAACCCACCATTGCACATACCTATCAATACACCTTACATCATCTCTTTCTATCAGGATAACTATGGGATTTTGATAATCACCTCGGCATGGGGCTAGATATACAATAGTGGGTGTTGGCCTATCACGTAACATATGACCTCTTTATACTATGTGATGCCAGGGGCACTCACTGCTCAATCCCAAAATATTTTAAAACTTGATCATATAGAAATAACTCATACACACTAATAAACTAATCAATAAACCACATACTAACATGAACCCTCTATAACTCAAGGCCATCCTTAGGCCACTTAGTAAAATTACCTATAAGGATGCCACATAATCTAATATAGAGATATTTTTTATAAGATAATTTGATACTCCATCATGGTATGAAGTATACCACATGGGAATACCCACCTCTATGTAAAATCCTATGGATGAGACCATCTAAGGAGGGGCCCATTAGTTAGATGTACTACTATGATATGCTCATAAGACTAGACATGTAATAGAATCACTACTCTAATACCCACACCATGGCTCTCCAATGTAAATATGTAGAGATTCCTATATAAGTGGGATAGTATAGTGTGAGACCATGAATACCTAGTCTGACCCAACTCAATCTGATGAACTATCTGATAATAAATATCAACTATCCCACCCTCTATAGCTACAAATGATTCCAATAACACATAAATAAACTTCTACATCCATGAAACATCACCTCTAATAATGTCATCAAATCAAGCCATAATATTTGGATCTAAATCAAGATCCATATGACTAGTAAAATATACATGAAACTATTGAATATAAAGATGACTACCATCATTGACAATCTGAATTCACTCATCCCTAATCGATAGCCAAAAAAATTGATATACATCCTCTAAGGTGATAGTCATCTCACTAGTAAGAAGCTAAAATGTGCATGTATCTAGATTAAAACTCTCTACAAAGTATATGAAGAGGTGGATATCATACATGATATATACCAAGTGGGATACAATCCCTAATCTTGCCTAATCAATAATACCCTAGTCAACTACATCCAAACCCGACTTTTTTAATGTCAAATAATGTTGATTGGGCTATAACTATTGAATATGAATATTCTTGTAAAATAAAAAATCAATAATAAAAACTTATTAGTGATCATATTTTGTTACAAAAATCCTTAAATATCAATTAATTGAACATAAAATGCAAATACATTAACATCAAATGCTAGCATCCATGCAGGATAAAAGCGTTAAATACTAATATTTATGCTAGACAACAACATCAAATGGTATCATCTATAAGTGGATAGTTGTGTCATAATTATAACACAAGCATCTAGGATGAAAATTCAAGTGTTTGAAATCCTAAGAAAACTACTTAAAAATAGACTCAAAATGCAAAAATTTCAAAAAATAAAATTACCAATAAATTATCATAAAGATACTTACCAGCTCAAAAAATATTGGTTGGCTAAGGCACTCTAAATCACATCAAATAATAAAGGGAGAGGATATATTCCACACAAAATTATTATTCTATAGAATTAGAGCTCAAAATTCAAAAAAATTTAAAATAAAAATGATTTCAAAATTATATTTCAACCCACCTAATATACCACTTTGGCACACCTTCAATTTACCATAGTTGGAGCCTCGATTATCCAATTTCAAAACTAAAATTTGCATTATGATATATACAATGATCCCTTCCAAATTATACCAGAATTATAAAATTTTAAGCATTGCCAAAAATAACTAATTTTTTTGCTACATAAATATCTTACTACATTCCAAATACTACCAAAATAATGTTGTAAATTCTTGGCCACAACATTACCATAATATTACCAAGTCAAATGTTATCAAGTAAATTATCCATTATTCCTTTTATGAAGAGACCACCAACAGGAAATATATTCACTCCTCCCAAAAGGGGGGAATCTCATTAGGTTAATGTTTATAAACATGTTCTACACATTCAAATACAATGGGCATAGTTCTTAAATTCAGTGGGGTGACACAGTTGAAGCATGTTCTCCACACCTATTCAATAGTTTATAATGGGGGCATGTTTTGGAAAACATAACCTTCAAATTGGTACTTATATTAGTTTTTATATTTCTCCATATATATTTGGGGCATGCTTCAATATCATGTTCTCCACACTTTAATAGTTTCTAAATTAGTAAAATTATACACCTTGGTACCATTCCTATATACAGATTTAACATGATCCATATATGAGGTGTATATGATATACAACATGTGTCTAATATTGTAAAATTAAAATTAGTTTTAGAATTTTAAAACTTCTATGTATTGATACCACAATGTACTACGACCTTGATTTAACATTCATAAACTGTATTGAGCCTTACTCATCTACAGTGGTTTATTAAGCCTTACTCATCTATAGTGGTTGGTTACTTTCTTTGTGATTGAAGTGTTTAAATCATTTGATATAATAATTTTGTTTGGTGAGCTTGATTACATCACTCACATTATACTAAGTTATACATATACATATCTTTTTCACTCGAGTTGTGCACATCAAGAAATGATAATCTTAATGGATGAAACACCACTCTTCTTATTCTAATTTGGGGGCATGATCACCTTCTAAATATCCTTAATATAGGTACATCACCACCATGGTACAACATAATTTTATCACTTTTATAATCATTCATATTCTTGTCTAGAAGATGTATGAGGTTGTAAGTCCCCTATCTACTTCTTCAGCTTTTATAACTCCATATTTAGTTACTATGTGATATGTACATAGGTGTACTCTATTAATACTCTTTATTTATACTTATTTTTAGTATTTATTACATATAAATTATATACACTAATTTACCTTTTTTTGTCATATCCTTTATTTTAGGTAATGTTTAAAGGATGAAATATTTAAGGAACAACTCAATTACAGATAAGGTGTGTTGTACACATCATGATATGCATCTTATTTTCCTTTAAACTAGTAATTATAGTTTTTATTGCATTACTATATTAAAGAGGGGAAAATGTAGACACCCATTTCAGTACAAGTACACATATTTCTAGTTTTCTTATAGGTATATAAATTTTTATTAAGAATTAGACATTTAGTGATGTAATCTCTCATGGAAATCTTTGATTCCATCTTATTTGACTTGATTTACCTACCTCTTAAGGCTTGTGTACCACATTTTTTTATCTTAATTTAGTGTATGCTAGAGACCCATGCCCATTGTGCCTATTTTTTGTATGTTTTTAGCCCCTAGACACTTACACCTATTTTAGACACTATCATCGATGTTAGTGTCTATATTCGATGAAGGTATCGAGACTTATATTTTTATATTTTTTTGTATATTTTACTTTGTGACTATTTTATTAGTCCTCTTGCCTCATCCTATGTTGAATTTTCACATGTTACTAGGTTATAATTCAAATTCAAAAGGTTCCTATATACACAAAGGCTATGGTATAACTAATAAACCTTCTAATTTGATAACCATCTATCTAATAAGAAGTATTGTTTATTTTAATCTATCAAATTACACTACAACATTGAATTAAATATCTAAATGATTCAAAAGGTCAAATATACTATTGTATTACTTGTACCAAGGGTTACTAGGAGAAAAAAATATAGTCACATTATTACAATTCCACACACATGTATAAGAGGGAGAACCACATGCGATTTTGAGTCTCTCTTATGAGTATTGGATATGTAGGCAATACCTAACAACAATAGGGTTGATAGATATAGCTTGATTAATGTTACTAACCCCTTTTTACCAAGTTGAAAGAGGTACAATGTAAAGGTACTAGGTTTGCCTATTATATGGATATGACAAAGAAGAAAACATAATTTGAGACATAGAATAGTCATATAGGTGACAACACAAGCTTGATGTAATTTTAGAACCATTGTTGTGTAATTCCATAATAGACACTATCATCAGAGGCATACACCTGCATTGATTCTACTATCCCTAATCGATGTAATTATTTAGAGTTAAAAAGCAATCAAAGTACATAATGAATAAATCCTAGACTTAGATCACAATCCTATGATGATTCTTAATCTTTGCCATATTCTAGAAGAAGAAAACTAATCAGATATGCTCTCTTTCATCCATAAACTAATTTATACTTATTGTATTTATTGCACATGCTAAATTAGATAAATATGTATTATTGACTATATTTTAGTGTAAATATAAATATTGTTATTCCTTTCAAATAATAATTTCTTGGGTATCATACTGTAAGAAAATAAAAGCACTCAAAACATTAGTAAATCAATTAGATAAAACACCTCTACCAAATTCCAATCCTATCATGGTACACTTTCCTGATGAGTCCATTATGACTCTAGATGAAGCCAAAGATTGGAAGTTATATTTTAGTGGATCCTTTACATCTCATAGTTATAAATTAGAGATATTTTTTATTATGCCATAAGGAGATCTTATTCCTAAGGCCTTTTTTATTGTATTCCCATACATAAATAACTTATCTAAATATCAAGATTTTCTTGTTGAGCTTCATCTTGCAGTAGAGTGGAATATTCAACATTTGATCATATATGGTGATTCACAATTGATTATTAATCAATAAACTGATGAGTATTAGACTAATAATGAAAAACTTGTGCCTTTTAAAGGCATGGTATATTTACTCAAGCTCAAATTTCAAGACATCCAATTTAAATAGATACTTCAAGCTAAAAATAAGTCCGCTAATGCTCTGGATACTATTAGCTCCATGATTGCAATTTATCTTACTATTAAAGAGTATTATTTATTAATTTAGCACCTTCTCATTATATCATATGAATTTTTAGATTATGAGGTGATATTTGTCATTATTGAGCTCAATTCACCATGGTACACAAATATTTATTCCTATCTTCATTATCAAACCTTCTCACTAACTTATCCCGTAATCATATGAAATACTTTATCCAAATTTACTCTCATTACACCATCTTGGTAACATGCTTTATCGTATGGGTTATGATGGAACTTTACTTCATTTTTTAAATTTGGGAGAATCTGACTTATCACATTGGGAAGTTCACAAAGGGATTTGTGGGGCCCATGCTAGTGGTATGGTTTTGGCCAAAAATATCCTTTGCAGTAGTTACTATTGGCCCATTATGGATGCAAATGCATGTGCCTACGTCAAAAAATTTATGGAGAACATATTTATGCTATAACATATGTGCTTCAACCTATCAAAATTCCTTGGCTATTTTTAACATAGGGGATTGATCTCATAGGAAAAATTAACCCCACTTCCTTAGATGGCCATAATCATATCCTTACTACTACTAAATATTTCACTAAATAGGTGAAATCAATCCCTCTCAATTATATAATTGTTAAGTAGATTTACAAATTCATGTTAAACTACCTCATTTTCCATTATGGCATCCATTCCACTTCCATCTCAAATAATGGCATGTCCTTTAAAAATATTTATGTTGTAGCCCTATGTTATGAATTCCATATTAAACACAAATTTTACACCCCTTATTATCCACAAGGTAAACATGAAGTTGATGCATTTAATAAAACCCTTGTCAAAATTTTCAAAATATTATTAATGACTTTAGTCACAATTTGTATTTGAAAATATTCTTATCCTTGTGGGCATACTGCACTAATGTTTGCACCCCCACTAGTGCAACACCCTATATGCAATCAAAAATACATAATGTCTATAAATCAGTCTTGACTTAGAGAAGATAGATCATACCTATGCTTCTGATTGGGAATACATTTATTAAGTGAGAACATGACCAATATGGGGATCCACTAGACCCAATTAGGGGATCACTTGTCATAATACACCATGCTAGGAAGGGTTCCAAAACCTATGGTCTAACACAATCATGAAACAACCCTAAAATATTCTTAGGTTTAATGTTCACTCTATTATACTTATTGACCATTCTACTTGAATAACAAAACTTAGGGTTCCATACTTTCTTTGGAGATACGAATCTTATCTTATGGATAAGTATTTTATATGCGTAAATAGGTTGTGTAACCTAGAGATAATTTTTATTTATTATCCTTACATACTATAATAATCTCTTTCAAAACACCTTGGCCAAGGGAGATATTGAGTCTCAATGGGTTCATCTTCAAGGTAAGTATTCCTAACTTTATTTCTCCTTTGTAAGAGTAGATGAATAATGTAGTTGTGTTTCTCTCCCATGTATTAGGATTGTGTATACATTGACATGAGTATGTCTTCTATGCATGGTCAATAAGTAGATGCTCATTCACATTGATTCTTCTTCACTTCTCTATTATCAAATGGTTGGAAATGAACTTGTATATATAGGTGGATCTTTCCCTAAATCCTTCTAAATATGTTATCTATATAGGGTCAACCCAGTTGACCATGTATGTTTTTAGGAGGTAAATCACTAGGTCCTAAGCTAGGTCAGCTAAAGAGCTAAAAAAAATCTAAGTGAAAAATATCCCTAAATAGTATAGGATCAATCCTATCGACCCTATACAATAATTAGAGGCTAAAAACTATATAGGGTTCACCTAGTCAATCTAGTATAATCAACTAGTGAAAGGGGGTCAAGGCAAGAACAAGGAGGATAAAGTATGATAAAATACTAGTATGGGTAAAACAAAGAAGAATAAGCTTAGGTTAAATGTTTTTTAGGAGACAAGTGTGTAGATGGGAAGTGGAAAAAGGGACAATAATCTTATGAAGCACCAATGGTATACCCGCTCCTTTTTTGATGCACCCCTTAAGGCATGCAATTAGAGAGATTGAGAATCAATGGGTTCTTACAAGATATAAAGTGTCAGTAATCAATAAAAGTTTGAAAATATTATATGTATACATATGCCCCACTTAAATCTCATCACATGTCACGTAAGTGCAACATGGGATGGTGCTTTAAGAAATAGAACATTATAACACACACCATTGATGCTAAGTGTAGTAAGCAGTAAATAAGATAAAAGAAAGGATAGAATTGAAAAACACATACCTTTACTTACCTTAGTGCTATAAATAAAGAAGTAGACTACAAGAGAAGTGAAGGTTTCCAATGTGAATAACATTAGGTGAACATGTAGAAGTTAGTGCAAAAAATAACCAAAAATCAAATTTTTTGGAATATAGGCATATGATAGTGGAAAATATTCTCTATGTCATCATGAATCTAATGCATTTTATGGTTTAAAAAATGGATGAGTAGAAACAAAAAAATAGAAAATAAGGAATATTATTAAAAATAATTGAAAAATATGAATTTATAAAAGTGTTTTTAAATAGGGGAAAGAGAAGTCATTTGGTTATTTTGAATTATGAAGGAGAGAAAAAGAGCTCTAGAGACTAAACAAGCTAGGATGGCAAGGAGATGATAAGCTAGATGAGGGGGATCTCCAAGAGCACTAGCGGGTGCACTACAAGTATACAACTATGAGTCTTAAGCTAATTTTGGAGTATTTTAATGAATTAAGTGTATTTTTTTAAAAATGTAATTTTTAGCATTTTTAGATGTCAGAATGAAATAAAATTAGATTCTATAGGTAGGAAAAAATAAGATGAGAAATGGGTTTCAAGGAATTAGGGAGAAAACTAAAAAAAGACACTTTTTGAGGAAAATGTAAGGGGTTTATAGTTAAAAACAATTGGGTTGACCCTGTCAACCTAGAAGGCTAAAAAGGAGAAAAATCCACACTATCGTCCCAGTAGGTATGTGCCAACCCTATATGTTTTGTAGATTGTCAATCTAGTATAGTTTGCCAACTAGTCTGAATAGTCCAAAATGATAAAAAAGTACTAGGGAGGGGAAAATAAGAGGGTTGACTTGGATTTTTAAGTTAAATAGGTCAAAAATAGGGAAATTTTGGTCAAACTATGTTGACCAAAGAACTAGAATGGTACAAAAATGTGTGCAAAAGGTTGAAAGAAGGCTAGAATGGCACAAAATGACCAAGTAAGGGCAAAAAGGACCAAGTAGGATAAAAATAGATAAAAATGAATGAATTAAAGCAATTTAGGCTTGTTTTTTATTGAAATTGTAAGAATAATATATTTTGGTTATACATTACATAAAGGATCTAATATATCTTTTATTGTTTCTTGATTACAGGGACAACCTAGGTTTTGGTGATTGGTAGATGTGTCATGGATACCATATCTACTAGAGCATCTAACAATAGGAGATAGAGATATACTAGTAGTTGTAGGCCTAGGAGGGATAGCTGATATGTAAAAGATTTCCCTAAGCATGAATATGCTAGTCATGTTCCTTGGATGCTAGAAATGATTAATTAATACCTTCAAATAAGAGGTAGATGGGGATGTAGTAGAGGTAGTTATCACTCTATAAGATGTGCATGCCATCCTAGGGCTACTAATGGTAAGAGCATCAGTGACTATAGGTATACCATATATCATGGAAGAGAGGAGAGCCTTAGCCATGTGGGCTATAGGCTTAAAGATGATATTGGTAGGTAGGAGAGTTAGTATGTTTAATGTATATGCATCACAAATTTTACATATCTAAAAATCTATGATAAGAATTATGACACGAGTGTTATGTCACAAGTTAGATGGAAAGGTACCACTATTCGTGGTATCCTTGAAAAGGATGATCCTAGAGGAAGGAGTACTATATGATCTTAGCTCTATTATCTAGTCCAACTCATGCATGATATGCATGAGGTGATAGTTAGAGGGAAGAATTTGATAAGATCAATCATATTACTGATAGCTTAGATATATGAGAGGTTTCCCATGTATCAACTGATTAGATTACCCCATGAATTTAATGATAGGTCACCTCAAGTGCAAAGATGGAGAGAGGACCCAATAGTAATGGTCATGTCCCACATGTTAGTGTTGTAGATTATGAGATGTGCAGACATAGTGTGGTAACCATATAGGCACATAATGACTATATGGCTGAGTTGGGACATAGTAACACTAGTTATAACAAGGATAGAGGTGGTTATACACTATACCTTATTGATACATCCACATATGGTGGTATGGGTACTAGGATAGATGGGCTTACCTCATCTAATGGCACTAATATTGATGCCCAAACAATGGGCTTAGCATGTGAGATAACCATGAGGGAAGAGGGTACTAGGGCCACCAATATTGAGGCCATGATTAGACCATCTCATGAGTAACCATAGACTAGATAAGCATGATAGGGAGTAGAGCATGAGGAGAGGAGTGTGGAGGTAGTAGTACCAGAGATACCACCACCAACTCCATAACAAAATGAAAATTGAATATTGAGGGTACAATCTCAATAGAAGTAGGAAGAGCAGGAGAGAGTGGAGACTATCTCCATCCCTGATAACCTAATAAGTGATTTAGAGGAGAGCTAGATGATAGAGAGGCCACTTAGGCATAGGTTAAGGTGGACATGAGCCATGTTGTATTTGAGCTAAGGAGGTGACCTATAGAGGAGGTGCTAGGAGGCCATGTAGATAGAGAGATTGTGCTAGGTGGTTGTGTGAATAGTGGGACCATAGTGGTTGAGACAAAAATAGGTAATAAAGATGATTAAATTATTTCTTAAGTTTTTATTTTGAAATAAATACTAGAGGTAGATAGATATTATGAGATATTATAGTAATCTAATATCTATTTAGGTGTGATTTTGTAGGCATAGCTGAGGGTGAAGAGGAGATATAGGGGTCCTTTATGAGGAGTTCACTCTATGACATCCTTAATAAGACTCTATAGTTGTATGACCTTACTACATTAGAGGACCCCAGTGTACTATCTACCTTAGCTCAAATGAGCTAGTTTAGATTAGTAGGGGAGGTAATGAGGAAGATATGAACACAAAGAGGGAGGATGTAGCCACTAATAGAAATGGGTGTAGGTGAGATATGTGAATGGTAGGCTTTGGTAGAGGAGAGAGATATGCATCTAGCTATAGTGACATAGATGACATAGGCACATACAAATACCCTAACCCATATGACATAGGTGCAGGAGCAAGAGAGAGAGACACACACATGGTAACCTTAGCCTAGTTGATGTAGGTACAAGCATAGTTGGTACATTTAGAGGGATAAGTGGATGGATTGAGATCTCAGATGGACTCCTTATAGCATATTATTTAGAGGTGTTAGATTAAAGCCTTGATAGCTAGCATGGCTAGGCCATGAGATAGACATGATGGAGCCCAACTATAGAGTTGGAGTATTGTATATAGTTATACTTATTTTATGAAAACTCATGAGATATATATGATGTATCATTTTGGAATATTGATGTTGATTTTGTATGTTGTCATCATTATGGTTGTGGTTGTGGATGCTTTGGATATATTTATTTCTAGAACATGTATTTATCTATTATTGTATATGCTATAGGAAATATATGAGATGTGGTTCCTTTTCTAGCATTATGTAGAGCACATGCATGGTTAAAAAGAAATAGGCAAAAAATACTTAGTAAAATAAAATCAATAAAAAAATTATGACACACTATTTCAAGTTGGGAAATGTGTAATAATAAGAAAATGACTAAGTATAAAGAACCAAGGGATGGTAAAACAAGATGGTAAAAAGGAATTTGTTTTTAAACCAAAGTGAGTTTTTTGCACCAAATTAAAACAAGTAAAATCATAATAAACCACATTGGGAAGTATGAAAATAATGTAATAAAATGGAAGGTATGTAAAAGGGTAAACATATTATAAAAAAAAATGAATTAAGTCAATCAATTATACTATATCACGTTGGGAAGTATAGGAGAATTTTTTTTTGGCAAAATATTGGTCTTACATTTATCACACTAATTCAAGATGGGAAGTATGAAAAATTCAAGAAATGGTTGTATTCTTACATGCACTTGGAAAATAAGAAAATAAAAGAGAAAGAGAAATTAAGTAAGCATAAAAAACACTAAATCAATCTGGGAAGCATGTCAATGATGTGTAACTTCATAATCACTCACATCTTATCTCATATTTGACACATGTAATTTTGTTTGTGACTTGTATTATTGGAAAACTTTGTGAGGAATGTCATGTCTTATCCATGGTATTACACTAAAACTCAAAAATAAAAAACCACTAGGGTGAAATAAATAGGAAAACTTAGGTAATAAAAGATGTGGGTAATAGGAAGGAAAAATATGGTAATTTGTAAGGAACATTGGGTCCTATTTACAATATTACAAAACAAATCACAAATTAAATCCCAAGGGGAGTGATCAATATAAAAAATAATATTTCTCAAGAGGAAATACGAGGGATATAGGGAATAAAAAATGGGAATGTAAAAATCATAACGTAGGCATCTTATGAGAAGACCTTAGGAGATAAGAGGCATACTAAGGACATGAGAAGACACTAAGTGACTAGTGACAATCAATGTAGAAAGGAAACCTATTCGCTATAGACACAAATATTTGTAGGTAGATAAGTGTGCTACTAAGATAAAATCATGAATTTATATTAGTATAATAAAAGGAAAAATAGACCTACCTTCCCATAACGTGCTCCCCATTATTTAGGACACCTTATAGATTCATCAGTCTATTGTGAAGATTAGGTACTTGAATGAGAAAGTAGGTAGCACTAAAATATTTTTATTCTCCTCTTCTAGTCTATTAGCTTACCATACCCTAAAGGACTTTGACTCTATCATGAGGCCAAAAGTGGAGTTTGAGATTTGACTGTAATAAGGAGATGTGTTTTGAATCACATATTTTAGTGTTATTTGACTTTTAATAATATTTTGCCTTTTATAGCATTGAATTTTATAAAATGATTTGGATTTTAATTTTTTATGATTTTTTATGATTCCTCCTCCATACAGATTTGGAATGACCAATCATGAGAGATGTAGTGATACACACAAATTAGCATTAGGCTAAGGCTAAAGGAAGATAAGTAACCAACTACAAATACTAACTAGGACACTTAGACTTAATAATGAACCAACAAGTGATCTCAAATATCAACCATGTATATACTTAGTTTGTGAAAAAGAAATAAGGGAAAAAGGACATCACAAGTGGACCGATATAAGGAAAGTATAATGAGATGTGTTATTTGTTAACTGATCACATGGTAATAGAAAACAAGGACCAAAGGGAATATGGTTTGTATAACCAAGTCACAATGATAATTATCTATGAAAAATAGAGATAAGAAATAAAAAAATCATGAAGACAAGAAGGGATTTTTTAGAAAAAGTCAAGAAAGAAATAAAAAGAAAGAAATGATAAAGAAACACAATCATATCCAAATATAAATGTCAATTTAAGCAAGATATAGTAGAAAAGGTAAAATCATTATATATAAAAATATGAATTTAGCACAACGTCAAATTATATATATATATATATATATATATATATATATATATATATATATATATATATATATATAATTATCACATGCATGGTGCCTTTACATTTACATTTTGATTGGACATGTGCTCTAATTTTATATATATATATATATATATATATATATAAAATTAGAGCACATGTCCAATCAAAATGTAAATGTAAAGGCACCATGCATGTGATAATTAATAATTAATAAATCTACCCACACATATTATCCAAGTCATCAGATAAATCTTTGTGAAGTGGGATATAAACTACTACTAATGTCTCGTCAATCTTCAATAAAAACTAGGAAAATACTTATCCTCTAATATTCTCAATTGAAAAAGTATCAATACTCAATGGATCATGCTAAGGAGGGAAATTAGGCAAGGGATGCTTGGGAGAATGCATGGGAGTGAACTCTATGGGAGATGTAGGAATCACTGATGGAAAAGAATCCATGGGTGAGGGAAGGTCCATAGGTGAAGGAATCATGAGTGGAGGCACAAAAGGTGACAAAGGGACCATAAAAGGGGATGGAACCACTAGAGGTGGAGTCATGGGATAAGAAGGAGAAACCTTCTTATGGGAATGACCTATGGGAGGAATAAAATAAGGTCTAGGAATAGCTATAAGGTGATCCTTAAGGTGTTATTGAAGGATGTGGAAATGATTGGTGTGATGGGTGCCACATTAGTGCCACAGACAATACACCTCACCATAATTAGGTATATATTTAGGTAGAACCTTCAAGGAAGGCATGGATTTATCTAAATAAGGAGACAAAAGACATAAAGTATCAATATACTATTGTAATTTGTGATAATGGGTAGAATAATAATTATCTATCCCATGGAAGAAATAGATATGCTTGTGAGTGGTCTTAGGAGAAACACTCACATAAAGAGGTGTAACAAGAGTGGAAGAAGCTGGAGAAGACTCACTCAGCCCATTTGGTGGGAAATGGAGCCATCTTAGGCAAGGGAAGCAAACCATCATGAAGAGAAGGTGATGATGGAGGAGGAATGGAACTACGCTCAATGAAAGGAGTAATGGGATGATAATCAAGGGTAGGCTCAACAAGAGCAAGAGCAAGAACACATCAAACTATAACAGGAGCAAGAATGGGCTCAACTATAGTGGGAGTAAGAATGGGATCTGATAAGGGATCTATTGAGGGAGGAAAAATATCTATAGAAGGTCTAAGAAGGGTCACCCTAATCTCAGGAGCAAACCAACTATGGTGATTAGGGAACCTAGTAAAATGATAAGGCCTAGTCATAACATGATCTATGAGAATACTCCTATGAGGTTCCTCCAAAAATTGAAGGTGTTCATGCCATCTCTAGCCTTATGATAAAGAGGAAAAATACTAAAATTAAGAACTATAAATTAATGAAAATGGGAAGATACGTGAAAAGACTCAAGTAAATAAGAATGATAATGGGCAATCTCAGCATCACAAGCCTATACAAGATTGCCTAAGAATAGATCATCTAGGGAATAACCATTATCATAATCTAGGGTGTGAAGATCAATAACACAAGTAGAAATGATGTTGTCATCCAAAGAAGTGTAGTGAATATAATGTTGAGTCTTGGTCAAGACTACAGGAATATCATCACAAGGAGGCTTGTGATAATGAGACTACAAGGAAGTAAGAAGATATGAGATGAGGTGAAGTGAGAGATCAAAAGTTTTAATATTTAGGTTAATCTCATTGGGCTCATGATCATAAAAATCTATGAGGTTAGGATGAATGTTCCCAATGATTTTAGGATGCCCATTATAACCTCAGGTTAAATTAATGGGAAAATTAAGATGTTGAGACTCATGAAATGTAACACTAGGCAAAGGTTCAAGAGTAGGAATTTTGAAGATACCACGGTCTTGGAATTGTTAAAAAAATTCAAGGGTTAGTGTCACCCTGAATCTTATAAATGACTATATTATGAGGGAATTTAATGCATTGGTATGCAAAATTAACAAAAACTCTCATACAGTGAGTCCATGGTCTACCAAGAAATATGTTATAAGAAAGGGGAAAGTTAAATATCATCACCTTCATGAAAATAGTGACAAGTGGGATGGTAATGAGAAGCCATACACAACCTGGAGGAGGCATTTTCCTTCTATCATATCCTTGGCAAGTGTTGCATGTAGACTTAAGATTGTATTTTGGATATCCAAGGGTCTTAATGAAATCAAGAGAGGCAAAATAGGTACCAAAACATTCATTAATCAATGCACATTTAACTTGGATATTGCTAATTTAAACACTAATGAATAAGGGTGGATCATCCACATGAAGCAAAATCTAATTGAGAATCATAGAATCCATAGGAAATTTTAAGGAAAGAGAAGTTTCTATAGTTTCATCAACATTGATAGACATCTCTTCACATTGTTGTAATATACTATCCTCAGATCTAGATAAGGTTGCCTCCCATCCTACTAGGGGAGGATAAGGAAAATTCATCTCGAATAATAATTGCATAAGATGGTTTTTATGATGTGGATAAGTCCTCATAAACTCAAGGAATGGAATTTGGGATGGGAGATTAGTGAGCTCTACGATTGGATCCCACTCATCATAACCCATAATAAGGTTATTATATATAGTGCATAGTGATTAAGGATGTCCTTAAAAGGATCCAAAGTGAATTTAAATATATGTTGATAAGAAGAAGAAGGTTTTTAACAAGGTTTTAATTCATGTTGTGATGATAAAGTGGCTGGTTTAATTTGATTTTAAGAATTGGTAGGAGTGTTAGTAGAAATTTGAGTATCAATAGTGGTAGAAGATAATAGAAGAGTGGTCAAAATAGAAAAGGAAGAGTTATCCAAGGGAGAATCAAAAATTGGATCATCAAAAGTAATAAGGTTATCTTTCCCCAGCTCATTTAAATGAGTTAGAGAGGAATCCTGGATAACATAACATGTTCTAGATGAAGGAGGAGTGTAAATATGTTGGGAATCGATAAAAGCAACCAACCTTTGCATATTAGTCATGTTAACCACATTATATTTGGAAGTGGGTTAAACAAAACTTTCTACATTATTTGTGGAAGGGGTGACTTTGTCTTGATTGTCAGATAGATGAATGATTAATAAGAGGGTCTTTATAGATATCCAAATGAGCATTCGCTTGGTTCAAGTCTTGAGTTTTAACATGTAATTTATAGTCCTTAAAATCAATTTCATAAGCTTATTGATGCTTTTGAATGATATAATTGTGATCAAAATTAAGACCAAGAATAAATTCCATATCTAAATTGTGAAGTTGTCTATAGGTCTCATGAGACTGACCCTAACTAACATGAAACCAAAAAAACTTGTTAGGATCATACTAGGATTTTATAGGATGGGTAGGGTCAAGTTCTCATGGAAAAGGCCTAGGTAGATGCTTAAGCAGTTCAAATGAGGATAGATGTTTATGAACGTTAATGTTGTTTGGTGAAGATAAGTGAGGATTGGTATATTATTGATAAGGAGGAGTTGATTCCAATAAAGGGGTAGGAAGGACAACTTGAACATTGTGAATGATGTCACAAGAATTTGTAACACCATCATTGTTAAAATTGTGAGTTTTGTTCTTAAGTAAGAGATGAGGACCCATAGAAGGTTGGGGTGGCTCAAATTGATGCATAAGGAAATCTTGTCATTTAGCTTGGTTAATAGACTCCTCTAATGTATGTGGAGAGAGATTGCAAACCTGGTTTTGAAGTTTAGGAAAAAGGGCATTGGAAAGAGATGGAAAACATTATCATCAACCATTTTATGTTCACATTTGTTTGACAAAATTTTCCACCTTTTAACAAAGGCTTGAGAAGTTTCATTTTCAAGTTGTTTATAATTTATTAAGTGGACCAAAGTGTTTTTAGGAAGGACCAATTAATGAAATGGGTTCTAAGTTGGTTGTACTAGTCTAAGGCATCACCTATGAGAGTTTTTGCTAAGATTTTGGTAGCGAAAAAGGTGTTCATTTTGGACCAATCCTTATAAATATTTCTAAATGTTTTAAGATGAAGGGTGGGATTGGTTGATCCATTATAATAAATTATAGGTGTGATACCTCTTATATCAATGTTAACAATTTGAGTAGTGAGAGGTTCATTTTGGAGACACTTAATGGTTTTGTTGACCAAAGGAGGTTGAGGAATGAGATTTCCTTGAGAATATTGAATAAGAAGAGGGGGAACAATCTAGTTATGTGTGCCCCAAGCCATTGGTTGTGGATGAGATTGAAGATGAAGAAGGTGGTTTTACATTCTCATCATTTAATTTGTGTTATGAGCTTGAAAGGTATTCATTTGATTGAGTGTTTGTAATAATAGTTGATGTGTTTGATTAGCATTATTAGAAGCATTAGAGGGGGTATTAGTGGCTTGGGTACCACTATTTGTGTTGATAGTAGCTTGAGAGGAACTATGAGAATGTGAGGCAATAGTGGCAAAATTTGCTTGTATAGCAAAAGATGGACTAGTGAATGGTTGAGAAGAAGAATCACTAGTAGTATTATTACCTTGTGTATAAAATGAAGCACTAGTGGAAGGATTAAGGATGGTAGATCTTATGAGAGGCCCACTAGATGTAGAACCTACCATGTTACTAGATATACTAGGTATGAAGGTAGAAGAAGTTAGATAAGAAGAGGTCATGGTATGAGAAGGGATCATAATAAAAGGAAAAGGATGATAATATAATAAAGTGGTACCACCAAATATAGTTGAGAATGTAGGAGTAGGTGAGTGAGGCTCTTCAACTTGATCACTAGTCATAAGATTGTAAATAGTAGAATGAACTTTTCCTTAATGTTGAGGAAATTTAGAGATAAAGAAGAGAATTTTAGGGGTATGCTCTAATTTGGGTTGGTATTCTAATGAGAAGAGAGGATTACACTATGAAGAGGTATTAGGAGGGGACCCATAGTTCATTATGTGAGTGGCAATATGAACATTACTAGCATCCAAGAAATGAGCCTTGTTTTGTCTATGGGAGACCCTATGAGGGTTGGTAAAGTTCATCATGTCTATTTAATTCAACTAAGTATTGTCATCAAGAATAAATTTCATGATGAAGGGAAATAAAGAGAGATGAGAAAGAAAGGAAATAGGAAATGACAAAAATAGTACAGGGTTGACTGGGTTGACCTAACACAAAAATATGGTCTAAAAGTAGTACAAGGTCAATAGGGTCAATCCAACATAGTAAATAGATGATAGATAAAAGAGAAAATAGGGTCTAAAAATAGTATAGGGTTAACTACGTTGATCCAATATAGTGAATAGAGGCTAGAAAAAGGCAAAGGGTCAACTAAGTCAATCCAGTACATCAGGTAGGGAAAATTAAGAAGCCTATAATAGACTTGTGAACTAAAAAAAGATAATTTTTGCAAGTAATTTGAAAAGAAATAACTGAAAGGAAGCAAATAATCAATTAGATTAATGTTGGCCAATCCAATTTAAGCACATAACATAAAACCTTGCACCAACATTGGCTAATGCAATTTTTTGCTATACAAAATACAATTGAGCAAAGAGAAAACAATCAACTTGGAAAGTAAATAACTGACTAATTGGTCAACTTGAATGTTTAGTATATTATTAAGATATGTTTTTTTTAAATATGATGGGAAGTTGGTTGTAAGCAAGGAACTAGAAGGAAATCTAAAGATGGTTTCAGGTAGTTTGGATTGAAAGGGATATATAGTGGTAATGATATAAGCTTGGTATTGGGGCCTACCCCCTCACTTCATACACTATAGTGATAAGGGTGTCAAGGGCTTATCTAGAATATACAATTAACCATAATTTATACTTGATCAAAACATCTAGTTGGCTTCCCCCTTGGTGATGAAATCCAAGTAGGTTGGCCTTGGGTAGACAAATGTTAAATTGATTGTTTATATTTTGTGATTTGGTCATGTGTGCATAAAATAAAAAATAGTGAAACTAAAAAATTTATTGAGAAGCCACCTAATTAATCTATGTGATCTATTGTAAGCATGCAATCAAAAAGAAAAGAAAGTGTGAATTAATTACTAGCATATAAGGGTAATTCTAACTTTGAAACAAGGCACAATGTTGTTATAGTCAATAATGTATGCAAAAAATATAGAACATGGTTGATAGGGTTGAATTTTTACTATGAAAGTAAGGTCTAAAAATAAACATGGTAGGTAGAGTCAACCCAGTTATCTAGACATCATTTAGAACATAAAATTGGGTCAACAAGGTTGATCCAGTTGACTATGTAGGGGTAGTTTTAAAGACTACAAAATGTAAAATTAAAAACTATAAAAAAGAGACAAAGTGATAAAAAAGAACCTTGGTGTATTAGAGATGTAGAGAATGAAGATTATTGTTCAAAAACCTTGATATATGCTTGCAAATTTTGTTAACTAGGTCAACTAGGTCAATCAAGTTTTGTATAAACCTACTGCTAAGTGTTTGAAAATGTATAGAGTTGACTGGGTCAACCTAGTAGTCTAGATTAGATGTCTAAAAATCTAAAAACCTATACTTGGTTGATAGGGTCAATACAATATCTTGTACTAGAAATCCTATACATAGATATTAGATACGAGGTCAAGAGAGTCGATCCAATATGGTAAATATATGATAAAAATAATGATGAAAGAATTAAAGAAATGAAATAAGGTAAATAAATCTTACAAGGGTTAGTTCACATTATGTTCACTAGAATGTATGAAATGAGAAATTCATCATGTCTATAAATTAGTCCTAGCTTGAAAAAGATAGATCATACCTACACTTCCAATTAGGAATACATTTATTAAGTGGGATCATGACCAATATGGGGATCTACTAGACCTGATTAGGGGATAAATTGTCATAATACACCATGCTTGGAATGGTTCCAAAACCTATATTCTAACACAATCACACAAAAACCCTAAAAGATTTCTAGGTTTATTGTTCACTCTATTCTAATAAACAAGAAAGTAAATCTAATCTAGTGCTCACCAAATCTTGTGGCACAAAGTGGGGGCTAGAAAGAAAATAAACTAAACTAAACATGCATAGAAGACATATACTCATGTAAATGTATATGAAATCCTAATGCATGGGAGAGAAACATAATTGCATTATCTATCTACTCTTACTAAAGACAAACAAAGTTAGGAATACTTACCTTCAAGATGAGCCCACTGAGCCTCTATCTCTCCCTTGGCTAAGTTGCTTCGTAAGAGATTGTTATGATGTGTAAGGATAATAAAGACAAATTAGCTCTAGGTTACACAACCTATCTATGCATCCAAAAGACTTATCCATAAGACAAGATTTGTATCTCTAAAAAAAGTATGAAACCCTAAGATTTATTCCTCAAATAGAATGGTCAATAAGTAGATATTCATTTGCACTTATTCTTATTCATTTTTTTCTCAAATGGTTGGAAATGAACTTGTATATATAGGTAGATCTTGCCATAAATCCTTTCGAATATGTCAGTTGTATAGGGTCAACCCTGTATGTATGTAGGAGGTAAATCACTACTGAACTAGGTTGGCTAAAGGGATAATAAAACTCCAAGTGAAAAATATTCCTAAATAATATAGGGTCGATCTTGTTGACTTTGTATAGTAATCAAAGGATAAAACCTATATAGGATCAACCTAGTATAGTCAACTAGTGAAATGGGGTCAAGGAAAGAACAAGGAGGATAAAACATGACAAGTGACTAGAATGGGTACAATAGAGAAGAATAACCTTAGGTTAAATGGTCTTTAGGAGACAAGTGTGTAGATGGAAAGTGGAAAAAGGGACAACAATCTTATGAAGCACTAATGGTCTGCCCACCCTTTTCTCGATGCACCCCTTAAAACATGCACTCTGAGAGATTGAGACTCAATGGGTTCCTTTAAGATATCACGCTAAAGTTTTGAATATATTATGTGTATACACACCCTATTCACTAGTTTATGGCTATGAAGCAATCCTTACTATTGATATCATGCTACCCTCATTGCATATTTATTTACGTGATATTATTGATGAGGAAGACTATCATGTTGATATATTAGTAGAACTAGGTCTCCAAGATGAGAAATAACTAACTACCATAAATCACCTCAAATAATATTAGAATTGAATACATCAGGGTTATAGTAAGCACATTATTTCTCAAGATTTTGAACTTGGTGATCTTATGTGAAAATAAAATCAAAAGAATACAAATGTTGAAGAGGAAAAGAAAGGTAAGTTTGAACCAAATTGGTTGGGCCCCTTCATTTTCATAGCTAACTATGGATCTGGTGCACATAGGTTGGCTACTCCATAGATTTATGAATTTGAATTATATGAGCCAATTAATATTATGCATCTCAAGAATTTTTATGATTGAATTTCCATACTCTTATCTGTAAGTGGTCCTACTTTACTCTTGTCTATAAGTGTTCCTACTTAGGGGCATCATTTGCTCCATTTTATCTTTTCTCTCCTTTTTTTCCTTACTTAAAAGCATCCCTTCACTATTCAACACCTCCCTTTTCCTAATGCCACCTTGGATAAATTAGGATTAAATAGGTACAATAAGTGAATCCAACGTAAACTTCAATAAGACTATATCAGATTTATAGAATGTTTTGTGTCATAATCTATTTGCAGATGAAATTTCAAAATGTTGAACATCATCATTTTATGGCTTGTATGACTTTTATCACTCCCTTGAGTTCTTGGCCATTCCTATTTTCATTCCCCCATTTAATCCCTTTGCATCCTGAGTCATTGTTGCAAGGTTAGTTGTGTCTTATTGAAATTTGTCATTGAAAGGTACTCCTTAAATTTCTCATGTATGGGTAACCCTTTCACATTTACTTTTCATTGTTTACTCCTCACACCCTTGGTTGTCCCTCTTTAATAGATGTTTATAGGACTGTCATTTCAAATTTATTGTATATTCATTAGTCAAAATAGTTTTATTTATATCCCATTATAAAAATACCTAAACATTCAAATATTATAAAATAACCTAAAAATCCAAATATCCCCTTACATAAAAAAACCTAAAAAGTTGCATGGCTCAATATCACACAAGTTTCCCCATCTATGCCCATCTCTAATATGACACCATTAACTAGTTTTCATCTTGTTACTCAACTTAGATTTCTAGTCACTCATAGATAGGTGGTACATACTTAATTAACTCATAGGTGATCTTATCTTCTCATGAGTATGAAATTTCAAAAGTGGTATTAGTTTCTTCCTAAGTTACACTCTCATTGTTTTGAAAATTAATTCTTATGCTCTCACCATTTTTAAAGTTAATTTTTACACTCTTGTCATTTTGTGAGTTATTTTTTCATGATTTTACCATTTTAAAAGTTAAACCATCCAATAATAATAATTTATTTCTTATTTGCATCACACTTATCATTTTATGCCCATTTTATATTAAACTATGGTGACTTGAGGTCCAATTGGATAATGTAGGCAATGCTCAATTTTTTTGAGGTCAACTCAACCATCCCTTATCCAATGATCTCAAAATTTTATGAGAATATCTCTTGTTGTTTTGTGAAAATCATTCCTTATATGCTCTCACTAGTTTTCAAGCCCATTTCCTATTTTTCCTCCATAATATGTCTTCTTAACTTGTCATCACTTTTCTTCTTTCCCAATCCTTGGGAAAACTGCATTTTGCCTAAACTCCATGGGACTATGTAGGTAATGTCCACTTACATATGGAATTTGGAGTCATCTCGGCCACCCATTCCTATTCCCCCTTTAGTCACAATTATTTTATTAAACTTTGTTTTCAAGAGTAATGCCTTATTACCACACACACTCCTTTCCTAATTGAATGCTTATTTACTTTCACACTTGTGTGTTTTTGTGATGATTGTTTGTTTATTTGTGTTTTATTAATCGATTACCTCAATTTGGTAAATTATGATTTTTACTTAAGTCTTGATTATTCATATCATGATTTTAAGTTGTGAACATTTGTATCTAAATTGAAATTGATTTACGTGCATTATGTTTTACATTTAAATCTTGATTTTCCATATCTTGTTTAAGTTATATACATTTGCATTTTGAATTCAAATTTATGCATTTTGCTTTTTTTTTATCATCATTCATTTCTAGATTATGATGCATAATGTCATATTCAATATTAAAAATAAAGTCCCAATAAGGTCTTATTAATACAATCAAATTCTCTCTCTATCTGATCTAATGATGAACAAACATCATAATCATTTGTTTTTGTGATCATATCTAAATCAAATTGATTGTTTAAAATAAGTCACATTGTATCTGTTTATGTTGTCCATATACACATATGTTTTAATTAATCATATACATCTTAGATTCCTAGTTCATAATAAAAATATATAAATCTCAATCAAAACTATGAGCTTTGTCTTAAAATTAACTATGGATGTTCCATCCATGGTAGATCTACCTTATGTGTCATCTCATGGAGAGATCTCTCATGTCTTATCCTAATGTGGGGCTAGATGTGTTAGATGACCCATTATTGATATTAATTGGATAAGATACATATGTAATTGTCTTTTGATACCTACCTGATCTTGAATCTCTAGGCACTAAATTAGTTATAGATTTACTACCTCATATAAGCTTATAGTAGTTGACACCATTTATATAATCTTCTTAATCCCATGATTTTTATCTTCAATTTGACCATATCTACTTGATCCTTGGCTCTCAACCTTTGATGTTATCCTACTCTACCCACATTGAATCTCACTCTGATTGAGCCAATACTACTCTTATAGAGTGAAATATCATCATCAAATAATACTACACCTATAACATTTGGATTTTGATCTCAGTCTATAAATATTTGTATGATCTACACTGATTCAACTATTAGGAGTGGTGATCTAATCTAGAATGTAGCCTAACTATCTTAGTTCTATGGTGATAATCTCATCACAACCTATAAATGCATAAATTTATGATTTTTATTCTCAATGGTATATTTTACCTATCCTATCCAAGGCATGATATGTGAACTTTTTTCCATCATCTCCCTGATCTCCCTCTATTTATCCCTAGTCACCACCCAATAGAGTTGTCTCTAATCCTACCATTTTGATTGTCTCTAATCCTAGTTTTATTCAATCTTATATATATTATAAATCTTACATAAGCCCAATACACCTATGGACTCAACCCAAAATTATCTCACACCTTTGCCTAATCCACTACTGACCCCTAATGGTATGTCTCTCTAGTCATGTGGGTAAAGTGTTATGGACCCATAGGTAGATATTTCTATAGCTCAAACTAAATTTTTAACCTATTTGGTCTCTATATCTCTATTGTATAATAATGGAATCCAACAATGTAGAAAACTATGGTCATATACAAGGCATACTCAAAATCCTCAAGCCACTAATACTAAATACCTAGATATGGTCACTAGGTTAGATCTACATGTATCATCTTATTGAGAGCTTGCCTATACTACCATAGTTTTCCCCTATGTCTCTTGTTCCCAAGTTACACTTTATATAACTTGTAGGTCATAATATCCTTTGCCATCCTTTACTACCACCACCTTACTAGTCTCTCAATAGAAATGTGCTCCGATGCCTAGACCTGAGGTAATGTGGTTGCACTTATGTTGTATCCTCTTTAGTATACTACATAATGAATATCATGTTATAACTATAATAATATCATAGGTCTCCATTCAAATATAATTATATGATCTAGTATATTCCTCACTAAAACACCTAATATCATGTGAAATAATTACCCACTCTTGTTAGGTAGTAGAATGCCACTAATAATAACCATCAAGACAATTAATATTATGTCAACTACTGGTGGATCAACCTCCATGGCCCCATCTCATGGAATGTCCATCACCAACACAATCTCATAAATTTTCACATAACTAACTCAAACCATATCAATGTCAATTGGCCCATCAGATCCTCCAACATACCCTATTTGGGCCCTAGGGATAACCAACATAATGGTTATCCTCTTATAAGAAATCAAAGAATATGTCAAACATCCTCTAGTGTAATGGTCACCTCTCCTTTCATCAACTAGAATGTTAAATTTTCATAATTTCATATCTCTACTAAAGCAATTATCAACTCCTAATCTACTTTAATTATTGGTATCCTTACCAAGTGTAGGAGGCCAATCACTACAAAAAAGATGCACATATTATCTATCTACATTATCAGCTATTATAAGAAATAGGACCACCTCTCACATGTTATAAACACATGCAACTACTCCTAAAATCCAATCTAGATAGCTAATGTCAATACAATGTAATTAATCTAATCAATTTATAATTTTAATCAAATTTATTTCCTAAAACAATCATTTTATCAAGTCATGTACAACTTCATCATTCACTTTTTGAAATTTCTTGATCAATTTCTATTATTTTGTGCATTAGGAAATTTTCACCATTTTCAAGTGAATTTGGTATTTAACAAGCTATTTCACTATTTTTAGGGTAAATTCACTTTACATCAAGGTCTTTTTTACCATTTTGCATGGCCTAGTAATTTTAACTATTTTCATGGCCAATTTATTGTTTACCAGACCATTTCATTGATTACTTGACTATTTCACTATTTTTTAGATCATTTTAACCATTTTTATGGCTAATTATATTGAGGTGTATAAGCATTATTACTGTAATAACATAAATATTTTTGTTATAATAATATTACATTAATAGTTTGTGGTTAGTTTTAATGAATATATTGTTAGTCACAATATATTCATATTTAGTGGGTTGGTTAGTCAAGAGTTTGTTTGAGTTATAATAGGGAGATGTGAGAGATATTTATCAAGACTGTATCTCCCCATTTATATGAAATAACTTTCCTATATATTTTTAATATTCCTATATGGTTTTAATATATAATAGAAATAATATATTATGAGAATATATTATTATTAAAATATTTCTTTGTCTCTATGTTTGGATTTTTTTTCATACTAATCTTTTGTAGATATAAAATAGATCTATTATCTGGTATCAGAGTGAGACACAATCTTGAGATGGATTAATAATGCTAATGGGGAAACTCCATAGCTTATAGAGTTGCCTTATAGATATGAGTTAGAGTCTTTGGTTTTACTAAAATTAGTTTCTATAGTAATTATTTGATATATTAGAGTTTTTGATTTATTCATTTATTTATAAAAATCATATCCACATAGGAGAAGCTAGAGGATACTATAGAAATAAAAAAGAGGGAAATAAAAATAGTACTAACACATTAGAGTTCTATCAAGAATGGTCACTTCTCGATGTATTATTTAAACACCCCATCATAATCTACATTGTATTCAATGTGATATTTTATTCCAATCTATGTCTATGCAATGGCTTGGGCATCTTCAAGTGTGAATATTTCACACCATTATACTCTACATAGATCATTTTATGCATTTTTATCTCAAAATAAATTGGTTATTTGACTACATAATTAATGTTTTCATTAACTTTGGCATCATTTTAGTTCACCTTACAACCCATCAAGCTAGCTCATCTATATTTTCACATTATACCATTCCACATGCAAAGTCTAATTTTACCACTGATGTAATTGCCCTTGTGTTTCTCTTAGCATAATCAACATCTAGGTTTCATTCATTATCCAACTGCTTCTATTGTTAGATCAGATTTAAATTACAAGTTGATTATCAGTGGGTGTATGATTGTATGCTATGCTAGTATGTGATTAATATATATTCATGTATGACTTTGCATTGATACATTTTACTAGTTAAAGCTAAAGTACCCCTACTATACATCTAAAAAATTCACATCGATCAATGTATACATGTGATTGAGAAATCAGATCAGTTTTCATTTGAGACATGAAAATTCAGTCATTTATCACAATAGAAATCAAAGTCGATAGAGTTTTCCACTCCTCAAGTTTATCTCTTTGGAATCCATATCCTAAAAACAAAGTAAATCATATGCTCAAGTTATTTATAGTAAAAAAAGTCTTCCCAACACATTAGAATCTTCCATTTAGTTTGTTGTCCATACTCGGTAGCACATGAATGCCAAAAGATGGTTTTTTAGGTCTTTACGATTTAAGTTATTTATATGCTTCATATTTTTTATTCAAAAAGATTTAGGTTTGAATTAAGGTCTTAAAGCTATGTTTATAGGTCAACATAGTTTTTTATTTTTATAAAGTCTATTTTGTATGGTTAGGATTGTTATATTTGGTATTTATGGTTTTTAGATGTTAAATTTAACATATAAGTTTATTTTGGGTCATGGTCATCAAAATGTTAAAAATCAAAATCAAAATTGTCTTTTATTAGTAGTTTTTAAAATAGATTTGTAATTAAATTGTTATTACAAATCTAATATCATATATAGTCTCAATAATTATCTATGATTTTTATGTGTGTTTATTTGGGTTCATTTTTAAAAAAATCATCAGAAGTCTCAAAAGTGTCAAAATAAAGAGTTAAAGTCATGTACAAAGACAGACTATCACTTGTATGTCACATCTTAAGTTAAATTTTGAATGTGTCAGTCTTATGGGGGGATCCCATTCAATTCAAAGCAACATGCAAGGGTTGATGTTCAAATCCATATTTTTTGAGTAAGCAACTTCAGAGACTAGAGGAAGGAGGAAATGGAGGCTATAGGTTTCATAGCCTCTCATTAGCCACTAGTGATGGGGCCACTTTATGATTTAGTGGTATTTTTATTTTTAGTTGTGTGTGGTGTGTTTAATTTCAACATAGTGTGATTTCAAATAAGAATAAATTTTGTATGCATGTTCATATTTTTCATAAGTGAATTTTATATTCCTATGTAACTTCTCTAAAATTTGAGAATGATGAGAACTAGAATCTATACTACACATCATGATGTGGTTTATGGTAAGCCACTTGTAAAACCATTGTTTTGTAGTTTTTAGTTAACCACTTATAAAACCACTATTTTGGTTATTAGTCAACCATTTGTAAAATTATCATGTAAGGTTTGTGATTATACTCTAAAAATCACCAAGTCATGAGTATAGGTGTAAATATGGGAGATTTTTTCCCCCATGTTCACATTAAATGGGTGTATATAGGATTAATAATGTTCACAAGGGGGTGAATGTTGAGATGTGTAAACATTATTAATGTAATAATGTAAATATTGTTGTTATAACAATATTACGTTAATAGCTTGTGGTTAGTTTTAACAAATATTTTTTTAGTCACAATATATTCATATTTAGTGAGTTGGTTAGTTGGGAGTTTGTTTGAGTTATAATAGGGAGATGTGAGAGATATTTAAGGATATTGTATCTCCCCATTTATAGGAAATAGCTTTCTTATACATTTGTAATATTCTCGTATGGTTTTAATATGCAACATAAATAATATATTATTGTTAAAACATTTCTCTATCTCTATGTTCCAATTTTTTTCCATTTTAATCTTTTGTAGATATAAATCATATCTATTAAATTCACCATTTTAAGGTTGAATTCACTAGTTTTAAAAAATTTCTCTATACCATTTTGTTGTTTGGTGAAATCACCATTTTTAGGTATGAATTCACAATTTTCATGATCAAAATCATTATTTTAGTGGTGAATTCACCATTTTCATGAATGAATTCATCATTGAATGATCAAATTCATCATTATGAAAATAATTAATTCATTACTTTGCCTATTTATACATGTAATAAATTTGATTAAAGGAAAATTTTATAAAGAAATAAATGTACCTACTAGTGGTCCTACTCCTTGTGCTTTTTTGAACTCTCATACACAGTCTGAAAGTGGTCTTAGATGTGGTCTATGAACCATTTTATCCAGGTAACTTTTTTGAAAATTATCAGAGGTAAATTTTGCATGAATAGGGTAAAAATGAACCAATTTTACCCCCAAGATGAATCTATGACCTCTTATTTCAGAAAAACATTCCCCCGTGTGCATAATATGTTGTCATTCTTTTATGGATACTTATTTCTAGCCCTAATATCCATATTTCCTCCCATTTTATCCCATATATCTTTCATTTTCCTCTTATTTTCAAATTTATACACTATCATTTATTCCTTTCAAAGGTCCACTCATCCAAAAACATTCTGACTATCCCCTAAAGGGGGCATCTAGGCCTTACCAAGTGTTGTTTTAAGACACATGTGAACTCATTTGATAGCACATTTATAAAAACAATTAGTTCTATGATAATTTTAAAATTTTTCCTTAGTGTTTGATAAGATATTACTTCATCTACATCTTGCAATGCATTCTCAAATAGGAAAAATGTAAACACTCCATTTTATCACTTCCATGTCAAAATTATAAAACACAATGACTTCTCACAAATCATACACAAATTGGTCTGAAATCATATGTTCATCTAACATATGATTTTGAACTAACTTTAGGTCATTTATAGGTGGGATAATTCATTGTATTAAATCTACCAATTATCATTCTAGTCATTTTCTCTGATCAATTCTTCTACTCTGATCAATTTGTTGATTCTCCTTTTATGATCAATTAATTAATATGATAATCTCCTAAAACATTATTTTAATAAAATTATCCACTTTTTATTTATTAAATTGATCTCTTGATTAATTTAATTAATAATTCTTATAACTATAATTCTATATAAATTAAATTATATTTTACTTTCAATTATTAATTCTTCCTTTTCCTTCTCCTTCTAAATGGCATATTCATTTGAGAAAGAATACTGAGATCTTATGGAATATCCTTTTGTGAGATCAAAAATTAATAAATGAATTGATATTAAGGATTATTCTCCACCTTTCATCTTGGAGATAAGATGAAGGTCCCTTAATGAATCTTTTGAGATATTTTAAGAAGCACTCTCAACCCTTAATCTAGGAAACAAGATGAAGGGCCCATATTGAATCTCATAAAGATATTTTTGGGAGAATTATTCACCCTCCATATTTCATCTAAGATGGAGGGATTATATTAATCCACTTTGTAATATTTTTAAGAGCCTTATTCAACCCTTCATCTTGGAGAATATGGAGGGTTCATGTTATCAATTCATGTATTGATCCATGTGCCTTGTTGAGGATGCATTTACAACCATCCATCTTGGATTCAAGATGAAGGGTCCTCACCGATTCAAAATTTTTATGAATAGTCCTTTCCCTTTGCAATTTTACATGCTTAGGTTCAATAACAAAGCACTGCCAATCTCTTAAGATAAATTTTGCATTAAATTTTATCAGTTTAACTATTCAAAGTTTTCAAAAAGAGATTATATAATAAATAACATTGCTAAATACTTCTTGACGAGCCACTTTTGCTTTTGACAAAGTGAATGATCCTCATTAAAATAAGGTGATAACATTTTATTTCTTCTTTTAATTTTGTTTAGCTTTTCCTTAAATCACAAAGAATTGAGTTATATGTGTTAGAGATACATTTTTTATTATCATATACTCATTTAAAAAAGTTTATAACCCATTTATGAAATTATAATGACATAATAAGCATGAAAATTGTGTCCTTTATGAATTTGAGAGAATAAACCAATTAGTTGGCTAAAATAATGCATTATTTATGACTTTTCATCATCATCATTATTAATTTATTTTTATTTGAACTTTTTTAACTTGGAAACTTTGTAACAAAAGTGTTTGGAGTGTTAGACCCATACTTTAGCTTATTAATTTCTATAAGTTTAACTTATGTCCTTAATTGTGTGACATAGGTTATCAACTATTTAGAATTTATTAAATATAATAGAATCATGTAAAGGAGATAGTAATATTTATTGATTATATCTTGTGATTCATTATCCTATATTTGAATTTTCATCTTAGAGAGCATGGTCTTGTAATAGAGTACATAATCATGGATAGGCTCATTAGATCCTTGATTAATTTTAGAAATATGAGCATAAGACATACTATCACTAATGTTGACTAAAAATTATGATATAAATTGATTAGATAAAGGGTTAAATCCATGGAAAACTAATGTAAGGCATAGTCTTGATAATCCTTAAGACTATCTAGAAATAGCTTATAAAATATCTTATCATTAGACACATAGTCCAAACATTCTATGTGAAAGGCTCAAAGATGTTGTTTTGGATAACTTTTACCATCATACAATATAAAATTAGGTTACATAAAACCTATTTGTGAAGGATAATCTAAGATATCAAGAGCTAATGGATTATGTAATCATGAATGAGAATATGTGTAGGGCCAACTCTACAATAATTTTGTTGTAAATGTAAGACCTTATCTTATGGATCAATAACTATTTGCACATGTTTTTGAACATTTGACATAACAAATTATGTATCAACAGATGGTGTGACATGAGTAGTAACCTTAGAAGGTATGCAAGTATGTTGTGTATGGATAGTCATGGTAATATGAGGAAAACCTTTTGTTTTCCCCATACCTTGGGTGGGAATCACATGTGTAACCAAACATGTAGACACATGAATAGTAAAAATAGTAGTAGTCTCAACATATATGGTAGAATCAATACCTCTATAAGAAGTATTACTATTTGTAAAAAGTTCATGACATTTTTTATTATATGTGACAAATTAGCATTATTTTTTATTTCATATCTAGTTACATGTAACAATGCATCATGAAAATATGGATTCATAAAAAGAATTTTAGTTAACTTATCTTTATCAAACTCATCAAATATACTAGTATCATTGATTATCCCTTCCATTGTGATTAAGGGTTAATGAATAAAATCAAAAATCAAGGCTAAAAGATAGAAATAAATTAAAATTGGAATCCCTAAGAATAAATATAAGGAAACCTTATAGAATATATGATTTTCTCTACTCAAAAAAAGAGAATGGGTTCACCAATATGTTTGATCTATTTTTGGATTAATGTGGCCCTAATTGAAAAAACTAATATAAAAGTTAGATTGCTTAAGATGTACATTTGTTAAATAATTATGAGTGTAACTAGGAAAATATAGTAACTTACTATTTATGAAAAGCACTAGAGGAATTAAATACTTAACTTATTTAAATTCTATGCAGGTTTATGGTAGGATAAAATCATTAATAATTTTTAAGAAAGGGACTTTGAGTGATTATATTTATAATAGATTCTTTACGCAAGTCTAAACAATTCCATGCTTCATGGATGCCTATGTAGTATGATACAAATTGATAGGGTGCAAAACTACACTGTGTACTATTTTCAATCTATGATAGCTTTGACCATTGCATCTAAATTTGATGAGGGTTCTTATGCATATATTTGTATATGATCCTACATGAATAGCTATGCTATTATTATCCTTGATTCAAAACCCTAGCTTTTTGACAAAGAACCATTGTAAAACAAGGAAAATAGGTGAAATGGAGGGTTTGATTTAACCTTATCCATTTATTATGTTTAATTGTTGCATATACATATAATAATTTAAAGAGTGAAGTCAAACCAAACATAGTTCTCCTACCTAATTGAGTTTGTGTAATCCTATGTAATGATAATATGTTGTGCAATCCTATGTATGGATTTAAATAATTTAAAATATGTAACTTGAACTTAAAAATTGTGTTTATACTTAACTCAGGTATTTATCCTTTTATGGGTTTTAGATTTGGGAGTTTTAAGGAAGTTAATCTCAATGTGTAGTGTATTTTATAGTGATAGGTAGAGGATTTACAGATAATAATAATATTAGGATTTATATAATTATGAAGATATATATTTTAGGGAATTTATTCTGAACCAACATGAGAAACATATGGGGTAACCCATATTAGCAATTTGAATTTGGGAAATTAGCCATTAAAGGGTGTGTGGATAGGTCTGACCTAAGTGAATAGGTCCATAGTGATGAAACTATCTAGGAAGTGTGGACCTATCTAGAACATGAATAGTGTAATGAGATTAGTTTACAATATAAGAATGTTATTAATTTGTTTAGGTAGAGACTAGGAAGGTCTTGTGTAGTGAGAATAAAAATTTAAAATATTTAGGCCCATATATGGATAAATAGCTAAGGAAAAATGTCACTTATTTTATCTGATACATATTATCAATTATATGATACCAAAAATAAGTGTCTAAAACTACTTCTATATTTTTCAAGTACATTGAATATGCTTTGTCATGTCGTGTGTCAGTTGTGTCAAAGGATCTTCTAGTCCATGCCATAGTCATGTCATGTCTTGTATTATTATGTTCTTATTGATCATGATGTGTGTGTTAATGGCTTATTCACTATGATATCATGTGCATGTGAATGTTTACATGTCATTCTATGGAGATAATTTATTGTTATTATGTGATTAGTGTTGTGATTTATATTATGCACATATATGTGTGCTATCTATTTATATTTATGTTTCCATTATTTATATCATGTATCTACTATGATTATTATTAATATAGGCTTCATTTTTATGCATAATTGACATAACACCTATTCATAGATAGATTATCATCACTGTATATTTTTTTGTTAATAATAAAGTATCTCCCTTGCCTTAGATTACATGTTTCATTTGTACTTACAATGAACAAAACTTTTATATGGGTAAATATATTATAATTTTAGTTTTGAGATGGTAAAAAAAATTAACATCTAAAATTAATCAAAATAATAAAATTAAGGTAATATATATAAGACATATTGATTTTAAGCTATTTAAATCCACTATTGTCTCACCCACTCGCCTACCTCATCATTGAAATAAGATCTAGGATGAATAAAAATGAAATAAGGATGATGATAATTAATCTCTTCACATAAGAAAACTTTAAAAAAACTAATTAATTAATCCTAACTCTAAACACACCATTATATATTCTCAAATAAATATATCAAACTATGATAAGAGTAACATATTACTTGGAATGTTAATGAGGAGTGAATTAGTTTAAATTTAGAGTTCTAATTTATTAGACATTTATGTAAAGGATAATAAAATTACCCTAAATTATGTACCAATATTTTTTAATGGATCAAACATAACTCATGTACAACCTTTGGATATGGAGAAAGACAAATTTTCAAACATGCTAAGTAGGATGTCTTTATCATTAAAATTTTGAACATTGATGATGGTATTACTATAGAACCCAATAACCAAAGTTTTAGTCTTAGTAATTTTAGATAATATGATAAATATAATGTTGTTAACCTATATTCCTTCACACCAAATGTTCCCTCACTCAATTTATTAATAAAAGGTTTAAGGTTTGTCATAACTCTTAAAAATTATCCATATGCAAAATTCAAAATCAAAATTGAAGATGCTATTGAGAGTTTTCCATTACATGTTTCCAAAGAAACTAGTTAATATTGATACATATTAAATAAAAATCCCCAAGATAAACACCATGAAATAATAAAAACATACTCTTGATTATTTCAATGATAATAAATACATCATCTTCTTGAAATTTAGTAAGGGAAACATAATAGTTATTATAGACATGGATTTTTACATTGATAAAATGAAATACCATTTAAATAACAATGGGTGCTACATGATTATACAAAGAAAGCCCCTAATTTTGTTGAATATGAATGTTATAAATTTGATAAAATGTTTTTCACTAAGAAAAAAGATAAAAATAAAACAGATTCCAGAAGATCCTGTCATGCCCTAGATCTATTATCCCCCTAAAATTCATAAACTAGATAACCCCATTAGACATATTGTGGACACTATTGGTTCTCCAACCTATGATATTTTAGGTTTATTAGATATTAAATTACAACAATTTATTAGAAATACTCTATCCTTTATAAAATACTCAAATAATTTTGTGAATAATGTGGAAAATACTAAACTTGATGACAATTACATTCTAGTAAGCTTTGTTTTAATTTATCTCTTCAAAAAATACCACTAGATGAGATCTTGGAGATGGTCAAATAAGTTACTAATGTGGAGAAAAAACTTAATAAAATTCTACCTTAGATCCACCTATTTAAATTTTCAAGATGTTATCTATGAAAAACATAAGGCATGGAAATGGGGTTTCCTCTTTTTATGATTGTCCCTACTATTTTAATACAGAGTTTTTAAAATATTGCCATTCAATCTTCCCCGTTAAACCTAAATGGAAGTATCTAATCTATATTAAAATAATGTGGTATTTTATTATGGTTTGGATACTCTTATTGACTCAATTAAGCTCCATATCTAAACACATTAAGTTAACCATGGAAGTAGAGAAAAACCACTATCTCCCATTCCTTAACATCCTTATCACTTATAGATCTGATTGTGCCCTATTTAAGTAAGTTTATATACATATAAAAAATATTGATGTTTGTATTAGATATTATTCCCATCACCAACGCTATAATAAAAATAGAGTCTTGAAAATAGTATATAAAATAACCATTAAAATGTTTGATCCAGAACACCAAAAAAATGAATATAAACACCCATACAAGGAACTAAAGAAAAATAGGTATCAATATTGGCACATAAATAAAAATTTAAATAAAGTAATAATGTTCCAATGCCATCTTGGGAATAACATAAAATATAAGGTAAAAAATATTACTTACCATATATTCAAGGTACCTCAAAAAAATAGCAACAAACCTCAAAATAAATGGCATCAAATCCATAAAAAAATGCCTTAAATTTTGAAAGACCTATAAGAGCCAATGTTGGCAATTTGGCATATCAAGGCTAAATTCAAACCATTGTAGTAAAAAAAAATTTATGTCATCATAGTGTCTTATTTTTCATGTGAATATTGAGTTATTTAGTGTCATGTTAGTTGTCTCAAGCATCTTTTTAAGGTTTTGACAGTGTTTTAAGTGATTTTATGATCTGAGGAAGATGGCAAAAAGAGGATAGTTCATGACTTGTCATGAATTTTTATAGCATAATTCAATACAATAAAGGTATGAAAATAGATATGAACTCAAAAAAGTGATCAAAATGCATTAAAAGTTCATTTGAAGTCTTTGATTGGATTATGATATGCTTATATGACATTCAATGTTAATTGTCCTTTGAAAAACTATGTTATTTTGGCTTAAAGGACAAAATTTAGTCTTAAAATGTAAAATATGGTATTAAAAATTCATTAAATTAGTAAAATTACCTTTGGAAACATTTTTATAAATGAATTTATATTAATCCTAAAGTTTCATATTTGAAAAAGGTCACTTAAGGCAATTTTAAGTGTGAAAAAGGTTTTTTGAGGCTCACATGTGCTAATTTTGGCCATTTAAAGGTGAAAAAAGGATAAAAAAATGTCTTAAAATGTGTTATTAATCGTGATACTTCTATCATGTTCTAGTTTTGGTGGTGGAGAGATTAAGTTGTGAATAAAAGCAAGAAATGAGCCATTTCATGCATAATTACAAGGAAAGGTATGGAATTACATGCCCAAACATATGATAGAGCTCATGAATACGAGAAAAAGGACATAATAGAGGTTCCATACTAATTTCATGGTACAAGGAAGAAAAATAGGCTCAAAATTAGTCTCTTTCTTTTACCTTACTAGTTTGTACACAAGGAGAGCCCTTCAATTTTGCAACTGGTATGGTCATGAGAGAAAATTAGGTCTAAATTTTTTGATAGATAAAGTATACTCGAAGAGATTATTGATGGAGAAAGTGGTTTTTAATTTGGTCTCCTCTCCCTCATGAATCATCCATTTCAAGTCAAGGCATACATTAGTAGTCTTGCATCTAAGAAGGCAGTTGGTTTTTTGCATTTTTTCCTCGTCAGGGCTTCATATCAAGAAAATTCAAGTTTGCAAGGCTTCTAAAGGACATGAATCACCTTTACATAGCATCCATTAGTATTTTTACACAAATTTGAGGACCGAATAGAGATCAAGAAGGCAAGAAAGGGAAACTCTACAGTCTATAAGTAAAAGATGAAGAATTGTATGGTTTATGAGAGAGAAAGGGTTTTAAAATCTCTTGTTTTCTTATTGGCATGGAACTCCATCATTTTCATATGTTATTCATGTAATTTTTTCAAGGTATTATTCAAAATTTTCATATAAAAATCCACCCATGTTTTCTCAACATCTCTATTTAAGTCTCAGTTCAGCAATGTTTAAGGTTTTAGTAGACTCCTAGGTTTCCATTTTGTCATCATATCCTTATTCAAAGGCCTCCAAATTTTTAAGTTTTGTTAAATAGGTGTTTATTCTTGAATTGGACCTTAAAACTAGTCTTGACATGCCAAAATCCATGCTAGAACACCTCCATATTATTTACCTTCATCCTCACTACCTTGTCATTACCTTGCACTATTGTAAGGCTCCATTTTCAATCGATTACCTTACCATTCTCCATCATCCATCATCTTCACCTCCCTAAATCTCACATTAATTATTGAGGCATGGTGTTCACATTATTAATGTATAATGTAATTATTGTTTAATAAACAATAATATCTTAATAAAATTTTATTTAGTGGGTAGTTATTTGAATATATTATTGGTAATAATATATTCATATATAGTGGGTTGTTAGTTGTTAGTTGGGAGATTATTGTTTGAGAATTTATAGGGATTTCACCATACTAAATATAAGAAACTAATTACCTATATAATTTTAATCTTTTATATGAAATAATATAGATAGTGATAGATAATATAATATTATTGTGTTCATTTTAATTTCTAGTGTTTGGCTCTTTTTCTGTTGTGTAGCTCTGACCTTCACCAAGATATAGTATTAGAGAAGGATAGTGAAGAGGAATAAAAAATGTTTTTTTTAATGTGAAAAAAGGCAATCCTTATTTCTTCTGTATTTCCCCATCCCATGCAAATTCTTCTACCCTGAGCCTATGCAGTGGATTAGCTTTGCATGGTCAAAATATTCTATACCAAGTTTAAAGGATTTATTGTTTCTATAAAAACCTTTATGAATCAAAGTATATGCCTTTTAATTATATTTGTATATATGATATGAAATCCTATTTTTATCAATTCTTAAGATTACAATGTCGTGTGTGAACCAATCCTGTTATAGGGGTGGGCATTGAAGAGTGGTTATGTGTACTATTTTTGAAGATAAGGACTTATGCTATCAATGAATTATATTTTTTATTTCAATTATTGACTATATTCATGATCATATATAATTTAAATGTTTTTATAAATAACATGGACATTTGGATCAACTCTCTTGTAGCACCTTATTCTTGGCATCTCAATGAGATCGACTAGTTTTTGCTCAACCTGTCTTAGATATTTTAAAACATAATCTTCTCCAATCATGATGCAAGAATTTGTATTAACTTTAAACACCTACCATCCAAGGTGTTTCTATTCACCAGATCCATTTTCATGTAAATCTACATTGATATCCATCTCCATGTAACCCACTTGCATGTTTTTGATTCATTCATGCATTCTAGTCTATTATTGTGTAGTTTTAGATGTATGAATGGTATATTAATGAGAAAGTATACCTATGATATGAATTTATATGTTAGGTTAATTGGCTTACATAAAAAATAACCAATTCCAATCTACGTTACACTAACCTCAACCTACCATGCTGTAACGGTTCTCTCCACCTCAGCTTCCAAACTTCTAAATCAACTCAGTAGTCTTCCTTAGTTATTCCATTATTCAAACTACTTAGTGTATAGGATCCAAATATGGTTATTAGTTTATATTTTATTTAGTTTGTTTTTAGGTTATTAAAATTAATTAATCATCTCTAAATTTATTATTTAAACAGTCCATTCTTATTTAAGAAGCTAAATTAGCCTTTTTTGAAATATTGTTGTATTATTCCTAGTTTAGTTAAAGGGTTTGAGTAGTAAAATTAGTAAATAAATATGAAATAATTAAGATACTAATTTATGTAAATTATATTATAATTTTGATCTTTCTAAAAATAGTAATAAAAGGGAGAAATTAAGACTTAGCTAGAAACTAATTGATATAGTTGAGATAGGGTCTAAGATTCACTATGCAGAACTATGAAACTATCATAAACTAAGATTTGACCTTCATTTTATGATTAGATAGGGTCACCAAACGTGGATAAGAGTGGAAATGGTGTTGTATTCTACCTCTACCACTATTTTCTTGAGGATCTGATCTTTTTGGGTTTTGTTCACCAGGTTTGTGTGACTCTATCCATGAAGTTTTGGTAGTTGGAAGTCTATAGAGATCCCTAATGAGTAAATTTTCTCTTCAAACCCTATAGTCCATTGTGATTTGAACAATATTGAGATAGAGGGGGGGTTAGTGTGTGTAATATTCATTAAATGTGTATCCACACCCCTTTGTGTGGGAATACTACCTACTTACCAATACTCTGAAGTGGGATCAAGCCATATGTAGTTCTCCCACTTGATGTGTTTTGTGTAATTGTGTGTATGAATATGAAAAATTCTAAACTAGATGTACTTGAGATGGCTAAGGATTGGTGTAAGTATTTTAATAAGATTATAAGTATATTTGTTGGTTGTATGTAGATAATAGGGAAGATTACTTGAGTATTCTTGCTCACTTAGTGATATTTGTCAATACTTTCCAAATGATCTTTGAATGGGATTTTATAGGGATATATTGGTCATAGGTTAAATGTACTCGCATTAGGCCAATAAGGAAAAATATGGATAACTAGAAGAAACTAATCATTGGGGCCAAAAATGAACTTATATAGGAGCATCAAAAGTAGGTAGGAGTGGCACTAGTGCTATAGTCCATGTCTAGTGCTATTATCCTAAGCTAATGGGACTTGGGGGGATGGATTCATCATGGAAAAGGGGTCTAGCTTAGTTGGGATCAAGTTTGGAAGGATACGAATGATTAGGAATCGATGAAAAGATGCTTATGAGGGTCATGATAGCAAGCAAGAGGGAACTAAGGGTTAGGTGTCATTAGCCATGCTCAAGTTACCATTTTTTCATTTTATGTGACTACATTTACCCCTCCTTTATTTTAGTAATGCAAAAAAGCAAAAAGACTAGTATAAAAAAAAAATATAAAGCATACTTCAAATTATTTGTAAGGGTAAATCTCATAAATATATGTAGTGTTAGGTGTGCATAGAGAGAACATGCTATGAAGTGAAAACCTATTATGATCCTGAGTGATGCTAAGTAATATTGGATATGCTAGGTATGTTTTACCAAGAGTGATATCATGAATGGAGTTGAGTACTCAATTCCATAAGAGTGGCTCAAGAATACAAAGGCTATACCTTTAGCTCTATCATCACCCAATAATTTAAGCTAGGTGGTAATGAACGTGATAATCAATTTTTGAATTATGTATCCAATCCTTTTAGATAGGTGGCTCAAGAATACAAAGTCTAGTTAGTCCTTTAGCTCCATCATTTCCCTATGAAGTGAAGATATGAACTAATACCTATTTAAAATATGTGTCATATGAGATGGATCCTAAATCCCATGAATTTATTATGATCTGACAATGTTGGCATGGATAGTTGAATGTATGTTAGAAACTAGGCCTCTTGGCCACTCTAAAAGATGGAGATTAGGCTTGTATGAAATCCACTCTAAAACTAGTACACTAGGCTTATATGAAAGCCACTCTAAAATGTGGAATTTAGGCTTATATGAAAGCCACTCCAAAATTATGCCAACCACATGTATATGGAACAAGGTATACAACTACTGAGAATGCTTAGGTAATGCTAAACTCAGAAAGAAAAGAAAAAAATGTGCCATGCACATTGCCTCCAATCACTAGTGTTCAAAACATGGATTATGATATAAAAGTTATACAAACTATAATATATAAAATTAGAAGTGAGATCCATCATGTTGCATGTAATTCCCCATATATTTGGATTCTCTAAGTAGAAGTGTACTAAAAATTGTTGATTCTAAACTAGTTTGACTGTGTAAAACTGTAGTTAAACCTACCTTTCTACCTACTTAGAGAAAGTATAGTTTTTTTTATTAAATAGGAGAAAAAAAATATATTAGTGGCATTGATGTTGTATTCCAATCTTATCACTATTATCGTAGGCCAAATATGGTAACTATTCTAACATTTTCACTATTTGACTAGTTTGTTCTAACTAGTTTGATGTCTAGTTGTTATTTTAGGTGTACTAAATGCTAGAATTTTTATTTTTAGGAGATCTAATATTTATGAAAAAACCCTTATTTGTTTCCCCCTCTTCTAAGGGTAGGAATAAATACCTTTCAATGACTACCCTTGGAATAAAGATCCCTACAAGTGTGTTATATTTCAAAGATACATGATATAACAAGGATAATCAACAAGATATCTCAAGATATTGTCAGGATCCCTGCTCACTAAGAGAGCACAATTGATTAACTTTGTATAAGCAACTAAACATGGAATTTAACCAGAATGATAAGTAACTAGAATTCAAAAACATAGCACAGAATATGAGAGACAATACACACTTGTATTCAACTCATCCAGAAGGAAATACAATGAAGAAATCACATTCTTCCCACACCTCTTGGGCGTACCAATAATCTTCCCTAAAGAGTTCTCTCTCTCAATTATAAACACAATCAACTCAATAACCAAGTTGGTGTTTCAACTAGTCAGTAACAATACTACCAGTACCATCGAGTACACACACATACTCCAAGTCTGAGTACACCACGTACTCCAAGTAGATCTCACTGATCTTGAAACAACCTACAAATCAAATGATCTTACTTACCATGTAGATCTAACCTGATCTTACTACACCACAAATCAACCTAGCCTTGCACACTTGCCAACCTAGATCTTACACACCCAAAAGAACCCTTGTCCTTGCCTCACCAAGTCCTTATGATTCTCCCTTAGATACAACCCTTCTGATTCTATAAATTACAATATAGCCCATGGGTCTTTTAAATAGATCCCATACAAAAAATAATTAGACTTTCTAATTACAATAATTAGAAACGCAACTCCAAGACTAAAATTAGTCTTTACATGCAAACAACTAGTTTGTTAAACAAACTATTCATATGACTAACAGTTCTGAAATTGCACAGGTGATTGACGTCAGTTACTGTCTGTTTGGAGATGACCAATGTCAGCTGATCCATGACCGATGTCGATAGCTTCCTATCCACCTCTAATCGACATTAGTTGGCCTAACCGATGTTAGTTATTATGACACTCAGCACCTCCTCCATATTTGCATCAGTGAATATTTTAGCTCCATAAGCTAACAATCTCTCACTTGGAGATAAATAGTTGCACCTATACCTGTACCTATACATCATCTAATTTGTTTCCTAGCTTGTATCCATCTTCAAGTTTAGTCTTAAATACCAACCACCACACATCCTATTGTGCTACTCCTGTCATCCAAGTAACCTACCATATCTGAAGTGCTTGACCCTGCATAGCATGTTAACCTGCTACTAGTCCCTCTCAGATACCTGATAATCCACTGAACTACTTTCCAGTACTCCTTTCCCGAATTGGCCACAAACTTGCTAACAACTCCCACTGCTTGGGTAACATCAGGTCTAGTACACATGTACTTAACCTCATCATGTGATTGGGGACACTATTCTATGAACTGTCCATCCATAGGTGTGCTAACTGGTTCTGCATCCTGCATATTGAACCTCACCACTACCTTATTCACACAATCATCCTGAGACAACATCAACCTATGATCTTCCCTGTCTCTAGGAATACTCATGCCAAGGATTTTTTCTCCTCCTAAATCCTTCTTGGCACACCACTGAACTAATTTTACCCTTAGCTAAGCAAATCCCTACATGTATGAACCTGCAACAAGCATATCATCCACATACAGTAATAGGATAATGTCGTGACCATTATCCAACCTGGTAAAATAAACACAATGGTTACAATGACATTGACTAAATCCATGCTTTGTCATTCACCTATCAAACCTGTACCACTATCCTAGAGCTTGCTCAAGACCATATGACTTGGCCTTTTGTCTCACGTGTCCATGCTCTCTCTTCTTTAACCTAGGAATCCATTCATCTTTCAGTGCTTTTATCCCAGCTGGAAACTCTACCAAATCTCCCATTTGGTTCTCTTCCAAAGAATTCATGCCATGCTCCCACTGTTTCCTAGATTCTACCTACTCTGCTTCTTTAAAACTTCCTAGTTCTTGACCATCAGTGAGCAACAAGTAGTATAAAGAAGGTGAATAATGAATTTGAGGCTTACTTACACTTTCAATCCTCCACATGGGCATTTGAGACTCCTTGACAACTTGTTATATGCCCAAAATCCATTCTCTGGTTGACCCTAGTCTACACCCAACCGATGTCGATTCCACCTGATCACTGACACCAATTCCCTGACCGATGTCAGTGTCCACCTAGTCACCAATGTTAGTTCCTTGACCGATGTTGATCACCAACTACCCGACACCACCGACTTTGGTCTGCACATGATCGACGTCGATACCTACCTATTTGACATTGGTTCCACCTGACTGATGTCGATAACTATGTTTTCCTATGAGTGATGACTTTTTACCCACGAGCTCACCTTAGATCAAAACCCTATCCAAACTACCCTGCTCAAAATTATTTAGCCCCTGTGATTGATCTCTGTCCATCATCTCCTCCATGAAAACCAAGGCTTTCCAGTTATTAAGTTTGTCAAAGACATCAGACTTCCTCTTAAGAACATGCATTCCCTTCTCACTCATGTGACCAAGCCTACAAAGCCACATCTTTGCAATAGAAGGAGAATCAATAATACAAGTAGATAGATAAAGAGTGCCTACTTTCTTACCACATGCTAATTCAAGTGCATCCACTATGAGAGTTACTGTACATCCCTCATCACCCAACTTTCTTGAAGAAATTAGACTCCTCTTCAAGACTGGGACCTGCATGACATCCTTCAACACCCATGTGTTGTTTGTCTGCAATTTCAGCCACACTTCCCCTTTGCCAACAATTTGACAAGGCTCACCAACCCTCAAATAAATATTTCCAAAGTCTCCATGGACATAATCATGGAAAAATAATCTATTTGGGGTTACATGGAAAGAGGCAATATAATCTATAATCCAAGATTCTACTTTATCCAAGGAACATACAAGAGCAACCTATGCAACAACACATGCAACATCTACTTCTTCATTTCCTTCATGCTGATCTTCTACCAACCAACAATCTTTCTTTACCTGCTCTTTCTTTCCATAATTCAGTAATTGAGAATTCTTGCTATTGAGTTCCTCCATTCTTAGTATACTTTCTTCTACCATTGCTATACTCCCACTCAATCAGAAACCCCTAAGAGTGACTTGTAATCAACAAACACTTAACACACTCTAACCACCTATTAGTTTACCTAACCAAGCTCTGATACCAATTGTCAAGATCCCTGCTCACTAAGAGAGCACAATTGATTACCTTTGTATAAGCAACTAAACACAAAATTTAACCAAAATGATAAGTAACTAGAATTTAAAAACATAACACAGAATATGAGAGACAATACACACTTGTATTCAACTCATCCAGAAGGAAATATAATGAAGAAATCACATTCTTCCCACACCTCTTGGGCATACCAGTAATCTTCCCTCAAGAGTTCTCTCTCTCAATTACAAACACAATCAACTCAATAACCGAGTTGGTGTTTCAACTAGTTAGTAACAATACTACCAGTACCATCGAGTACACACACATACTCCAAGTAGATCTCACTGATCTTGCAATAACCTGCAAATCAACTGATCTTACTTACCATGTAGATCTAACCTGATCTTGCTACATCATAGATCAACTTGGCCTTACACACTTGCCGACCTAGATCTTACACACCCAAAAGAACCCTTGTCCTTGCCTCACCAAGTCCTTATGATTCTCCCTTGGATAGAACCCTTTTGATTATACAAATTACAATATAGCCCATGGGTCTCTTAAATAGATCCCATACAGACAATAATTAGACTTTCTAATTACAATAATTAGAAATACAGCTTTAAGACTAAAATTAGTCTTTACATGCAAACAACTAATTCTTTAAACAAACTATTCATGTAACTAACAGTTCTGGAACTACACAGGTGACTGACATCGGTCGCTGTCTGTCTAGAGATGACCAACATCGGTAGATCCATGACCGATGTCAGTAGCTTCCTATCCACCTCTAACCGACGTCGGTTGGCCCGATCGATGTCGGTTACTGTGACACTCAACACCTCTTCCATGTTTACATCAGTGAAGCTTTTAGCTCCACAACCTAACAAATATAGCATGGATTATAATGAGAGATTATTAGATCAATAGGATTATGCCTAGATAGATATAAAAATATAATAACATGTGTAATGCATTGAATTGAAACTAGAAGTGTTAGTTGTTAGTTTTTAGTTGTCATGGAGGGTTAGAGTATGATGTCCATCATAATATCCAAAAAAGTAAGAATAATGCATGATGTGGATCATGGAATTACAAATAATTAAAAAAAAGTAATCAAGAAACAAACACACAAGGACATAAGCAAGAAACATATAAGGGTATCCAAGGGGCCAAACAAACAAGGGACATGTACACATGTCACTCAAACTGGAAGGTCAAGCATACAAGTCATGTTTAAATGTCATATACATAGACAATTGAAATAAGCAAGGGTTGGAATGAGGGACACAATCACATAGAAGAGTATAGATAAAGGACAATGATAAATGTCTTAAGGCACACACATGAATATAAGCAAAGGACATTGGTAAATGTCCTAAGGTACATACAGGAGACAATCAAGAACTAAGAAATACAATCATATCTAGTTATGCAAATAAAGGAAAACATGTAATAAATGGAAATACAATCACATCTAACTGGTCAAAGTAAGAGGGATAGTATGCAAGACATGTTAGTACAAGACTAGGTATATGCTAAGAAATACACAAGTGCTATATACTAATGAGATGTAGATATAGTAATCTATGTAAGCTAGCAAATAATGTGCATCAACATGATAACTAGAGTGTGAGGTGTATGAATGATATAATTTGGATGGTATAGTTATGTAGAAGATGCCCCCAGTGGGTATGTATATCGATGTGTGTCTCAAATGTAGAATTAGGATGCCCCCTTAATAGGTGGAGTGAAGCAATCAAGGATCTGGATACCACTGCACACACTCAAATAATATCAAGTGAATTATGGTAATGTAGATAAATCAACAAATAATAGCATAGAATAAGAAATGTAAGTCTAGTCATGATAGTAGAAATGTGAATCATGGATGATGCATACAATCAAAATGTTTTTGATGTTTTGAATTATTTGAATGTTTATGTTTTTGAAATATTTGAATATTTTTGTATTTTGAGTTATTTGAATGTTTTTGTATTTTTGAAATGTTATGATCTATGTACAATTAATCACATGAAGACTATGTACAAGAATTTGAAAAAAATCTATAGATAAACATTGGCAAAAAGGCTATATACAAGCATATGAATAAAGCAATATGTACATTATGACATAAAAGACTAGGTTAAAAGGGGTAAAGGGTCCAAGGATGGAGATCATTGGGGATGGAGATGGAGGAAGTGATCATGACCATCATCAAATGCCTCCAGATCATCATCATAAGTATCATCATATGATGTAGAAGTTATATACATGGTGTCATCCTACCAAAGGCAAACTAAAGGTTGATCTAGTGGTGGAGATGCTGATTCTTCTCTAGGATGTTTATCTCTAGTATTATATTGCTTTGGTGGAAGTGGAAAAGTTAGTGCTGAGGGTGTTATAATTTAAATAATACCCTAAACCTGTAGTTTATCCAATCTCTACTATAAAGATGTACATGAGTTTGTATCATGGCCTATGATCCTATTAAAAAGACAAAATGGGTGATCATCCTACTGTGATAATCTACTAATAGATCTATGTCATACTATAGATAATGTGATTAATCTATGATCAAGTAACATTTATAACATAATATATGGTTGATATTGTGCGCTGCATACCTGAATCTAAATGAATGGCTCTATATCCATAGAGGTAACCATATGAACTGTATGTACTGAGTGATATATTTATGGCCAAAAATGTGGAGTATATCCTATGAGTGTAGTGTGAGGTGAAGAGTGATATAGGATGTGTAATGAGAGCTTTAGAGTCATTTTTATACTCACTTAGGCTTACTAGTGTAAAGTTCAACCCACACAAATAGTCATCTATGAGTGTGAGTGTCATATCATCATCTAAGGAATCTTGGGAATTTGTATCAACATCATGTACATATGGTAACTTAGAATTTACCACAAGGGGTAAATATGATATGGGATTACCATCAATTGTAGTAGTAGAAAATAATGGTGATGTGAGAGTGTCTATAACTAATGGATTAATTGTATCTATAGAATCAACTAGTACTATTAGAATTTTTATTGATGAATGTATAATTATAATAGGTGTAGGAATCATGGCTGATGGAGTAGTTAGAATGCCTAAAGCTGTTGTGATTGGATGAATATCTAGAGTTGAGGACACACTTATAAGTAGAGGAGTGTGAGAAGTGTTAGTATTTCCAACCTCATATGTATGTATTTGATCAATATAAATGCAATGAAGTGGTAGTTGAAGTATGATATGAGGTGTCCCATCTAGTAAACTAATCAAATATGACTTTGTAGTTCAATAATATTTGAATGGCTAGTTATCTACTTGACATGTGTATAGGTATCCTTCATGGATAAACTTAACACATAAATGAATAGGAGAAGGAAATTCCCCCCATTGCATGTATCTAGGGTCATTTGAGTAAAATATTATAATGAAGAAGACCTGGCATGACTTGGAACTATGTAGAGAGGGTTTTGGGTTCTACCATGATATCCAAAGTAATGGTGCCCAATGTCTATCATGGTATATCATCAAATCCTCTAATGTTCTTATATTATTTTTACATGTATTCCATGTCTATGCCCATGGTCTATAAGAATGTAATATTATATATATTAAGTTCAAAACCACTATCAACTCAAACTCTCTTAACTGCACTAGTTTTGACATGAGCTTATATGAATAGTGGTAAATTTTGATCAGTAAATATCTAAGATGGCATGTCATCATGATCAAAATTAATAGTATCTTCTATAGTTTTTATCATGTTAACCACTGATGTAAAATAAGAAGGATCTGAATAAATGGGCATAGAAGTCTGAGTGAGTGCCTGATAGAGAATGTCTTTGAATACATTGGTTTTTTAAAGTAGTTATAACATGGAAATCTTAGCTGATGTGTTTCTCAATTGATCGACAATATCATATGCCTTGTGTGAATCTACCTGTGCTGGTAGGTTGGACCTAGGATAAGAAGGAATGGGAGGGTGGTGGGGCTCCTGACTAGGTGGAGGAGGCATGGTGGTACATTAAATAACAACTCTAATCACATTATCTATGATCTGTATAAGACTATTAGTAGTTATGGGAGGAGAGTAGAGATAATCGATAGGTCAAGGTGGTGGAGGGACAAAGGGTGTTAAGTAGGATCTTTGATGATGGGTAGTGACCTAGGGAAGAGCAAAATGGACCATGCAATATGACTCAACATGGGATAGAGGCTCGAAGGGAGCTGATGCAAAATATTTTTTAGCATGTTTGATAATAAATTTCTTTGCATCATCCCATATTATGAAATATAAGCATGAAATGCAAAGAAAAATATTTGTATCAACATATGGTAAACTTCATCATTCATGTACATGATAGGACCAATGATGGTCTCCTTAATTTCTACAAGAACTATAATAAAATTTTTAAATAAGTGAGATCTATTTTTGAAATCTGATTTTATAATGTAAGGTGATATCTTAAAAAGCAATAGGACCTGGTGTATACAACTAGGGTTTGAAAGATAATTATTTTGAGATTTACTATGAAAATTTGAAATTTAAAGTGATTTTTTGAGTTAGATATGTAAGTAAAAAATAATAATTTTATTGGAAAATGTGATTTAATAGGACCTAGTAGATGCATTGAAGGTTTTGAAAAACAAATGATTTTGCAAATTACTATTGAATTTTGAAGTGAATTTCTAATTTTAATATGTTAGTAAAAAATTAGAAAATTATTGGGAAATTACTGGGACCTAGTATAGCCAACTAGGATTTGAAAGAAAAATTATTTTAAAATTACTATGATATTTTAAAATTTAATTCTAATTTTTGGTTTTATTATGTAGGTAAAAAAATATTAAAAAATAGGAAAAATTGGTAAGAAATTTACCTTGGGGTTTCTCAAGTTTTCATGCACAAATGAAGTAAGTTAGGTTCAACAAATGATTTAACCTTTTTGGGAATATTAGTGTATTATTCCTAATTTAGTTAGAGGGTATGAGTAGTAAAGTCTATAATTAAATATGAAATAATTAAGCTACTAATTTGTGTCAATTATATTGTAATTTTGATCTTTCTAAAAATAGTAATAAAAAGGAGAAAATAAGACTTAGCAGAAAACTAACTGATACAAATGAGACAGAGTCTGAGTTTCACTATGCAGGACTAGGACACTATCATAAACTAAGATCTGATCTTATTTTTATGATTGGATAGGAGTGTTAAAATTAGACAAGAGTGGCACTAACACTGTAGTCCACCTCTACCACTATTGTCCTAAGGATCTAAGATTTTTTAGTTTTGTTCACTAGGTTTATGTGACCTTGTCTGTGAAGTTTTGATAGATAGAAGTCTATAGAGCTCTTTATAGAGTATATTTTCTCTTTAAAACCTATACTCCATTATTCTTTAACCAATTTCAAGAAAGAGGGGGGGTTATTGTATGTAAGGTTCATTGAATGTGTATCCATACCCCTTTATGTGGGCATGTTTCCTACATACCAATACTTCAAAGAGGGATCAAGTGTAGTTATCCCACTTGATGTGCTTTGTGAATTTGAGTGTATGAATATTCAAAATGCTAAACTAGATGTACTTGGGATGGCTAGGGATTGGTTTAAGGATTTGAATAAGCTTGTAAGTATATTGGATAGCTATATGAAAAGAATAGGTAAGATTTATTGAGTAGTCTTGCTTGTATTCTTTCTTGATTAGTGATATTTTCCAACCCTTTCTAAATTATATTTGAATGGGATTTTATAGGGATCTATTGGTCATGGGTTGAATGTACTCACATTAGGCCAATAAGGAGAATGATGGTAAACAAAAAAAAAATTACCATTAGGGCCAAAAATGCATTTAGAAGGAGTGTCAAAAGTGGACAAGAGTGGCACCAACACTATAGTCCAAGTGTGGCACTATTGTCTTGAGTTGATGGGACCTAGGGGGATGGATTAATCATGGAAAAATGGGTCTAGCTCAGTTAGGATCAATTTTAGAAGGCTACAAATGACTAGGAATCAGTGAAAATATGCCTATGAGGTTCATGAGAGAAAACAAGAGGGACCTAAGGGTTAGGTGTCATTATCCATACTCAAGTTACCAATTTTTGCATTTTATATGAATACATAAGCCTATAGTCATCAGGTCATGTAATATGTTACATTGTTTTATTATCATTGGTTTATTTTTGAGTCTTTTAAGTAAATGTTTTATCATATGTGTATCATAATTTGATGCATGCCAAATAAAATTAGTATAATTTAATTTAGGGTTTTTTATCAATGTCCATAAAAGTGTCTTTGAGTCCAAATATGTGCATTATTTACCCAAGTCCTTTAGTTAGGGGTTTTATAATTAGTGTATGTCATCATATTAAGATTAAAAATCAAAATAAAAATATTTGTGAGTTTATATTTTTTCAATAAAGTGTGTTGATATTTTTAAAGTCAAAAATCTCTTGTATAGATGCATTATTAGATGAACCCAATGTCTTGAGTTGTATGTGTGAATTATGTGTGTGGGAGAGTTTTGTCTTCAAAATGGCATGTAAAGGTTGATGTTCAAAGCCATATTTAATAAGTAAGCAATATCACACACTGGAAGAAGGAATAAATAGAGGATATAGGTTTTATGTCCTCTTATTATCCACTAACCATAGGGCCACTTTTTGATTTAGTAGCATTTTTTTTCAGTTGCATGTTATTTTTAGGATGGTGTGATTTTAAATAAGAACAAATGTTATATGCCTATTTAGATTTGTCATAAGTGAACTCGATATTCCTATGTAACTTATCTATACATGTGATAGTGATGAGAGCTTGTAACTATATCACACATCATGATTTGGTTTATGGTAAGCCACTTGTAAAACCATTGTTTTTTGGTTTATGGTTAGCCACTTGTAAAATCATTGTTCAATGGTTTGTGGTAAGCCATTTGTAAACCCATTGTTTTTGGTTATTGTTTAGCAATTTGTAAAACCATCATGTAATTTTTTTGATTGTCCTCTAAAATCATCGAATCATGAGTACATGTGTAGATATGGGAGAGTTGTTTTTCCCATGTTCACATTAAGGGGGTGTAGATAGGATTAATAATGTTCACAAGGGGGTGAGTGTTGAGGTGTGGTTTTCACATTATTAATATATAATGTAATTATTGTTTAATAAACAATAATATGTTAATAGAGTTTTATTTATTTGGTAGTTATCGGAATATATTGTTGGTAACAATATATTTGTATGTCATGGGTTGTTAGTTGGGAGATTATTGTTTTAGATTTTATAGGGATTTCACCATCCTGAATATAGGAAACTCATTTCATATATAATTGTAATATTTTGTATGAAATAATATAGACAATGATAGATAATATAATATTATAGTGTTCATTTTATTTTCCATTGTTCAGCTCTTTTTTTGCTATGTAGCTTTGATCTTCCCCAAAATTCATCTTATGAGAAACTATCAAGGGAGTCAAGGGCTTGTCTAAGCATCATAGTCATGAAGATATGATATGAAAACCATGGAAGCCTATTAAAATAAGGTGAAATCTCCACCTATAGACAAAACTTATCCAAAACATGAAAATATTTGGTTGAAAGATAATTCAAAAAATAAGAACAAAATAATTCAAATAATGCTATCTTTGAGAAGAGATGTTTTATTGATCAAATTTGCAGACCCAAACATATGCTTATCTCTGAGAAGAGATGACTAATTTCTATTTTAGGTTAAATATTAATTTATACATGTTTTAAAGGTGTGGGGAGGATGTGGAAGGTCACCAATCTCAAGGGAGATGAATTGGTTCAACTTCCACAATTTACAACAATACAAAATTTGAGGAATTACTATTTTTAGAAACTTACTATTTTTAGACTACACTACTAAAATTAAATTTTAAGACACTTTTGTTGGGTTTTATGGGGTCAAACTTCATTTATCAGAGCTTTATCCCATATCATGATGTTACCCTCATTATTATCTTTCCAATGGTTCAAACAAAAAGTCAATTGGAGCTATGGTGCAAAAGTTATGGCTCTCAAAAGTTCTGTCATCAATTGGGGTGGACCCATCACCCAAATTGTCATATGAATTATTACCTAGATCATTCCTCCCTCCTTGAGAAGTAATGGTCCCCATTACATCAATATTTTTCATCAAGTGTGGTAGTTGTACTTTGATTTGATTCCCGATGCATACTTGGAAGGGACTGTGATTTATGGAACTGTGCAGGGCACAATTGTTCACCATTTCTATCTGACCATCAGTCTATGGATGGAAGGTGAACTTCTTCAGATCAATATCTATTTTCTTCTATTTTTGTGTTGTTTGTGTAGTCAGGGCTATAACATCAACCCTTTTGGATTCTTGTGGTTTGCCCACCATGAGAACAAATTTCTTGGCATTAATTAGAGAGACAGATGTAGAAGGTGGTACCTCTGGTACCCTGTAGCACCGTGTTCCAAGAGAGAGATTAATCCTTTGAGTTATTAATTCATATATTCCATGTTGATCATACATGAATGGCTGACCAAAGAGTACATCACAAACATCTAGATTGATCACATCACATAAAACCTCATCTTGGAAGAGTTTTGTTGGATATGAAAGAAGACATTGGTGGGTGACACAGAGGTTTCTCCCTAGACTCAACCATCCAATACTATATGGATTTGTGTGAGGCTTCATGGATAGATTTAGGTTTTTCACAACATTAGCAGAGATTAAATTCTTTTGACTTCTACTATCAAGAATGAAATGTAGAGGCTTACATTTCACCCATAACTTAGAGTGAAACAACCTTTCCTTGTCATCTAGCCTTTCCTCATGGTTCTGTGATGAAGCAAAAATGTCTTTAGGCTTAGCATCTATAATATTTTCTTGAACCTCTTTAACTGTAGGGTCTGTATGAGGTAGAGTAGTAGATGTTGAGGATTGTGACTCAAAAAATAGGGACTTGATGGCTAGACATTATTCTTTGGAGCGAGTTCTAGATTTGTGATAATCACACCATTTCCAAACCTTTCCTTCTTTTTGCTTCCAATTTTAGCCTCATGTTTGACCTTCTTTATCACTTCTCCATTTTGAAGGCTAACTCTTCATATTCATTCTTCCATGCTTCTGCTCAATCTTCACTGTGAACTTATATGCCTCACCAAGGGTTTCCAAATTTAAGAGTTCCATTTATCCCCATATGTATCATTGTAGTCCACCATGATATTTGAGAACCTTGCATTTCTCACTTTCTTGGATGCCCAATCTTGCAAATAGAGAATGAAAAATATTAGTGTAATCTTGAACAGATTGTTCCTTACCTTGGTGAAGTTATTTCCACTCTATATATATATTTTCATATGTTCCAATGGGGTAGTATTCTTCCTTCATCACTTCTATGAAATCATCCCAAGTAGGTTCTATCTCAAGGCCAATATCATCTGCACTAAATCTATTTTTATACACTTCCCACCAATTTTTGATAGGCAATGATGCTTTCAGAAGAGTAAAAGTAATCTTCTCTTTATTGATGAATTAATTAATAGAAAAATAAGATGACAATTGATCCAACCAATTTTCTACTATATCATCATTGATTTTGCCTTCAAATTTAGGGATATCAAAATTCCCCTGAACCTTGAAGGGTGTTGGGGCACTAAAAGGATGTGCAGGTGCGGATGAGGAGCCATAATTTCCCATCAAGATTTGTTGGAGAATTCAAGAAAATTATTGTAGCATCTACAATTGCTATTTTTGGAGGGATTCATTCACCATTTCCTTGAAAATATCAGATGTCTCGATGTTGTCTGCCATTTGAAGTCATTTGGAGTGAATAGGTGGATAGTCTATTGGTTTGATTTTCCACCCAAGCTTCCTATAATTTGACCTCATTCCTAGGATCATACACTCTAAATACAAACCGCTCTGATACCACTGATCCAAAAATTGAAAATATTTGGTTGAAATATAATTTAAGAAACAAGACCAAAACAATTCAAATAATGTTATCTCTGAGAAGAGATTTTTTATTGATCAAATTTACAGACCTAAACATATGCTTATCTCTGAGAAGAGATGTCTGATTTCTATTTTAGGTTACATCTTCATTTATACATGTTTTGAAGGTGTGGGAAGGATTTGGAAGGTCACCAATCTTGAGGGAGATGAATTGGTTTGACTTCCATGATTTACAATAATATAGAATTTGAGGAATCACCATTTTTAGAAACTTACTATTTTTAGACTGCACTACTAAAATTGAAATTTGGGACACTTCCATTGGGTTTTATGGGGTAAAACTTCAATCAAATCTCCATGCCATCTCATGATGTTCCCTTCATTATTATATTTCCAACGGTTCAAATGGTGAGTCAATTGGAGCTACGGTGCAAAACTTAGGGCTCCCATAAGTTCCATCATCAATTAGTGTGGACCCATCACCCGAATTGTCATCTGAATTGTTGCCTGGATCATTCCTCCCTCCTTGAGAAGTAATGGTCCCCATTGCATCAAGATTTTTCATCAAGTTTGGTAGTTTTACTTCAATTTTATTCCTGATGCATACTTGGAATGGACTATGATTTATGGAACTGTGCAAGGTGTGATTGTTCACCATTTCTATCTGACCATCAGTTTGTGGATGGAAGGCTGTGAACTTATTTAGCTCGGTATTTATTTTCTTTTGTTGTTGTTTTGTTGTGTAGTTAGGGATGTAGCATTGACCCTTTTGGATTCTTATGGCTTGACCACCATGAGAAAAAATTTCTTGGCATTAATCAAAGAGACAGATGTAGAAGGTGGTACCTCTGGTACCCTAGAGCACCATGTTCCAAGAGTGAGAGTAATCCTTCAAGTTATTGATTCATATATGCCATGTCGATCATACATGAATGGTTGACCAAAGAGTACATCACAAACATCTAGATTAACCACATCACATAAGACCTCATCTTGGAAGGGTTTTATTGCATATGAGAGAAGACATTGGTGGGTGACACAGAGGTTTCTCCCTGGACTCAACCATCCAATACTATATGGCTTTGGGTGAGGCTTCATGGACATATTTAGGCTTTTCACAACATTAGCAGAGATTAAATTATTTTGACTTCCACTATCAAGAATAAAATGTAAAGGCTTACCTTTCACCCATAACTTAGAGTGAAACAACCTCTCCTTGTTATCTAGCCTCTCCTCATGGGTTTGTGATGAAGCAAAAATGGCTTCAGGCTCAGCATCTATAATCTCTTATTCAACCTCTTCAACTATAGGGTTTGTATGAGGTAGAGCAGTAGATGTTGAGGATTTTGACTCAAAAAGTAAGGACTTGATGGCTCAACATTCTTCTTTAGAGTGAGTTCTAGATTTGTGATAATCACACCATTTCCCAACCTTTCCTTCTTTTTGCTTCCAATTTTGGCCTTGTGTTTGACCTTCTTTGTCACTTCTCCATTTTGAAGGCTGACTCTTCTTATTCATTCTTCCATGCTTTTGCTCAATCTTCACTATGAACTTGTATGCCTCACCAAGTGTTTCCAAATTGAAGAGTTCCATTTCTCCCTGTATGTACCATTGTAGTCCACCATGATATTTGAGAACCTTATGTTTCTCACTTTCTTGGATGCCCAATCTTTTAAATAGAGAATGAAAAATATTAGTGTAATCTTGAACAAATTGTTCCTTACCTTGGCAAAGATGTTGCCACTATATATATATATATATATATATATCATCATCATCATCATATGCTCCAATGGGGTAGTATTCCTCCTTCACAGCTTTTATGAAATCATCCCCATTAGGTTCTATCTCAAGGCTAATATCATCTGCACTGAATCTCTTTTTGTACACTTCCCACCAATTTTTGATAGGGAATGATGCTTTCAGAAGAGTAAAAGTAATCTTCTCTTTATCAGTGAATTTATTTATAGAAAAATAAGATGAAAATTGATCCAAACAATTTTATACTACATCATCATTGATTTTGCCTTCAAATGTAGGGATATCAAAATTCACTTGAACCTTGAAGGGTGTTGGGACACTGAAAGGATGTGCGGGTGTGGATGAGGAGCCAGAATTTCCCATCGCGATTTGTTGGAGAATTTGAGTGAATTACTGTAGCATCTAAACTTGCTATTATTGGAGGGCATCATTCACCATTTCCTTGAAAGGATTGAATGTCTCAATGTTGTCTACCATTTGAAGTCATTTGGAGAGAATAGGTGGATAGTCTATTGGTTTGATTTTCCACCCAAGCATCTTGTAATCTAACCTCGTTCTTGGGATCATACACTCTAAAGACAAACTAATATGATACCACTGATCCAAAACTCAAAAATCTTTTGTTGAAAGATAATTCAAGAAATAAGAAAAAAATAATTCAAATAATGCTATCTCTGAGAAGAGATGTTTTATTGATCAAATTTGTAGACCCAAACATATGCTTATCTCTAAGAAGAGATGTCTGATTTCTATTTTAGGTTACATCTTCATTTATACATGTTTTGAAGGTATGGGGAGGATGTGTAAGGTCACTAATATCAAGTGAGATGAATTGGTTTGACTTCCATGATTTACAATAATACAGAATTTGAGGAATTACTATTTTTAGAAACTTACTATTTTAGACTGCACTACTAAAATTGAAATTTGGGACACTTCCATTGGGTTTTATGGGGTCAAACTTCATCAATCAGATATAAATTCCATATCACGACATTCCCCTCATTATTATATTTCCAACGGTTCAAATGGTAAGTAAATTGGAGCTACGGTGCAAAAGTTATGGCTCGTGGAAGTTCCGTCATCAATTGGGGTGGACCCATCACCCGAATTGTCATCAGAATTGTTGCCCGAATCAAAAACATCTATAGTCAAGATATGTTTCAAGAGAATATTGTATTGAAGACACTAAAATTAGGTCTATCACATGAATAATATTGAAATCATCTTATCAAGTTGTAGTCACTGGAGAACAAGTCCACTATGATTTTTTATGACTTTCCCAAGGTCTAAAACTCCTACATAGTCTATATAATAGTCACCTATAACTATGATGGTAAAATATGATATCAAGATGTAATTATAGGTAAAATAAAGGATATGAAGGGAGATTTTTAACTTTATAAAGACCTTAAAGAATAATGAGATCATGTTAGTAGACTTGGAGTTTTATTAGTAAAAAACCAAGCATTGAATCTATGACCAATCCATGCAAGCCATCAATATTCATAGTCAAACGCTTCTAATGGAAGTGAAAATAAGTAATAAGGGTGTGAAGGATATCTTATAAATGTTATTTTTTCAAACTCCCTTAAAGTTGACATGAATCTAGGTAATGTTCACCAAGAATAATGTGACCTTATCAAGGTCATTTCACTTTAGTACATGCAATCATACAATCAACATCTACCTAGATCAGGGTGGTGACTCTCTTAATGACTGAGTATTGAAGTGAATCTAAATTTATTGGTATGAAGGAAGGGAAAAATAGTGAATGGATTCAAAGTGAAAGTTAGATATTCAAGTGAAGTTGGAACCAACTCACCCTATACCTATATGTATCTCACTATCTTATCCATGGTCAAACCTCCATCTACAGACCTATTTGACTCAGCTAATGTTACACTTAATCTATGAAATCAAGATGGTTGGTGATTTAAATGAGGATTGAGATGAAACCAAGTGATATTTTGAAGTAATGAGAAGATAGTTATGGTAAAGTATTAGAGTGATTGTCTTAAGGTTAATTGGTATTATTTGGTCTGAGACTTGTACTCATTTTGTATAAGGACCAATTAGCTCACACATAGTCAATAATATGAAGGGGTCTATGTTCAAACATTATGAGTAATGACTATGGTATAGTCAAGAATTATCATAAGACCTAGTTTGAAATCAGACCATGAATAAGGTTTAAATTCAGATTAAGGCATGTTTTTGACCAAAATATCCACCTAAAACAAGGATATAAGTTACTTTGAATCATGACAATCCTTCACCTAGTTCTAAACCATGAGAAGGATATTATTATGGTTTAAGGATCAATGAGATCAATGTCTAATTTTAAAGAGTATTTTGAAATGGTATCAATAGTTATTTTAGGGCATAAGGTTCAAAACATAAATATAAAATAGTCTTTGACCTTTTTATAGACACCTATAACCATACTCAAGGCTAGGCATACCTCCAAGTTACAAGGGTTAATAAGCACAATGGCTTAATTGGATAGTCACATGAGAAAATGGGAGTTTAATGATGGTGGTGGGGTATGAAATGAATAAATTCTTTGAATAAGGACTAAATAAATATCTAAATTACTTAGTTAACCACCTCAAAGTCCACCTATAGTCACAAGAACACATGCTCCTATCCAGGTTGGTAGGATAGTTTGAGGACATAGTGGTCTATTAAGAAGTTTAATGTTAAAAGTGATACTTCAAATGAAAAAATAGATATTAATTCATAAATAATATTGAAATGGGGTTATCCAAAACAAATCTAAATTTAATTTAACCTCTTAAAAATCTCACTTACAACACATTTATGGAACTCAAGCCTATTTCCAAAAAGTGTGAAGGGGAGTTTTCCATGATAGTATAAAAGAGTTGCATGATATTATACATGATCCATAGTGATTATGGATTATAAATAAGTTAGATAATAAAACATATATTCCAAAAAATCACACAACTAGGTTCATCTAATAAAGTCCACCTATAGCCATGCAATTGATAAATTTCTTTCTCACATTCACCTATTAGCAAGTGTAAACTCAAGATACTTTCAAGTCAAGAAGTGGATGTATGAAAACATATTATGTAAATAAAGTTAATAATTTTCATATTCAATACCTTTTTCATGATCTAAAATAGTTCCAACTCAGTAAAATGATAGTACATAGGTTGTACAAAATATGGTAGTGTTTGAAGCCTAAAGAAAGTCAAAAAGCTAGAGAGAGCATGAGAAGAAGGTTATAAGTATTATGAAAGTTATTTTATATGATAAAGGATGGTGAATGGATATAAAAAATCCCAATTTCTTCCAAAATACTACCTAAAATAGTACTGGTAGGGTTGAACACATTCAAGCACACAATCAATGCATAAGATGATAGTTTAAGAAAAGTTTGTGTCTTTAAAATGTCTATAGATGGAATCAAGGCCCAAAAATTGGTAAAATTCATCATGATGGAATTATAAATATTATAATTCCATTTTATATGTCACTTTATGGGTGTAGATGTTCACTATTTTGACACAGTCTCCTTCATGTCACTTGACAGTCACCATTGGTGTAAGCATACTTCTTAGAGAGGTTTAAGTTATAGAAAAGGGTTTCAAGGTTATGAAAGTGTTTTCCAAGAGTTATAAGGTGTTTTAAAATATACATACACATTTTTATAGTGGATCATACTCTATTTTTAAAGCAAGCCATGCCCTCCAGGGTTAAAGCAAATAAGCAAGCATGTGTGTTCTTAAGACCTTTGCTTATTAAGAGACTTGTTAAGGATGTATACACATTATAGAGATATTTTAAATAAATTTTAAATTTTATATATTGTTTATAATATAATTTAAAATCAGATGATAGGCAAAATCAATTATGAAGGGTTTGACAAGCTATTTTTGCAAGAAATCGTACAGGGAATCCTAAGAAGCACCAAGGCAAAATAGAGTTATTAAAGCAAAGGTGGGTCATAGAGGATATAGATGAATACTAAATAGTGTTTTTTTAATTCCTCATATCACATATAGTTTAATAAGACCTCCAAACTAAGATTTGGCCAAATTAGGCCTAGAAGCCAATTTAAGACCTATATGGCCTATATCACCAAAATGCATTTTTAAACCCTCTAAGGAAGATGAAATATTAAGGGTGATATAATGAGATGGTATAGGTCATATTAAAGTGTATTTAAGTAAATTAAATTAGGGTAAATTTTCAATTTTCATACTTAATAGAAATTCAAATTCTATAGTCAAGACGCCCATTTGAGCCACCTGATCAAGTGCTCACATCTTTCACCACGTGAAGAGTTTGGAAAAATGATATAATAATTTTTTGAGGAACCATATGAACTTATAATTGATTAAAAATTTAGTTTGTTTAAGGTGATTTTCTTTATGAACAATTGCTAAGAGCATAAGCATGTCTAGAATACTTACAAACCCTATAGGTAAATTTATTTATGTAGGTATATTTTCATAACTTTTGCATGGGAACCCAATATTATATATGAAGTTGAGGGGTTATATAAAATAGATATTAATTTCAATAATTTTGGGTTTGGAGGTTTGTAATTTATGAAGCATCATTAAGTAGGTTCACCTCCAAAACCCTCCCAAACCCTCATAAGGACCAATTTTGAGAAAAGTCAATATTATTTCCATAAAAATATCATGGATCAACTTGAAAATTTTTCAAATATAAATTAAACTCAGAGATGGTCCCATAAATGGTAATATGTTGTATTAAATTGTATGGATCATGGTATTAAATAGGTTTTTGAGAGTAAAAAGAACAAAAGATGAGGTACAAGGAAAATTACATGAAATCCAATCCATGGGGATAAAAGTTTGGAACTTTTTATTAATCCCCAAATAATATTATGATCAAAAATATATCTATAAGTGTCCTTATTATCTCATCCAAAATAGCTAGTCTGTACAAAATTTTAACACATTGACCTAGTCAACTAGTTTGACAGAGTTCCAAGTGTTTCTTCATCAAAAGGAGCTATTTAATGATATGAGGGCTTATTTCAGGTCTAATATAACAATTTTTTTAGGTTTTTAAATATTTATTTAGTTTTTTAAGAGCCATCAAGTGCAAGAAGTAAGATACTAGGCCTATTTGGCCTAGTAATCCTATTTGATCAATCAATAAAAGATGGAATTAGCATTGGAGGGATATTAAATAGGTTCATATTGAGTTTTCACACTTCATATCTAGCCTTTAAATATATATTTCATGATTATTCAGTCTTCAATCTCTAATTAATTCAAGAAGGGTTTAAGTGGGAGTTAACTTGTATTAAAGGGTAATATCCTAGGTTAATTAGTTGACTAGAAATCAATGCATATCCCATGGTTTTCATGAAAGAGAATACTTTAAATTAAATTTAACTCACTTTAAGTGGATTTATTTACCAAAATGTGGCATATAAAGCATGAAAAAGGAGTTTGAATAAGTCAAATGGGCTCACCACATCTTTCCAATGCAAGAGAGCTCATGTAAGAACATTAGACAAAAGAGAAATATTGAGGACTATTTAATATCAATTGAAGCTAAGTTTGAATTAAGTTGATGTGAAGTTGACTTCATCTTCTCTATTCTATGATAATATCTTGGTTAATTCTTTTATCACTTCTATATATTCAGGCTTTTAAGCCATTTTTTAGGATCCCTCTCTTGGGCATGATCAAAATATACCAAGATTGAGATTTATAACCTTTTTAGATGAATAAAAGGATTGTTTTTAGGTTCCTATATTCTGGTATAGTGTGTTATATTATTCTAATTTGTACATGTGGTATTATTTTATCCCTTGGAAGGTCTTGATCTCATCTAGTTACTAGTATGTCATCTTATGCAAGCTATATATAGTGTTTGATGTTAAATTAATAAGGTAGAAGTGGATATATTGATTGGTTAGTTACTTGAATCAGACCTATTCCATCATTTCCCTCATGATTGGTTACTTGATGAAGCCTTTATGTGAAATACTATTGCATAAGAGTCATTTAGAGTTGTATATTTAGTCATTGCTTTTCTTATTAGTGGTATAGGAGATTGCATAAAGTGAATGAACTAGAAACATAGGTGTATCATCATCAGTGAAATAGGTTTCTCATTTTTAGTAAATTTTTTAACCCTTTTCATCCCAAAAATCAAGTAGGTTTTATTAAATTATGCAAAGTGATACATTAGAAGAGCTAGCCTCACAAATCTAGAGGTTTGGTTTGAGTGCAGGTATCCTAGACCTTAGATCATTCTAATGTTACTATAGGTGTGAAGGAGATCATAGAAATCAGCCTTCAACAAGATGTTATCTTGGTTGTTAATAGTTGTGGCATGATTTATGGGACACAGATATAGCCATTAGAGTATAAATTTGTAGTATATTGGTATTTAAAATTAATTTCAAGTACTAATATGGTCCTTATCTCAGAGGTAAAAGGCAAATTATGTTCATAATTTAGTTGATTTTTATGTGGTTTTTAGGCTATGGTAGCCTATAGATAAGAATTATATCATTCATCTCCTTATTATTATTTATATTGTGATCCATATACATCTTTTTATGATTATAATCACTCCTATCAGCCATACCATGATCCATATTAGCCTTATGATGAGCCTCATGACCCTTGTTATCTTCCTGATCAACCTAGTCAAATTCTAAGATAATCCATTTATAGATTCAAATAAATATTGTTTGGTTATGATAAATAAATGGTAAGCATAGATAATTAAAATAAATATATCCAAGGGATTCCCAAGCATCAGATTGAGAGCATGAGAGTTCATTTACAACATGCTAAAGAGGTGTGTGCATCTTTCATAAAGCAATGCCATTCAAATTTTACTACTAATGTCTTAGACATAGCTAGTCTAATTTTTAACATTGAAGAGAGGTTATTTGTTCATGAGAAACATCAATTTCCCCATTGAGCTACCCTTTTATATTTATAAATATCAATAAAATGTATATTAGAGCCCTAAATTTTCCTCACAATCCTTTTGTAACTTTCCCATTTTGAAAGTCTATCTAAGAGAGACCTCAAAAAATTAAAGTATGTTTTAAGGAGGCTCATATTCATGTTTCATATCATATCATACATGAAACTTCATTCTCAATTTTTAAATAATCAAGTTGATCTTGCATATCATCTTTCAATTTTGGTTCATGACTTTGAGGCTCACATAGCCAAGCAAGTTGAGCTTGCCAATAAACATCTTTAGTATTCAATGGGAGCTACAAAGGTAAAACAATCTCAATGAGTTCTAATTCCTTATTTCAAACCCATGGATATAATAAATACACAATAATAAGCTCTTAAACCTAAGTTCATGACTTGGAAACAAGTAGAACAGTTAAGGGAGAAAGAAGAGCATTCAAGTACAAATCCAAGTGTTGTCCTGGAAAGAAAGTAAGAATTCTTTCAATCTCCACTCCTTTTTATTTAAAATCCTAAGACTTTTCCTTCATGGAAATTTATTCAAGAGAACATGAAATAGAGAGAGGAGGTGAAGGTGATTCAAATTTAGCAGCCTCATGAGTAGAATCACTCATCAATGGTTATATCTTTGGACATTTCACATCTTCTTAAATATTTTTAAGGGTTGAGAAGAAGCCTCTCCATTGTGAGGAAAATTAATAATATGCAGATAAAGAGACATAAAATGAAGGTGAATTGAGTGATCAAGAATAAGAAATTATGACTGGGACACCACTTGGCAAGGACAAGCATGATTCAATCTTTCATAATGCCAAATAATATGGGTTGCAAGATGAGTTTCAGATGCATGATAATGCACAATACAAAGAAGTTTTATTTGAGCATCAAGAGGCTATTTCTAAAGAGATTATTGATCACATAATAGTTATTCTTCATCAAGAAGTGTCTCAAGAACTTGCACCAACTGATAAGGATAAATTACAAACAAGTCTTTTTATAGAAGGAACCCATGAAGACAACTTACATAGAGCCATTGTTGAGATTGAGAACATTCCTAATTTGATGATCATTGATAGTTGATGTACCATGAGTTTTTGAGTGAGATTGAAGAGATTAATATTGAAGATTTGAATGATGAAATATGAAAATAGGTCAGAGATTCATATGAGGATTCCACCAATGTTTTGGAGATTTAATAAGGCAATGTCATTCTAGAGACACCAAGGCAAGATAAGTTAGAGCTTGATTGGATAGATGAGATGCCATTCTTTACTGAAGATGAAATAAGTTTACCAGATCAAAAACCTTCATATGATTCCATTAAAAGATTAGAAATATGTGATCAACATGATTTCTCACAATAAAATGGTAAGGATACTGATGAATTCCATGTCTTTTGAAGTGATCATGAGGAAATGGCCTTTTGGGATGATTTGGAGGGATTTTGGTCAATCTTTTATAGTCCATCTCCACTCTATGATGAGCTTGAATATTGTCTTGTAAAGATTACTACTGTAGTTGTTCATTAAGAAGAGATTAATGACATGTTTCAACCATGTTTGAACACCTATAAATAAGTTGTAGTTATTAACAAACCACTACCTCAAATGGAGCATAATGAAAACACCAATCCAATCATATTAGTTGAGTTACCAATACAATCATTGAATGAGAATGTGACAAATCAAGATCAGCCCATGAATGAGGTAGACTTAGCATTATTGATGCAAGAAAGAATAATATGAGACTAAGAAGATTGGGTCTTAGATCCATATCTTCAATCCATGCACTTGAGAATGGAAGTAGGAGGACTGACTACATCATCTACAAGCCATGAATATCCAAATGCTACAATATTCAAGAGAAAGCTACCAAGAGGTAGCAATCATGTTTCAAAGTTACACAGTTGACAATATAGCTTTCTATTTGACCTTGGAAGAAATCCTTTGATTTATGGTTAGTTGTTTCAGGTTTATCTTATTTCAATAAGTAAATAACATAAGCAATAGTTTGCTTCCTTTATATTGTGTTTTTTTTTTTTCCTATTTCATTAGGTTAGTTGTCCTTACTTCTTACTTTAGTTATTGTTTCCTTTCAGTCTTATTATCATTTCAATCAAAAGAGGTGTTATAAAGTCCAAAAATTTATTTGAAAATCAAGAGAGTCATAAAATCTTGTTATCATGTCTCAAATTGCCATTGCCACGTGAAATCCACTAGGTTCTTTTGATAAGTAGGCTAGTCAACCCTTGTGAGTCACCAAAAATGTTAGAAATTTGGCCTATCAAGGCCAAATTCCAACCTTTGTAATCAAAAAACTTTTCATGTCATCATAGTATCTTATTTTTCATGTGAATATTTATGTATTCAGTGTCATGTTCATTGTTTCAAGCATCTTTCTGATGTTTTGATAGAGTTTCAAGTGATTATGTGATCTAAAAGTGCTTTGAGGAAGATGGCAAAAAGAGGATAGATCATTAAATTTCATGAATTTTTATATCATAATTTGATACAATGAAGGTATGAAATGATATATAAACTTGAAAACATGATCAAAATGCATTAAAATTTCATTTGAAGACTTTCAGAGGGCTATGATATGCTTACATGACATTCAATGCTAGTTTTCCTTTGAAAAACTATGTTATGTTGTCTAAAAGGACAAAATTTAGTCTTAAAATGTAAAATATAGTATTAAAAGGCCATTAAATTAGTCAAATTACCTTTTAAAACATTTGTATAAATTACTTTATATTATTCATAAAGTTCCATATTTGAAAAAGGTCATTTAAGGTGAATTTTACTGTGGATAAGGCTTTTTGAAGCTCTCACGTGCCAATTTTGACCATTTAAATGTGTATAAAGGATAAAAACTTGTCTTAACATGTTTTATGACTTTTTATAATTCTATCATGTTCTATTTTTCGTTGTGGAGAGCTTAAGTGGTGAATAAAAGCAAGAAAAGAGCCATTTCATGCATAATTACAAGGAAAGGTACAAAAATGTATGACCATCCATACGATGGAGCTCATGAATAGGAGTAGAAGGGAATAATAGAGGTTACATAATAATTTTATGGAATAATGAAGCAAAACAATCTAAAAAATGGTCTCTTTCCTTTACCTTGCTAGTTTCACATAAGGAGAGCCCTACAGATTTATAGCTTGTATAGTTAGGAGAGAAAAAAATTCAAGTCTACATTTTTTTATAGAGAAAGTAGACCTAGAGATATTCCTAATGGATAAATTTTTTATAAATTTTGTCTCCTCCCCCTGATGAATTATTCCATTGAATTCAAGGCATGCATCAATAGTCTTGCATATAGGAAGGCAATCAATTTTCTATAAATTCTACTCATCAGGGCAACATATCAAGATAATTCAAGTTTATAAGGCTTCTCAAGGAAATTAATCACCTTTAAATGGAATACATTAGTATTTTTCCACATGTGTGAGGACCAAATAGAGATCAATAAGGAAATAAAGTGAAATTCTATAGTCTACAAGCAAAAGATGAAGAGTTATACAGTCTATGAGAGAGAAAGGGTTTCAAATTATTTTGTTTTCTTCTTGGTAGGGATCTCCATCATTTTCATATGTTCCTCATGAAATTTTATCAAGGTATTCTTCAAAATTATCATATAAAAATCCACCCATATGCTCTCAACATCTCTATTTAAGTCTCAATTTAGCAATGTTTAAGGTTTCTTAGCATATTTCAAGGTTTTAACAAACTCCTAGGTTTTATTTTTGTCATCATATCCTTTTCCAAAGGCCTTCAAATTGTTAATTTATATTAAAAATGTGTTGATTCTTTCATTGGACCTTTAAAATAATCTTGAAATGACAAAATCCATGATATAAAACCTCCATAGTGTACCTTCATCGTCACTAACTTGTCATTGCCTTCCACTGCTATAAAGCTCCATTTTTACTCCATTACTTTCCCATTCTCCATCATCCATCATCTTCACCTCCTTCCATCTCACCTTAATCTCATGAAGAACTATAAATGGAGTCAAGGGATGGTAATATCCATGGAAGCCTACTAAAATAAGGTGAAATATCCACTGATAGCCAAAACACCCATAGTCAAGATATGTTTCAAGAGAATGTTGTATTGAAGACACTAAAGGTAGGGTTATCACATGAATGAGATTGAAATCATCATATAAAGTTTTATTAATTATAGGATAAGTCATTATGATTATTTGTGACCTTCCCAAGGTCTAAACCCCCACATAATCTGTACAATAGTCACCTACAACCATGATGGCAAAAGTTGAGATGAAGATGAAATTTTAGGTCAAATCAAGGATATGAAGAGAGAGAGTTGAAACTTGATAAATACCTTTAATAATAATGAGAGCATGATAGTGGACTTGGATTTTTGTTAGTACAAAACCAAGCATTGAATTTATGATCAATCCATACAAGCCATCAATAAGCACACTCAAAGGCTTCTAATGGAAGTGCAAAGAAGTAAGAAGGGTGTGAAGGATATATTATAAATGGTATTTTTTTCAAACTCCATTTAAGTTGACATGAATAAATGTAAATTTCACCAATACTAATGTGACATTCTCAAGCTCATTTCACCTTAGTTCATGCAATCATACAGTTAACATCCACCTACATCAGGGTGTTGACTCTCTTAATGATTAAGTGTTGAAGTGAATCTCAAATTATGGGTATGAAGGAATGTTAAAATAGTAAAGGGATTCAGAGTGAATGTTATATATTCAAGTGAAGTTGGAACCAAATAAACATATACCTATATGCATCTTACTATCTTATCCAAGGTCAAATATCCATCTATAGACCTATTTAACTCAGATAATGTTACACTTAGTCTATGAACTCAAGATGGTTGGTGATTGATATGAGGATTGAGATGAAACTAAGTGAGATTTTGAAGTAAATCAGGAGAGAGTTAGAGTAAATTATCAGAGTTATTATCTTAATTTCAGTTGGTCTTGTTTCAAGATTTGAGACTTGTACTAATTTCGTACAAGGACCAATTAGCTCACACATAGTCAATAATATGAAAGGGTATGTGTTCAAGCATTAGGAGTAATGACTATGGTATAGTCAAGAATGATCATAAGACCTAGTTTGAAATTAGACCATGAATAAGGTTTAAATTTATATTAAGGCATTTTTTTGACCAAAATATCCACCTATAATAGGGATATAAGTTATTTTGAAGCATGACAATCCCTCAACTAGTTCTAAATGATGAGAAGGATATTATTATGGTTTAAGGATCAATGAGATCAATGTATAGTTTTGAAGAGTATTTTGAAATGGTATCAAGATTTAATTTATGGAAAAAGGTTAGAACCAAATAGATAAAACAATCTTTGACCTTTTGATATACACATACAACCATACTCAAGGGTAGGCATACATCCAAGTTGCAAGGGTCAATAAGCACAATGGCCTAATTGGATAGTCACATGAGAAAATGGGAGTTTAATGATGGTTTTGGGGTATGAAATTAATAAATGATTTTAATAAGGATTAAATTCATATCTACAATACTCAGTCAACCACCTCAAAGTCCACCTATGGTCACAAGAACACAAGCTCCTATCTAGGTTGGTAGAACAGTTTGAGGACACAGTGGTCTATTGAGAATTTTGATGTTCAAAGGGATGTTTAAAGGTAAAACATATATGTTAATTCACAAATAATAATGAATGGGGGTTATATAATATAAATATACAATAAATTTCACCTATTAAAAGGCTCACCTACAACCCTCTCATGGAGTTTGGGCTTATTTCCAAAAGGTATGAAAGGGAGTTTTCCATGATAGTATAGAAGAGTTTCATGATAGTATCCATGATACATAGTAATTATGGATGATAATTATTTTAGATAATGAAATACATACTCCAAAAAATCACATAGTTAAGGTCACCTAATAAATTCCACCTACAACCATGCAATTGATAAATTTCCCTCTCACAGTCACCTATTGACAAGTGTAAACTCAAGATACTTTCAAGTTAGGAAGTGTATGTATAAAAAAATATTGTGTAAATAAAGTGAATAATTTTAATATTTAATACCTTTTTCATGATCTAAAATAATTCCAACATAGGAAAAAGATAGTGCACATGTTGTACAGAATATGATTGTGCTTAAATCCTAAAGCAAGTCAAGAAGCTAGGGAGATAGCATGAGAGTAAGATCATAATTATTATTAAATTTATATTATATGATAAATTATGGTGAATGGATATAAAAAATCCCCATTTATTCCAAAATACTACCTAAAATAGAATTGGGAGGGTTGAACATAGTCAAGCACACAATTAATGCATAAGATGACAATTAAAGATAAGTTTGTGTCTTTGAGATGTCTAAAGGTGGAATCAAGGCATAAAAATTGGTAAAATTAATCATGATGACCTTATAAATATTATAATTCCATTTTATATATCACTTTAGGGGTTTTAATTTTCACTATTTTGACACAATCCCCTTCATGTCTCATGACAATCACCATTGGTACATGAATACTTCTTGGAGAGGTTTAAGTTATAACAGAGGGTTTAAAACCTAATAAAGTGTTTTAAAAGAATGATAAAGTTTTTAAAAATATACATACACATTTTTAGAGAGGATCATACTCTTATTTCAATGTAAGCCATGCACTTGAGGGCTAAATCAGTTAAACATGTATGTGTGTTCTTAAAACCTTTGCTTGTTAAGAGTCTTGTTAAGGATGTATACACCTTGAAGAGATATTTTAAAGACATTTTAAATGTTATATAGTGTTTATAATATCATATAAAATGAGAAGATAGGAAATCTCAATGATCAAGGGTTTGACAAACCATTATTACAAGAAACCCTACAGGCAGTCCTAAGAAGCACCAAGGCAAAATGGAGTTTTGGAAGAAAAGGGTGGTCATAGAGGATATATATGAATATGAAATTATGTTTTTTTTTAATTCCTCATATCAAATATAGGTCATAAAGACATTAAAACTTATATTTGGCCAAATTAGGCCTAGAAGCCAGTTTAAGACCTATGTGGCCTATAACACCAAAAGGCATTTTCAAACCCTCTAAGCAAAGATGACATAATGAGGGTGATATAATGAGATGGTAAAGGTAATATTAAAGTGTCTTAAATTAAATAAGATCAAGAGAAAAGGTTAGTTTTCATACTTAATAAGAAATTCAAATTCTTCAGTTAAGACACCCATTTAAGCCACCTGATCAAGTGCTCATATCTTTCACCACATGAAGAGTTTGGAAAAATGATATTATAATGTTTTGAGGAATAATATTAAATTATAATTAATTAAAAATTTAGGTTGGTTGAGGGTCTGTGCTTCATGAATAATTTCTAAGAATATACGCATGTCCATAATGTTTGCAAGCCCCATAGGCAAATTTATTTATGTAGGTATCTTTTCATACCTTTTTCATCAAAACCCAATATTTTAAAGGAAGTTGATGGGGTCTATACACTAGATATTCATGGAAATAAGTTTGGGCTTGAAGGTTTGTACTTTATTAACCATCATTAATAAGGTTCACCTCTAAAACCCTTTAAAACCCTCATAAGGACCAGTTTTGATAAAATTCAATCTTATTGCCATAAAAATATCATGGATCAACTTGAAAGATTTTCAAAAATCAATTACACTCAGACAGGGTCCCATAAATGGTAATTTGTTATATGGAATTGTATGGATCATGGCAAGAAATAAATTTTTGAGAGAAAAAGAACAAAATATGAGGTACAAGGAAATTTACATGAAATTCAATCCATGGAGATCAATGTTTGGAAATTTTTATTGATCCCAAAATCATAATATGATAAAAAATATGATTTGAAGTGTCCTTATTAGCTCATCTAAAATAGCCAATCTATAGGAAATTCAAGTAGATTAACCTAGTCAACTAGTTTGACTTATTTTTAGGTGTTTCTTCATAAAAGGAGCTATTTCATGATATGAGGGATTATTTTAGGTCTAATATCACCATGTTTTCTTAATTTTATGTAGGTTTTCAAGATCCATAAAGTGAAATAAGTAGGATACTAGGCCTATTTGATCAGTCAATTAAAGATGAAATTAACATTAAAAGGATATCAAATAGGTTCATGTTGAGTTGTCACGCTTCATAGAAGGACTTAAAATGGATATTACATGCATATTTAGTCCTCAAGTTCCAATTCATGAAAATAATGGATTAAGTGGGAGTTAACTTTGTTGGAAATATTTTCATTGATGTCAAAGGTCTAGCATTATTGGTGATAAAGGCCCCATTACATTTAATGATGTTTGTAATAGTTATATCTTGGCTAATGTGTGTTAATACTTATTTAATATTAATTAATATATTTTTGGTTGAATATAAGACAAAATAAGGGCCCATGGAGAAGTCAAAGAGTCACAGGGTAAAGACAAAATAAGAATGGGATGCATTTACCCATGAAGAGTCATCTTGGGGAATTCCAAGAGTCATCAAGTGAAGACAAAAGAGGAAGGGCACAATTTATCATGAATGGACACTTTTATGAATATGAAAAGTCACCAAGATAAAGACAAAAGAGGAAAGGATGATTTTGCTTATGAAGGGTCACCACATGACTTTTCAAGTGTAAGGATATGAAGGGTCATGCAAGTTTGGCACCATTTTTCATGAGGATTGAAGGGTCACAAAGGGGGAAGGCCAAAGGTAATTTGGAAAGATATAAATAAAGGCATGATAATCCATTTTTAATGTGAGAGATGAGAATGATTTGTATTTTTTATATCTAGTTTAGAAGAGCAAAAAAGAGAGAGGAAAGAGATATTGTAATGAACTATCATTTGTTGAGATAAAAACATTGAGAGATAGCTATGTGGTATACACAAAAGGGGTTGGTGCTCTTATGGGTTGGTTCTCAAAAATTGTTTATGTGTTGGTGCTCAACAAAGGGATTGGTGCTCCCATGGGTTGGTGCTCATGAATTATTTCTATGTTGGTGCTCAACAAAGGGGTTGGTGCTCCTATGGGTTGGTGCTCAATAAAGGGGTTGGTGTTCTTGTGGGTTGGTGCTCATGAATAGTTGTTATGTTGGTTCTCAACAAATGGGTTGGTGCTCCTACAAGTTGGTGCTTATGAATATTGTAGTTTGAGTTGGTGCTCATTCATATACTTGAGATTGTTCTCTGTGGTTTTTCCCACATTGGGTTTCCACATTAAATCTGGTGTCTCTCTTTATCTTGTGTGGTATTTATTATTTTAGTTTTGTTGCATATCTTGAATGTATGTTAAAGTGGAATTTTATTAAGGGAAAGTTTATAATATTTATGATATACTGATTCATCCCCCCTCTTAGTATATCCCATGCTTAAAAATTGGTATCAGATTAGGTTCCTATAGAAAGGCTTTAACAACTTGAAGGTAGATCAAATAAAGCACAAGATGGCCAAGCAACTAAAGAAGGAGAATCAAGAATTGAAATCTATGGTCAAGGATCTTAAGGAATAAGTGTTTATCTTGGAGTCTAAGTTAGTTATATAAGCCAAAGAAGATAAGACGTTTATTCAGGATCTTAAGAATCAAATAGAGGTTACAAATTCAAGTTTGAAATCAAGAGAAGAAGAGTGTAATCAGTTGAAGGTTGAGTTAGGTTCTTTAAAGGATAATCATGAGAAGTTCATAATCAAGGTTGAGAAAGATCATAAAATATTAGTCCAAGGTAAGAAGGATGCAAGTTTTAAAGGTGAATTAAAGAAGCCAATCAGGCAGCCCAATGATTTCAAGTTTTCAAATTATTTTCATGGCCATTATTTTGTTTGTCATCATGTTGGTCATAGGGAAAGAGACTATATGAGGAGAAGCAATCAGTCAAAGGGAGATCTCAGTCACATTCAAGAAAAAGGTATGAAAAATGTTTGTTTTTTTTTCATAAGGTTAGCCATATTGCTAAATTATGTCCAAATAAAGTAAAGAGATCTTCAAGGTATGTCAAAGGATACAGAGCCCCTAGAAAATATGAGAAGAGTCAAATTTAAGATTGGAGACCTAAAATAGTATAGGTTGATCAGGTTCAGTTTAAGAGTGAAAATAAATTACTTGCTATAGTAGATAAAGAATTAGATAGGAAGGACCGTGAAGAATCTTTGGTTACATTTGAGTATGAGCCTTGTTAAGATAAGATAGTTGTAAGAGTTGAGAAGATGAAAAACATAATAAATGATGACCTTAGTAAGTCAAATAAGCTAGACATGTTTAAATAGATTCTAAGAGAAAGACATAAGGAAGAAACAAAGGAGATGTGGGAATGTACTGAGATTTATTTCTAGGACCCTTTGTGTGGGGTGTCTCTTCTAGGCTTCAAGGAGACACTTTTTAGAAAAATTGAAGCATGGTGGATGCTATTGGGTCTTGGCTATGTTGCATGATAAGAAGGTGAGTTGGCAGATTAATTTGTATATCATTTGAGGTAATAGATTTTGAAGAAAATTTTGCACCAGTGTTAAGGTTAGAGGCTATTAGAATGTTTCTTGCATATGCAGTGTTTAAAAGTTTTAAAGTGTTTCAAATGGATATGGTCATAAGAAATTAGAATGTTGAAAAAGAGCTAACAGTTTCAAAAATAAGGAGAAGGAAATTCATGCAGAATAAATCAAGGACCAATGTTTCAAGGGTCCATTCATCAAAAAGAAGGTTTAGACATGTTCATGATAGAAGAAATAGCCTACAGATTCTATATTGATACAGACAACTTTGTATGCAAGAAATGAAGATCAGCCATGGTTCATTAATAACGGATATTTGAGGCATATGATAGGAGACAAGAGTAAGTTCATAACTCTAAAGAAGATCAATGGTGGCATAGTGAAATTTAGAGATAAAACCACTGCCAGGATAGCTGGAAAAGGTACTTTGAGTTTGGATAATGGTAGAACCAAGACTAAGAATGTTCTGTATGTAAAAGGTCTTAAGTATAATCTATTGAGTAGAAGTCAAATATGTGATTAGGGATACACATTAAATTTTTATGCAAAAGGTTGTCAGATTAGAAGAAAATATTCAAATGAGTTAATTGCAAATGCTTAAAAGATAGGCAACAATTTATATGTACTATCAGATATCTTCTCAAAGGCACGATCAAAGGACACATTCAAATATTTACATGAGGAGTTGGGAGTAATTTATATTACTTCCTACCATTGAGGTTTAGCATTAGTTGAGGGGGAGCTAAGTGTTAGCTCCAGGTAGGCCCTTTGCCATTGATGTCAAAGAGGGAGAATAATAAGTACAAGTATAGGTGTAGAAATAGGTACAGGGAATAGGTATAGGTTACTACAATAAGGGGGAGTTACTGTATGTTTTTAGATGACATTATGTGCAGGTTTTAAGATGTGGTAGTTTCAAGATTGAGGTTGCCATCAATGACAAAGGGGGATATTGTTGGAAATATTGTCATTGATGCCAAAGGTCTAGCATTATTGGTGATAACGGCCCCATTGCATTTAATGATGTTTGTAATAGTTATATCTTGTCTAATGTGTGTCAATATTTATTTAATATTAATGAATATATTTTTGGTTGCATATAAGACAAAAGAAGGGCCCATGGAGAAGTCAAAGAATCACAAGGTAAAGACAAAAGAAGAATGGGATGCATTTTCCCATGAAGAGTCATCTTGGGGAATTCCAAGAGTCACCAAGTGAAGACAAAAGAGGAAGGGCACAATTTCTCATGAAGGGACACTTTGAGGAGTATGAAAAGTCACCAAGATAAAGACACAAGAGGAAAGGACACTTTTGATTATGAAGGGTCACCACATGAATTTTGAAATTCAAGGATACAAAGGGTCATGCAAGTTTGGCAACATTTTCCATGAGGATTGAAGGGTCAAAAAGGGGGAAGGCCAAAGGTCATTTAAAAATATATAAATAAAGGCTTGAGAAGCCATTTGTAATGTGAGAGATTAGAATGATTTATATTTGTTATATCTAGCTTAGAAGAGCAAAAGAGAGAGAGGAAAGAGATATTGTAATGAAATATCATTTGTTGAGATAACAACATTGAGAGATAGTTATGTGGTATACACAAAAGGGGTTGGTGTTCCTATGGGTTGGTGCTCATGAATTGTTGCTATGTTGGTGCTCCAATGGGTTGGTGCTCACGAATAGTTGTTGTGTTGGTGCTCAATAAAGGGGTTGGTGCCCTACAAGTTAGTGCTTGAAAATATTGTAGTTTGAGTTGGTGATCATTCATATACTTGAGATTGTTCTCTATGGTTTTTCACACATTAGATTTCCAAGTTAAATCTAGTGTCTCTCTCTATCTTATGTGGTGTTTATTATTTCAGTTTTATTGCATATCTTGAATGTATGTTAAAGTGGAATTTTATTAAGGGAAAGTTTATAAGATTTATGATATACTGATTCACCCCCTCTCTCAGTATATCTCATACTTAACAAACTTGTCTTAAAATGCCAATCACTCTAAGTTGACTCATTGACTAGCAATCAATGCATATCCCATGGTTTTCATGTAAGAGAATACTTTGAACTAGCTTTAACTCACTTAAAATGGAGTTATTTACCAACTTATGGCATATAAATCATGAAAAAAGAGATTTAATAAGTCAAATGGTCCCACCACCTCTTTCCAATGCAAGAGAGCTCATACAAGGAGCTCATGCAAGCACATTAGACAAAAGAGAAATATTGAGGATTATTTACTACCAATTAAAGTTGAGTTTAACTTAAGTTAATGTGAAGTTGACTCCCTCTTCTCTCTTCTATGTCAATCTCTTGGCTAATTATTTTCTTACTTCTTGAGATGTATAAAATGACTATTTTTAGATTCCTACATTTTAGTATAGTGTGTTATATTGGTTTGATTTCCACATGTGGTAGTATTTTATCCCTTGGTAGGTCCTGATCTCACCTAGTTACTAGTATGTCATCTTGTGTAGGTCATATATAGTGTTTGATGTTAAATTACTAAACTAGCAGTGAATATATTGACTGGTTAGTGCCTTGAATTAGGCCTATTCCATCATTTCCCTCATGTTTGGTCACTTGATGAAACCTCTATGGGAAATACTATTGCATAGGAATCTTTTGGAGTTGTAGATTCAATCATTGATTTTCTTATAATTGTTTTAAGATCTCAAATAGAGTGGATGAACTAGCAACATAGGTGTATCACCATCATTAGAATAGATTTCTCATTAAAAAAAAAAAAAATTAAACCCTTTTCATCCCAAAAATCAAGTAGGTTTTAGTAAACTATGCAAAGTGATACATCAAAGGAACTAACCTCAAAAATATAGAGGTATGGTCTAAGTGCAGGTGTCCCACACCTCATATCATTCTAATGTTAGTCCAAGTGTGAAGGATATTAGAGCAATCAACCTTCAGTAAGGTGTTATCTGGGTTGCTAAAAACCAACAATTATAAAAGTATCATATTATATTTGATGCTTATGTGACATTACCTATATTGGTGAGACTGAAAGATCATTTCAAATCAAGTTCAAGGAAAATTCCTTAGACTTACAATGAGGTAATATCAATATATCAATATTTATTGAATATAAGTTAAAAACCAAACACATCATGCTCATGGGTGATGCCATAATATTAATAGTAGAAGGATGATTGAGAGATATAAGGATTAGAGAAGCTATTGAAATAAAAAATAGACCTCACAACTTAAAAAAATATGATGATTTCAAATTAAGACATTCTTGGAAACCCATGTTACATAAGTTATTTATAGGTGATATATCCCATTTTTCTTAGATCCCTCCCTAACCTTTTTTATTTTATTTTATTATTTACTTTATTTATTTTGTTTTTATTTCCTCCCCCCTTATGGTTTCCCCTCGTCAATTAATAATTTATTAACTAATTATTTACTATAAATATATTTATCTACTCTCCTTATTCTTTGTTGTTTACTAATCCTATTTATATTTCATTTATTTATGTTCCTCATTCCTTCTCTCTTTCTTAGTTTTTTTAATTTCTTCACTCTATATATTTTTAAATTTATTATTAGTTTTATTATCATTTAAATTAATAATCAAATTAATTTATGAAATTTACTTGTTAATTTTTATTCTTCTTTTCCTTTTGTATTTATTCTATTTATTTTTCAATTTATTTCTATGATTTTTTTTGGATTTTTTATTTCTAGTATTCGAAACAAATTAATATATTTTATAAATCTAAATATAAATTTATTATTTATTTAATTAAAACTAATTAGTATTTTAATTAGGTTTAAGTCTTTATTTTCTTCTCTTTGATTTTTTTTTCTCATTTGATTGTCTTATTTTATTATTTTATTTTTAAAACGATATTTTTTACCTTATTATCTTATCAATCACTAAATTGAAATATTTTTTAAATTAATCCATTAATTATCATTATTAAACCCTTTATCATACTTAATTTAATTATTTTTTTGATCTTTTATTCTTTTATATTTTTTCTAACATTCCCCATTATTAACAAAGTGTATGTATTACTTCCTTATTGATTAGCCTAATATTTTGGTCTTCATATCGAGAATTAGCTTCAATCTTATCTTTCCTAAAGATGGATATAATAGTGAGATTTTAAATGGTATAAAATAAAAGTTTTACCCAATTGATTCCAAAAGAATCTTACTCAATATATTATCATGTTTGTATATGCACTTTACATGATTTTTTTTATATAACACATGATGCACATAACTATTTATTTTGAGATGGGTGATTCATACAATTCATTAATAATATCAAAGTAAGTGAATTCAATGGGCTTGTTTCATATATACAATCCATGTTAGGTAAAATATTTATCAATATCTAAATTAAGTCAAGTTCACCAAATGTTTTAAACTTTTAAGACTTAATGAATGTAAATCATACTTTGTTAAAGGGATGAGTATAATGATAATCTAAAATGAAAATTGGAAATAACTAATTTGACAAAACTTTATAAAAATATAAAGTATAAAGAGAAATAGTACTTATTTGGAATAAAATAGGTCTTATTATGGATCAAGGAGCTGAAAAAACTAGAGAAACAAGTAGACACCTTCTATTTTATGACTGTGGTTGAAATTTGGTCTCAGATAGTAGTGCCAATATCAAGACAATAGTGTCACGTGGAATTAGTGTCTAATTATGGTACTAGTGTCCCTCCTGTAGGAAATGCTTAAAACTTTTAGGGAAGCTATGAGATATTCTAGGGATCCTGTATGTGGTTTTATGTCATCTAGGATCTCACCTTTGTCACTATTTTTAGTTTAATCTCTTCCAAATCCCTAATGAGTACCTAAAAACATGAAACAACAACTAGATTGAATTGAAAAAGGAAGGCAAAAATTGGGTAATGGGATGTAATTATTTAATAAATCATAAACCCTATTGTATTGGCCACTACCTACATTAACCCCAATGCTAGGGGTCTCAAATCGCATGTATTTTTCCCTTAAGGAACATGCATAATCAAATGCATGGTATGCTAGAATTACTTTTTCTTAAATTCTTCTTTGATTGGCCATGCAATGTATAGATGTTATAGATGAGTAGTATGCAAAGTATTGAGCTATATTATTGACTAATTTTATGTAATTATGTGCTAAAATAGTAAGTGCTAGATGTAAAATAACTTTTGAGGATTTTTATATATAGGGAAATTTTTGTTCTAATATAAGACCTTGTTCATTGTTTGATAAGTTATAAAAGAGGGATAAAAAACATAAGAGAAGGCTAAATATAAGGTTAGGACCCAAAAAGATTATAAAATGAGCATCAGACACTAGATCCATAATTCTACACTAGAGCCACATGGTGATACTATCCTAAAAATGGTACTAGTGTCTTTAGGCCTAAAAATAGAGATAAGGCCAAACATGACAAGCTAAGGCCCCCTGTGACTAGGAGGAGGTGATTTAGGACCACTAGGGGTACAAAAAGTAGGGAAAATAAACATAAGAAAGATCAAAAGACTCAAAATTACCATACAAACAAGGAATGTATTCATCACTAAGACCTTCATATGAAAGAACAATAAAAAACATATTACTTTTTGTTGCTTGACCACATTAAGGTGTTTACACTAAGATAAATTATATGATTTATATGGATAAAATTGAGCATATCGAGTAATATTCACATTATTTTTAGGAATAATTGAGACATTATATGAAATTTCAAGGGAATAATGTTGACATTATATATTAATTTTATAAATAATTTAACACTACATACCACTTTGAGTGTTAGATGGATCATATGGAGCATGGACTATATTCATGAAAACACTTTTATATTTTATATATTGAGAATGGTGGGGAACAATGGTACTACATAGCCACTTTGGGTTTATATAGGTCTATAATGGTTGATATTTTTTACATATAAACCTAAATTTGAGGTCCCACAAGTAGAGTTAGTTATCATTAAACCCTTGCTAAATTAATTGGAAAATAAGAGACTAAGGATAGATCAAATAATCTCCATTTAAAGAAGGGTTATTTTTATACATAGGGTAGTGTGTTTGAGTTATTACATCACTTAACCTATATCACTGCATTATCCTATGGCATTTGGGGCATATATAATCCTAAGCTCAATATTTAAATAGTCACATATCCTTAGGGGAATGTCCACATGATGGTTTTTTCTAATTAAATTAAATGAGTGGTAGCCTTGTTCACATATTATTAGATGCATTTATTCCTTATATTTTTAATTTCAAACTCTTTTAATTATTTATATTATTTTAGATTACTTATCATGTGAGGACATTCATATACACATGCCTTATTGCATATTTCACATGGATAAAATGATACTTATAAATTATACTATCATCACCAATCACAATTATCATAGGCACTAACTTTATTTATTTTATCCTTTTAATTTAAATTTTTAAATACTATATTATAAGTATCTCTAGACACCTATATTTTATCTTCAACACTTTGGAAACATCATTTGAAATAATTTGACAGTATGAATTCATCATATGATATATATTTTAACACTTTACAATGGAAAATTTGACTTGGCCAAGTTTATTCAGACTTAGCTATGACCTACTCAATGTGAATGATTTTAATTTTGGAAAATTATGAAATACCTCATAATTTTCAAGTGATAGAGTGGTTTTTCATAGTACTTGATTGATAATTATAGATATGGAATATGATTAAGCTTTCATTTTATAAATAGTTGAAATTTTGGGTAACTTCCCACACCACCAAAATGTGAAATGTATGGGGCAACCCATAAATATGATTTTATTTTGGAAAATGATTATTAATTGATTTGAAAAAAATTCTAACATGGTTGTAAAAATACATAAATATGGAGGTGTCTAAGTATGGGTAGAGGTGTTTGGAAAATAATAATATTGATATGATGATCTGGAGTCAAGTTGAGTATGATATTAATTAGGTTAGATGCATACTTTACAATAACTATAAGTAACTAATATAAAATAATGAAGTTCAAACCCATAGAAGGCAAGTAGATAAGAGATAAGGGTGTGCAAGATCCACATGTGTATGCACAAATCATGTATGATAAAAATAATTAAAGTAACATTTCCAAGTGTCTAATACCATATTTTAGTGTCTAAAAGTGCACCCTTTTATTATAGTATTGAAATTAATAATAACTATAAATTAAAAGGATAAAGTGATGTAATTTAAAGTGTAAAAAAAAAAAATTGGAAGAAGGATAAAAATGTGTATCTTGTTCCATAGAAACTTGTAATGAAACATGTAACAATAAATATCCATAAAATTTGAAATAATTGAAATTTAAAGAGTAAGGAAGGAATAAACCTTAGTAAATAGGTGAGCCATGTTTCCATTTGAATTATTGAATATGTTATTATTTTTGAAGAATTGAATAGTAGGGGTGATCATTCCCTAATGGATATTATCATGGGATGATTATTCCCCAAGGAAAATGTTACTGCTAAAACCATGAGTTTGGAAGATGAATGCCCAATCCTCATGAAGAGTAGTAATGTTAAGATGTTAAGTGTCATTTAAACCTCAACCACACTACCCATTTAAATGAATCTTGAACCCAAAAATTTTATGGTGTATCCCATATTAAGATCATATTAACTAATTATTAAACCCAAATATTGGAGGGTGGAGCCTATACTTAGGCTCATGTTTGATGATTCTTGAACCTCAAGAAAAAGGAACGAAGTCCCCATACTAGGAATCTTATGTAAACTGAATCAACCATTTCAGATGAACTTATAGATTAGAAATTTTACCTTAAATTCCTTTAGTGCCATTGATGGCAACTTGAAAATAGGAAAAAAATATAATAGTGTGTGTATGAATTTTGTTCATGCCTCATAATCTGATCCAAATTTACCAATATGATATATAATTCCATTAAATATATATTTTATCTTTCCCTAAACATGATACATATTAAAACCTATCACTCGTTTACCTATAAATTTTTTTCATATGAATTGCATATGCACCCAAAACTTATCTCAATATGTAAATATTTATCCCATATTCTGAAACAAATTGGTAATTTGACCCAAAATTTTGAATTATCTATGTGTAGGCTTAATATATATGAAAATATTACTAATATTCCCCCATTTTAGGTGAATAATGTAGCCTTTTAATTAATCATCTCATAATAAGAGATTAAATTCATCATCTAATATAGAAATATGTAATAATTTAAAGCATGTTTTAACATGTGGAGAATATGCCATTATAACATGAATAGATAATTAAAGAATGTATGAAACATGTATCTTAAGGAATTCAATTTTCATGTCTAGATAGATATATAAAATGGGCATGAAATATTAATAAAAAATTAGTCATGAAGTATTAATCACTATCGATATAAATATTTTATAGTAAGCTACATAGGAATATGCATAGTATGGATCATGGCATCATAAACAACTTGTAAGGTGAATGATAATGATAATGACACCACAATATTAGAATATAATCCTAGATTTATCCACTCATAATAAAAAAAAATCATGGATATGAATCATAAAATAAAATCACAAGCAATAACACTCAATGCCACACTAGATAAGAGCCACACACAATGTACAATCAAATATCACACAAGACAAGAGACATATACAATGTAAAACCAAATATCAAATAATAGATGTACACACAATGGAAAATCAAATGTCACAAAAATCAAGAATCACACACAATGAAAAATCAATGCTACATTATGAGCCATCAATATCATATAAAAAGGGAAGGTCCATATAAAGAAAGGGTCAAACAAATATAAACTTCAATCAAGGGAGAGTATTACAAGAAGCAAGGGCCCAAATAAATAGGCATATAATTATACACTCAATCAAGTAATTTCACATACTAATTCAAGTTCCACATAAAGCATAATCAATTATTATCCTATAGAAAATGAAATAGTAACAATGAGACGTGAAACAAGTCAAACTATTCTACACCATCAATGTATGCCAATGCCATAGTATTCTAAAGTAACATATCCATGAAATGCATCACTTAAAGGATATAATAAAGAGTAAAGAGTGTGTAAAAAATCAATGTATCTCAACATGATAAATGGAAATTTTCATATAAATATATAATCTGTTACTATGTAACCTATGGATTGAGATGCCCCTAACATTGGCATAGCCCCTAGGTGTAGGATGTCCTACATATATGAATCAATATATAATATGTACCTATGTGTCTTGCATCTCACTCATATATATCATTAATTTCATGTTCATATTAAAAATTATATGTAATCTACCAAACATGTTCTAAATAACATATATCAATGTAATAGATAATAATATGTTATGTTTAGGCCCAATTTTTTTGATTTCTTAGAAAATTTATTTTTTTGGTATTTTTAAAATATTTTAATTCTAAAATATTATGATTATATGTTAATACCCAATTATATAATTAATGGGATTCTCGCATATAGGTCCTATATAAAATGTAGTAATGGTTACTTCTCATGAACAAGTAGTCTCATATGTATCTGTATGCGAATAAGAGAGATATTCACATTGCAAATCATGACTCACATGATCTTGAATATGATACATATCAATAATACCTATAGTATAATGTATATTATGAGTAAAAATAGTAACATATAATGTCTTGTGGAATTCACTATAAATAATAAGCATGTGTTTGTGTTAAATGTAGAACATGTGAAACTTTCTACAACATGATCCTATGATGTGACAGTGGATAATGGTTACCTTGAGTCTAAAAGAACCCACTAATTTAATGGTAATGAAACACTAGTAATATTAGAAATTAAATTACATTACTCTGAATAGTATTTATATAATGAACTATAGTAAGTTGTATAAATGACTTTGGTGGTGGTGGGGATAAAGTAGGAATCATATCCAACTAAAGAGGATATTAATATGACACACCCAAAACTATAACCACCACACTTCCATGTATATAATTTACATGTCTATATACTAAATATTTTATTGCACATATATTATGTATCCAATGACATTTTAAAAGCATTTCAAACATCCCTATACTTGGCAACACTACGAATAAGGTATAAACTATATATGGACCCACTTGAAGTGGTAACACAATGCACCAAATAGGGTTCTATATCTTTAATAAAATGATTTGAATATATTTTTGGTATCTATTAAATCCTCTTGTGTATATTTAGGGTTAGTAATTAGTTTCACACTTTAAACATTATCACTTAATACATTATCTACCATGACACTATGTATAGGCTTCAAATTAATGTATAAATGTACAAACAATTATTTATACATAAGTTAGTTATCCAAAATAACATTGTCATCAAATTTAATCATAGATAATTATACATATATGCTTGTAAGTGTAGCAATAAGATCATCCAATGGTTTATAATATGTTTAAGGAGTAGGAGGTACATTGTACATCATATGCAACTCAAAATTAGCCTTAGTTTCTATTGCTAGATGATTTGGAAAGGGTTTGTAATCCCATTTGGTTTTTGTCATGAATTTTATATGTATACTACTATCATTAAGCTTAATATTATTTACATCAATAGGATATTGAATCTTATGTCTTAACAAAAAACATATATATATATATATATATATATATATATATATATATATATATATATATATATATATATATATATATATATATATTTAGATGCCCCATAGATTTATGATAGCCACAATAAGAATTATTATTGTATCCTTTAGGTAGAGGCATACTCATATTAACCTATTTATGGGGATGGAGAGGCATGAAGTTACAATATACTAACTTGTGTAATAGATTATGAAGAGGTTTATGTAATCATGAAAAATACCTCCTTTGTGGACTAGATAAGACAAGATGATTAATAAGTTTTGATAATGTATTAGCTATTTTATTTGCCTCAATCTTAGTATCATTAACTTTGGCCTTGTAATTTGGTTTATTTTTTAACTTTAGACTTGAATTAGTTGAAGGATTAATCACATAATTTAACTTATTCATAGATATGATCTTGAATTCTCAATCCTTAAGTGTAATGTATAAGTCATTAAATGATTTGAATCTATTAAACATAATACACTCATAAAGAGGGAAAATGAAAATTTTCTTGAATATGTCTTTTAATTCATTAGCATAATATTTTTTCATCTTAGAAAACATGGTCTTGTACCAAAGTACATAGTCACTGATTAACTCATTAGATTCTTAAGCTTTGAAATTTGAGTGTAGTACAATTTATCACCAATAGTGATTAAAAATGTGATATAAACTGATATACTAAAGGATTAAATACATGAAATAATGTAAAATTAAGATCATATAATGATCAAAAAATATAATACTTAAGGCTTTATATAAATAACTTAGTCAACAAATTATCATCAGAGGCATATTCCAAATATGTTGTATGAAATTATATTACTTGTTGCTTGGGATCATCTTTTCCATCATATAATGTAAGCAGCATATGATCAGTGAAAACTTTAGGTAAAGTGTATGATAATTTTTGGGGATAATAAATTATGAATTGGTGTAAGAGAATTAGTTAAATGAATCTCTCTAGAAGCACCTTCTCTAGTTACAACACTTTAACCTACAAACATATTATAGTTTACATGAGAGATTATTTAGTAGGCATGGATGATGATGTAACATGAGTATAAATCATAAGATGTACATAGGTATGTTGTTTAGGAACATGCATATTAATCTTAGGAAATCCTTATGTTGCCCTCACATTATGGGTGGGCATCACATGTGTGGCCAAAGTTGTAGATATAGGATTAGTAGTAGTAGTTTGAACATCCATGGTAGGATTAATACCTCCAAAAGGTATACTAATATCAATTAAAGGCTTATGTTATTTTTCCTCAGATGTGACAACTTTGTAAATATTGTTTTACTCATCTACTGTTACATATAACAATGCATTAGGCATATGTGGGTTCATTTTAAGATATTTAGTTATTTAAATTTCATCTAAGTCATCAAATATATCATGAAATTAAACACATCCTTATCCTTTATTATTATCCATAATAATTGTTTATTCCATTATTATTAGGAGGGAAAATAAAAAACCATGTCTTAAAATTAAATTTACATTCATAAATATAAAACCCTAGAAAGAAGGAAGAAACTCTAAGGTAAATCTAAGGCTTGATGTGATCAATATAAGGATAGGGTTCACTAATATGTTTTATGTTATTTTTTATTTAGTTTTATCTAATAATATAAAACTAGGTATTAATCATATTTTACCATATATGAAAATAATACACGGATATGAATTTTACAACAATGTATGATTGAGTTATTATAATTTATTAATTAAGGGAACGAATGAGAGGATTAATATACTTAGATTTTTTTTGGATCTGTATAGGTTTTAAACTATGTTTAGGTGATAGATATGGGTAGAAAAGGATCAAAAATCACTAAGACTAGAAAACTAGGTATTTGGGCCTACATAGACAAATCTAGTGTTATCTAAATGCCTTTATTTGAAGCTTGATAGACTCATATTGATGAATTATGCCTCACTATTTTCACACAAGCCATTGTATTTTATTTTAAATCATCTTCTTGTGTAATATAAGTAGCTCATTATGTGTGAAAATATTATAAAAATATATATCCTTTAATTCTAAACCTTAGTCTACTTTTGACACTAGGTTAACTTGTAAAAATTAGAAAGATTGATTGGTTGAGATAAATCCAACCACTCCCAAATGAATGAATGTGTCATATCTATGTATCCAATACTTTGAGGAGGGAATTCAAACTACATGTAGTTATTACCTTAAGTGAATGTGTGCAACCATGATCTACTGATATGAATACACCATATGATCCAACTTTAGACACTTGATAATGGAAATTTTAACTTGGCTAAGGTGCTTTAGAACTAGATAGGGCCTCTTCCTTGTGATTAATTTATGATTTTTTAAATTTAGGATAGTCCCTCTTAATGTGTAAGTGATAAAATGGGGTTTCTTAGTACTTTATTGATAATTATAGATAGGGAATAGGCTTGGGCTTGAATTCTATATAATTTTGACCTTTTTGGTAACTTTTCATGCCAAAAACATGAAAAATGTATGGGTTGAACCATAAAGATTATTTTAATTTGGAAAATGTCCATTTATTGGCATGAAAATGAGTCCACTTATTTAACCCTAAAATATAGATATGGAATAATCTAGGGTTAAAGGGGTAGAGATAGCTTAAGACATAAGGATGGCATATTATCTCTAAAGTAGGCCAATTACTTGTGAAATTTAGATAAAATATATACTAAATTTATTATTTTTAGATGTTAAAGATAAGAAGTATAATTATGCTAGATAATGTAATGATAAATTAAAAAAGATACTTTGTTAGTTCTGATGCTAATATAGATCTAGATCTAGAACAAGTAGAAAGTATATTGGATTTAGATTCTAGAAAAGTCATATGATTATGGAAATTGTACCTATGTATCCAAATACACTTGAATCAATTTGGGATAGTTACATCGATGTGACTATTTGACTTAGATTCAAGTTTATAATATGGAATACCTATTGAAACTATATGCAACCACTTAGATGTTTATGGGTTTTGTGTCACCTTCACTCTTTTGAATTTAGATATGGGTCATGGATGGTTAATCCTTGTCAAATAAAAAATCCCTAGTTTTTCATCTTCATAGTGGTTGTAGGAAAAATGGGTTAGTGGGCACACAATGTTGATCTATCCCAAAGATCCCTCTATTAGTGAGTGCTACATACATAGCCAATACTCCAAAGAGGGCCTTAAAATTATGTAGTTTTCATATACATGTTGGCTTGTGTTTGAATCATGCAATATGTGATAATAAAGTACAACAATTACCTAACTTTTAACTTAGAAAATGTGGCTCATGGAATTATCCTTTAGTATGTTAGACCTATAGATGTGTTTTCCCTATGACTGATATGGAAATAGGAGAAAATTAAGAAGCTTTACTCATTTGAATACTTGATAATATAATTTTGGTAAATTTTCATGTGAGTTTAGGTCTGTGCTAGTTGAGGAATGAATGAATTTTAATATTATATTTATACTAATAATTTTGGAGAATATCTTGCATTAAGTCACTTAGGATGACCATTGTAATGTGTTTCATTTTCAAATTGGATGACTTTAGGGAACTTGAAACTTGCATTGGAATATGATAATTACATTGACACAAGCATTTGACTAGGATACAAGTGTTCATAAAATTGGAAAATAGGTGCACATCCATAACTTGAAGAGATACAAGATAAGTAGAGACAAAAGATAAGCTGGTTTATAAAATTTTGAAAAAAGTAGAAGGCCTATGGGTCATTAGAATGACATTGGTTAAACTAAGAGATATACAATTAAGCATAGAGAGATAATGTATATGAGAATTTTATCATTTGGAAAGGTATAAAAGTTTAATGTATATCCATGATATGCATTTTCCAAGTATACAAGGCTAAGGTGACATATAATTCAAAAATAATGCCTACATCCCCCTCCTTAATTTAGTAATGAAATTACTAGTTTAAACGAAAAATAATACATACCTAGGTGTGTATGACACACTTTGTATTTACTTGAGTCAAACTTAAGTGCTTTGTAAACAATTAAAATACAACCAAGAACATGTTATAATATAGAATTAGTGCATATAATCTAAAATTGAAAGTATTGAAATAATTTAAATTGGAAGAAAGCAAGGTTTAAGAGTATGCCTATGTATCGATATATCATTATGATCATTGAAATTGATATGAGGATAAATATAAAATATAAAAATTGTATATATATAAATAGATAGAGTTATTAGAGGAAACATTCCCCAAACCTTAGAGAAAATATGAGTTTCCACCTAGAATTTGAGATTATCTCAATTGTGCAACAAAATCATACTTATAACCTTGTGAGTATGAGTGAACCAAGTCAATTCACACTATAAAATTGGTGAGGATGGATGATGTAATCAATTCCAACCTATAAAATTGGAAGGATTGAGTGATTTAATCACCTCAACCATACCAAAAAGTGAACCAACTACTATAGTAAATTGGATGAATATAGTCCATAAAAGTCCAACCTAGTGGGTGATGACAGTGCCTGAAAGTGTTTAAAATTTGAAAATGATTTTATTTTTTAATATTAGGAACACATTACATATAATATTCACCTTAAATATGTCTCATTTTGAAAATGTATATAAAAATGGTACCAATTAATAGAATTCTACCATAAATATGTATTTAAATCATATAAACATTCAATTTAACCAATTTGAAATTGTCTAGAGTGTGGAGAATATTTTTTCAAAACATGCCCTCACTATATATAGATAAATATAAGATCTGATATAAGTTATAATGTAGAGCAATATGAAAATTGATATAAGTTCTAACATGGAGAACATGTTTCCAAAGCATGCCCCCACTATAATCTTGGTATGTTGCATACTGAATAAGTGTGGAGAACATGTTTCTAAAACATTCCCCCACTATATATAAAAGTGTGGATAGAATTTTTTTAAAACATGACCCTACTAAAATCTAAATTTGTGAAGCATTGTGTAAGTCATGCCTCTATGGCATGACCCCATTGATATTCCCCCCTTTTGAGGTTAGGTCAAGTAATAAACAATAGTTATCTTATCTCAAAAGGATAATATAACTATGCAAACTATGAATGTACCATGTAACATATAGAGGGAACATGTCTATATATATATATATATATATATCATTGAATCAAAAATAATGTGATCACACCAAGTCATAAAATGCATGATGTAGATCATGGAAACATCTAGATAGTAATAATATGAGCTCAAAAATCAATCAAACACACACATTAGAGCACTCAAAATAAAATTAGAAGACAATGGTATAAGGAGAACTCAAATAAGGGACATGTTCAAATGTTTCAAAATTGAAGGGGAATACCTTAATTAAATGTCCACAAAGCAAGAATGACATATTTAAATATAAAAATACAATAAATAATGACATATTCAAATTTAAAAGAGGTAAACAAAGGTATGAGGACCACAAACAAAGGATCATATTTAAATGGTCAAATAATTAAGACATTAGATAGGCAAGATACTCAAGGAAGTACACAAATAAAATCTTAAAAAACTAGTATAAACATATCCTACTAGTCCTTAGATATATGTGTTAGTAATAGACATTAAGCACATAGCATATCAAGTACACTAAAAGATATATAAAAATGGATAAAGTCATGTTCAAGTAAATATATGATCTCAAATGTGATAATTTAAAGTGAAAATAAAATGATATAACATGGGTGTATCATGATCATAGAGGTAGATTCCCATAATGCCTTCATGACATGAGTAGAGGGAAAATCCAACATCCAAAAGTGCATGGATCATGTATCTGTGTATGACTAAATCACAGTCAAAAGATATGTGAAACAAATTTTTATAGAGAATATTGATATACCATATAAAATATGGAACTAACAACACATATGTCAAGGAGCTAATTAATATAACATGTAAATTTTGAAAATATTTTTGGATTTTTTATTTTTTTGGAATATGTGAGAGGACTAATCAAGGAATTCCTCATTATCAAAGGGTTTAGGATCACTTGAGGCCTATTTTATTCTTTATTTATAGTAATGCATGGACACCTCTTTTATGTTTCTATGTAATGGTATTCTAGAAGGCATCAATGGGGAAGGGTGGACATATCCATCTTGGTGTAAGCAAATCTCCCTATCCCTAACTATAAAGTGATACACATATCTAAATTATGCAGTTTTGTATTCTAATCAGTGAACCAATGCTATCCAAATTTTAATTTCAAATGTGGATCCAAATTTAATATCCATATTATTTTGGGGACCACTTGTGGTCCAAATACTATTGATAGGTAGATGTACCTAGGATATTTTGGCATCAATAGAGAGTATGCTAATTTTTTTGTATTATGTCCCAAATGTTCAAGGAATGTAGTGATACACATTTTATCCCAATTATTATTGTAAAACTTGAGTTGAATATAATAAAACTCATCAATATTATCACTAATAGTTATAATTTCATGATTTGGTCACTCTATAGGATGGTTTTCATGTGAATCTTTGGAAGTACTTTGTCTTTTTTTCTTCATGGGCATAATTTGTATATGACCCTCACTCTTATATTTATAAATTTGGTTTTTTAATGTATGATAGTGAATTTTATGATGGCCAATAATTTGATGATAGTTAAAATATGGAAACCCTTTATTAGGAATAATTCTACTGCTTGATATGTGTTTGCTATAAGGTAAAGATATCATGCTATGTTTAAGTAACATGGAAATTATTGTATCTATAGTATCCTAGTTTAGTGTGAGATATAGAATATGTTGTGTATTTTTATGAGCAAAATCTACATTATTTACATGATGTATCTACATTTGACCCTTATATGGTTGACTTAATGTGTGAATACAAGAGGGGTGTATGAAAAAATAAGCATTTACATGTTTATATACCATTTTTTATTAATCCTTATCTTTATTATATCTTATTTACTCTATAAGTGAGTTTATATTATATGTATCAAGACCTATAGGTTCAAATAAGTTATTCAAAATATGCTCAAGTAGATCAAAATTAAGTTTTCACAATGTCTCATCTATCATATCATGGGATATATCTTCATCACTATCATAATAATTTGAAACATGGCCATCTTGATGCTCAGTGTTGACCAATAAAGGAAGCTCAAATATTATATGTACTTGTAATTTTTGTATCATTAGATCATTTGGTATTGGTTTTTGTTCTTTAGGTGCATCTATGTGTACTTTAGTGTTTAGTGTCTTATCTATTTTTAGAGATAAAATAGCCATTGCACTTGAATCACCCACCTCATAAGTTTGGATATTTTCAAGATGAACACATTATGTAGATGGTATTACCCTAGGAATGTACTCTATATCAAAATATATCATTTTATAGAATTTTAATGTATCATCATTAGCAAGAATTATTTATAAAGTCCCATCACATATGAATTTTACACATAAATGTAAATTAGATGAGATAACCTCCATTATGTGTATCTAATATATATCCAAAATTCAATGTAATGATTAAGACATTACCTAAAAGGTGGTTAGAACCATTTTTGGCCCAAATGTCACATCTAAATTTATTTGTCCAATCGGAGGTCTATATCAATTATTGATTCCATTGATATGTATCACTTATTTTTATATAAGGTTAGTGCTAATAACCATGGTGGTTAGGAAATTTGTGCCACAAATGTTTAATATTGATCCATTATCAATGAGAACCCTTTTGATACCCTTATTATGCATAGTTACTTGTATGAACAAAGGTAACTCTTGGTCAATAACATCTTTGGATAGTAACTCTAATTGATCAAAGGTGATTATTTTTGTATTATCTTTGAGATCTTACATGTTATCCAAAAAGTAAGATGGATCAATATCACCCAGATCTCACATAATTATTCATATATGATATATTTAAAGATAGTAGATTTATTTATAAGTTTAAGGATGGAAATATTAGCATGTGTGTTGTTTAATTGGTCAACAAAGGTCATATCCCTTAGATTTAATCATAATTTTTGGCTTAAGAGGAACCTATTGTATACTGGTAGGTGGTAGTTTAGGTTGAATACCTTTACCATTTCAATAGTGATAGCTTGGAACACATAATAAAATGTATATAGTGGGATAATAATGAGTACGATATGGTATTTTCCACTTGAATAAGATCTAGGTTGAACAAATTATTATGATCATGCATGATGGCATCTAGATATCAACTTTATAGTATTGAAAAAATAATAATGAAAATATATTAAGTGTTGTTTTTTATTTAAAAACCTCTCATTATATTGACATATCTAATTATTTATTTGGATGGTATATTAGATCAGCATAGTGAAATAGTAGACTATTGCTAACACTACAAAAGGAAACATAAAATGAGCTACACATGCATTCATATTAAACATATGGATCTAAAATGGGATCTATTTTTTAACTTGTAAAATCTTGTTAAATAAAAAATCAGAAATTATAAATAGAGAATCAAGAAACCCTAGATAAATATATAGGGTTTTTCATATGAAAGGTCAGGTTCACAAAATGTTTAACCCTAAAATATAGATATGGAGGAATATATGGTTAAATGGGTAGATATCACCTAGGACACAAGGTTGGTAGACTATCTCTAAAGCAGGCCAATTATTTTCAAAACTTAGATAAAACATATATTGAATTTATTATGCTGAGATGATAAAGATAGAAAGTATAGCTATGCTTGATATTAAAATGATAAATAAAACAATATACTTAATTGGTTCTAATTATAATATAGATATGTATCTAGAACAAGTATAAATTAGACTAGATCTAAATTGTATAATAATTATCAGATTATAGAAATTATACCTCTATAGCCATGGACACTTTCATCAACTTGGGATGATTATGTTAATCTTACTATCTAAATTATATTTAGGTGTCTATTATGATATACATGCTAAAACTTTATGTGACCACATTAATTTTTTTTTCTATGTTGCATTCACTATGGTGCATTTAAATATAGGTCATAGACTATCACTCCATGTCAAATATTAAACTATTAGTTCTTCATCTTCATAATGACTATGGGAAAAATGGGATAGTGAGAACATGGTGTTGATTACTCCAAAGACCCCTCTATCAATGAGTGATGCCTACATATCCAATAATCTAAAGAGGGCCTCACACTTATGTATGTCTCCTATATGTGTTGGATTGTGTGTGAATCATGCAATGTGTGATAAGCAAGTACAATAATGACCTATATTATAACTTGGAAAATATGGCTCATGGAATGGTCCATCAATAATTTAGACTTGTAGATGTGTTGTCCCTATGATTGATATAGGAATAGGAGAAATAGGGAATTTTTGCTAGCTTGAGTGTTTGATAAAATGCTTTTGGTAAGTTCCCTTGTGAATTTATATGTTTATGTTAGGTGAGGAATGAATTAGGGTTGATCTTATATTTATACCAATCCCTTTGGTTAATATCTCACATTAAATCACTTAGGTTGACCATAGGAATACATTTCATTTACAAATTTGATGACTTTAGGGCATTAGACACTTATGTTTGAATTTGAAACATGTGTAAACACAAGTTTATGATTGGGACAAAAGTATCCAAGTATTTTTAAAATAGTTATATGTTTAGAACTTGAAGAGACATAATATTAATAGTTTTATAACATTCTAGGCAAGATAAAAGGCCTAAGTCATCATAATGACATTGGTCAGACTAAGAGATATGCAATTAGGCATAAATAGATAGTGTATGTGATCCTTTTGGTAGTTATAAAGTTATACAAGTTTAAATTACATCCATGATATGTATTTTTCAAGTGGTAAAGACTTAGGTGCTATATATTTCAAAAATAATACTTGCATTAGTGGGGTTTGATGGATATGAAAATTTAGAGGTATATTAGTTTGGATGGATGTGTCTGGAAAATAAAATATTGATTTTATGATCTAGAATCAGATTAAGTATGATATTGAGTAGGTTATACACATACTAGGGAATTCCTATAGTTGACTAATATAAAATCAATAAGGTCAGACCCATATAAGGAAAATAGATAGGAGAGAAAGGTCTAAAAGATCCATATGCATATGTAAAAATAATGTATGGTATTGATAATTAAAACTCACATTTGTAAGTGTATAATACTATATTATAGTGTCTACACATTATGATAAGTATATTTTTTATTATTATGGCCTTCCACTTCAAAATCCATGCATCGAAGACTGCTATAGGTATCATGTGCATTATTGGCCATCAATTTCTATAATTCAAGGCCATTAAGTAGATTTGAAACTCCATGAATGGGTTAATCCCAATATCCATAATTTCAACTAATTTATCCCTTAGTGTAATTTTAAAATCCTATTGAATCTCTATAAAGTTTTTCATAGACAAGGTACACTTGAAAGGTAATAGTAAGCCTCTAAAAAATCACTATGCATACTAGACTAGGTGAATCTCATACAAGAGATTATAAATAAAAATAGTGAACCTAAAACCATATGCATAGACACTCTTGGTTAGTTATTTATTTATATAATTTAACATCAAGATGATTTATTGTTCAAATTTTCAAATGTTAATTTATTTTAGGAAGGTATCCTTTAGTTGATCATAGTCGACAATGGCCTAGCTAGGATCATAATTTTAGTACCACATGTGCATGGAATATAAAAATGTGGATGTGAATTGACTCACCTCAATTTAAATGATGGTGATCCCTTTAGCATGCCAAATGATATATCATTTCTAAAAATGTTTAATGACATTCTCTATACCTTGATATCCAGGTAAACTCAATGGCTTTTTTTTAGATGAACTGATGAGGCACTAGCAGCCAAGTAGTTTTTATTTATGTGAATACACATTATTCATAGTATGGGTTCCTAAACTTAGGTTAACTCTAGGGTTACCTCCTCTTTTACCACCCACATTCCCTCTAATTTGGGGCATAACTCTACTAAACCTAGCACTAGGCCATGACACAACCATAGTGGCACACTAGGTTATTTCTATTGCTCATGAAACCATCATTACAATATAAGTTTTGATACTAATTTATGTGGGTGGATTAACACCCCCTATTTGTGGAATTCCAAACATATATAGAATCTTCTTCTATTTTAGTTTTTTTAAAAATTGATCCTAAGGGCTTGTAAGTTAGTATCTCATATAAGACACTCTTTTATGCTTCATATCTTATGAACACCACTATCTAAGACAAATAAATCTATTCCAATCACTACCTTCCATTTTATGAGTACAACACAAGAGATTTAAATTTTTATAGACCATAGGGGGGTACCTCCTTATCTAAATGGTTGTTTATGTTATTAGGATCCAAAAATACTATAGATACCTCCCCCTAAATGTCATTTTGATTATAAATGTACACTTCTCCCTCATTGGAGTATATATACTCGACACATAAGTTTTCATCATGATATCCCTATCCTTCACAATTCCTCACAAAAATGTCCTAATTCAACTCATATATCCTCATAGGGTATATATTAGCCATCACTTTATATCTTTATTCATTATACTTTTTCCATCTAAGTTCACGAGAATATATTCTTTCCATGATGAAATTTTATGGCTTCATTCCCTTCACACAATCTTCATGTAAACCTTTCCCATGCCTTATTGTATACAATTTACTTATCCCATCCATTATATGAATTATCTTGTAATTGATAGGTTTTCAATACCATAATATACCATTAACTTAATGATTTCCAAAGGCAACTACACTATGTGGTATTTTTATTGGCTTGTATGAAAATGCATGCTTTATTTACTCTAAACAAGAGTATGTGGACACTAAAAATTTTAAAAAATAACTATTAATGGTATCTTTCCACCACACATCAATATATTTTATCCACACAATATGGGTTCCATTCAAATACTCAATCCACTTTTTATTATAATGGTAATTTATGTCAAAATTTATAATTCAGCCCATGAAATGTGTAACTAACCATAAACATAGTTATCTATTAATGACAAAAATAATTTTTATAAAACATACTATAAATTTTATTCTACCCATGCCTTATGGTTATTTATTCTAATACTCAAATTTTTCATTATAAATTTTCACTAAAAATCCTCAAACCACCTTTTAATGTTTTCTAATGAAAGCTGACAAATCATCTATGCTCACCATATTCCATAACTATTTCAATTGGGTATTGACAATGGAACCAAAATGTTTCATAAATTTACACATACCATAGATTATAAAGCATGAGCTAATATCATAACACTTATTATTACGACACCATCATATCATACAAGTAATCATGTGTGCTCACAGATGCACATCAAGTGACATGTTAACCTTGTGTACTCAACTTCCCAAGGTTAGGTTGAGATAATAAAAAGAAATATGGGGTTAATGTGAACTAGTGATATGGTTGGATGATTTTTTTATTATGATCTCATTGAATATGATGATCATGTTAAATTAACTAAGCTACCCTATCAATATTATGAACTATTAGTCTTAATGGGTGAGCACTTATATGCTAGTATAGTTTGGTTTCTTTGAATTATTCATTTATGGAAATGAATTATATAGATATGAGGGCCATAGAATAAATTAAATATAATTTAGCTATATAAAATACAAATTAATCCATGTTTATCTCTCTAAATGGAAAAAATTATCTAAATGGATAAAATTCAAGTTGAATTACTCATAATATTTAGCTAACTTGATCAGGTTGGTATTTCCCAGGTAATGTCATTTGAAAAATGATTGAAATTAGAAAAGGATTAATTAGAGGATGAAGAGTAAAATTAAATGAGGAGGTTTACCTATTAGTGGGATAGAAAGTGAAATTAACTATTTTTTTTTTCTAGTTAGTTTTATTTGTCTAAATCCTCATATTGACTTATAATTAAATTAGGAAGTGGAGTTTAGCGAATGACTTCGAGTTGGAGCTCAAAGTCTATGTAAATTTTTATGTTATCCACCATAATGGGATTGGTTAAATGTTTGAATGATCCTATCATGTGTAGATGTTATTATTCTAAAAGTGTAATCTAAGGATGTTGGAATGAATGTGTTAAGTAATGTTTATGTTGAAATTGGTTCTTTTATTTTTCTAAATGCTTATGTGAAAGTGATTTTGATAATTAATGTTTTTCTAATGTAATTTTTTTTTTTCACTATAAAATTAAATGAAATATTCAAAAATGATAAAAATAGAGTTAAAACAACCATTTATTCACCGAAATTAACTAATTGACTTCATTTTTTACTTTTTCAAAAAGCATATGTATCCAAATGAAAAGCTAAATTAGATGTTGGTAATTTAAAGATGTTAATTTTATTTTTGATATGATCTATAAATGCAAATAAAACTAACTAGATGGCTATAAATATATGGTAGAAACATCTTTTTATAACTTCAATAAATAAAATGTGCACAACTTAAAGTAATCTATATGAATACTATCATGTTTTTGTATTTTCATATTTGGAATGCACAGCTAAAATGATCAAATGGATTAAAATACAAAAAAAATGTTTTTATTTTAAATTGAAAAATATGCACAATTGAATTTGAATTAAAATAAAAGTGATTGAGTGCTAACTAGGAAATGGAAATGTTGTTTATTTTTTAATATGAATGAATGCAAGCTAAAAGGAATCTAAATGCTAACTCTTTTTATGATTTTCTTAATTTTTTATAGGAATGTTTGTTGATAGTGAACATGTGATTATAAATGTAAAATAAAATTTTGTAATTATAATGTTGTTATGAATATATGAACCTTTGTTGTAGATTTATTGGTAGAAAATTAAATCAAAAATTTTCACACTATAATTCAATTAGCTTCTAGAAATAAAAATAAGAAAAAATATTTGTGGCTGAATAGATTAGAATATGTGAAGGAGAAGTATCATGCAAATAATTGTCTATTTAAGGAAAGTTTTTTTTATGTGGGATGTGGTAAGAATATTATTTTTATAGTAATGTAAATCTAAAATAAATAAATAAATAAACAATATAAGGGGTTAAAAAATGTATTTTAGGAGGATTTCACATAGGGTATTTATTTTAAGATAATTACTACTTCAAGGGGATCTAAAAATGAGAAAGAAGAAATGGAATGATTCCAAAAAGATTTCCTTTGCATAAGAGGCACAAAAGCACTATATTCAAATAATTACCACACATGCACAAACATAATCTATGAAGAAATGAGTATTACTTGAAAATCACACATAGGTTGTGACAATTTGAAATAAATGGAAAATATAAACTCAAAAGTAAACAAATCAACTATGGAAGTTTATGTAGGATGAAGAACTAGAGTGAAGATTATGTATAAATATTAATTGAGGCTTATACAATCCATTTGTTTTGTAGACGGTAAATTTAGTTCAAAAGTTTTAATTATTGATATGATGTACATGAAATATTTTTGTTTTTATTTTATAAATTTTTTTTAACAACATAAATCTAATCTAAACAAATTATAGACATATAAATCCCCCAAGTTGTCAAATGTTGATGGTAGATTGGAAGTAAGTTTTTTTATGAAGATATTTGAGTCCTCAGGTTGTTACTTGAATATAATTTCTCAATCTGACCCAGAGGTATATTTATCAAGAGGAGTGTGAAATAATTAAAATGTCAACAAATAATAAAGGGAAGATTTACTAGTGTTGTGGTTGGATCTCACAAATGAAAGAGTGTAGGCTATTCATTCATAGATTTTCCGCTCCAATTTGAAATAAGGTTGAAGAAAAATTTGGGAAGGTATATGGATAAGATTCAATAAAATAATAGAGTGTTGATTATTTATTCCTAAAAAAATTAAATCCAAATTTTGATAAAAATAAGCTTGTATATGAATAATAGGGTAAATGATATGATTGAGAGTTCACTACAATTGATTTGGAGTTAGTTGGGATTGATTGGGAGTTGATTGAGGTGATTGGGAGTTAACTAAGTTGATTGATAGATAAATATAAAAATCATAATTATAATTAAAGTGATGAACATGTAAAAAACTTAAAAATATGCATTATAAGAGTTAGATTGATTGCTATAGTAAAGGTGACAAAACAAATAATTTATGAAAAGTGGTAATTGAAAAATAACTACAATAAATTAAAAAAATTCTAGATCATTTTATGAAACCATAAATATATTTATGCAAACCACCATAGAATTTTTTCCATACACCTTAAAACTTGAGGTTTAGGAAGGTTAAAGTATGTATTTTACAAATTTGACACTCAAGGATGGTATAAAAAGTAGAAAAGGGAAAAATAGGGAGGGTAATGAGTATAAACATATTATTTTTGTTTATAGGTCCTTTCATTTTCATTATATTTTAAAAATATTTCACCATGAAAAATTTGGGTGCATACATAAGGAGGAAGCTTGTCATGAATTAGATATGGTAATATTACTAATAATTGGTGCACCCCATTAAATGGGAGGCTTAGAAAAGCTTACCTCACTTACTTATGTGGTGAAGCAAATTTATTCGAGAGACTTCACCTCCTACAAGAAAAATATATAAATCATATGTAATATATGAAAGGAAGTCAAAACACACTATCTAATTGAATTACAAGAGAATAATAATTTTAACTTATGGGGATTGAAAAATACTACCTGGTCTATCCTTTAGAGGGGTAGAGCTCAATGTTGGTCTAAGATACATCATCCTAAAAAATAAAAAATGAAATTGAACTTCAAAATTAACATACTTATAATGAATTTTATGAAAGCAAAAAATAAGGTTAATTACTATCAACATGGGGAAGGGAACTACCTGGGTTAACTTGATTTGTTTTATACCTATAAAACTCATAATTAGATCAAATTATATACAAAATAAATAAAATGAGACAAATAATTACAAAGGGTAAATTTGGAAAAAAATAATAAAATAAAAAGTTATGAAAAAAATTTCATTCTAAATTTATAAATCATTCTCACTCTCCCACTTGTTAAATTTGGAGATAAGTCTCATTGATGACCCGATTATGAGTAGATATAGGTGATAGAGAGAGTGTGGATAGAGAATGGAAACAACAACAATGATAATAAGTGGGGTGCAGCCACAAGCTATTTTTAATTTATTTTCTCCAAAAATCCTAGGGTTGTTAAATTTGTTTGGAAAATAGAATAGGGTGGATACAATTTATTGAAAGGGTAGTAAAAATGTTTTTTTAGTTAGGAGATTAGGAAAATGAAAAAAATTGTCCTTTTGATTTATATTTATATTTTTTTAAGTTTTAGGATTAATTTACATGGTGGATGAAACCATTGGTGTAGGGTGAAACCACTAATATATATAGGCCAATGGTTACACAATCATATTGATGATTAAGAAACTATAATGATGGTTAGTTATATAACTATCATGTTGGTTGTGTAACCACTATGATGATTACGTAATTGTTAATCTACAAATATTGGTAGTTATATAACCACTATGATGGATTCATAACTACCCATAAATACAATGGAAATTTTTTCATAACAAGAATTATATTTGGTTTTGAATGGCTCGAGATAACTAAAATTTGTTTTGGTGGATAGATTGGATTTATGTATAATAGAGTATAGTTTGGGAGGAGGAATGGTTGCCCCAAGTAATTTCCTTACTAACCTCTAATAAGATTATGTTTTTATATCATGTCAAGATCAAGAGTATTTCTAGGGTTGGTTTGGTTTCTTCAACCAACATATTATTATTTATCCTATTCACCTACTAGGTTGTAGACTAGAAAAATTTCTAGTTTCCAAAGGTGTCAAGTCAGTGAATTATCACCCTTGATAATGTGTAGATTATATTTGATTTGCCCAAATAGGGTATACATTAACATTATAAGATGTTATAGATATGGTTTAGGATCATATGTTGGCCTAGTATTTTGGTGATGTGGATGCATATGATGTGGGTGCCAAAACTGTGTGAAATTGGTAGGATAGAGAGAGCCTATATCCCTAATATTCATAAGGTCATTAGTGGAGTATTTTATCATACTTATTCAGGTATAAGAGAATAAAAATACTAATGCATTATTTGGATCCTATAGTTATATGTATTTAGGAGCACATGTGTTGATATAGATGGCCACTATATGTTCTATTCAGGATGTGTATAAACCTATACATGATATTGAGATTGGGCAATATTTCTCTTACCCATCCAAAATTGGTGATGGATTGGGTTTAGGAGTATATGATTCCTTACCAAATGGGATTAAATACTAGAGATATAGGATCCATTTGGGAGGACAAATAAATATACATGTCAAGTTTCAAAGATGTTTCTAGGGTATTAAACACATTTATGATTGAAGACATGATTTTTCATTATTATGTAGGTATGAAGGGATAATAGGGCAATGAGGCCATTACATTGATGTTATATGTATGGTGATACATGTTAGAGATAGAAATGCATATGTGGAGACACACCCTATGCCTAGAGTTTCCCATAATTTTAGTCTTCAATATGCATGCAACCTCCCCATTTCATAAGTGACATACAAAGGAAAGAGGGAGATTAGGTGTGATCATCTAGATCTATGGACATGGAAGCCATTAGTTTGATGGAAACAAATCCAAAGAGATCCTTAAACTAGAAAAGGATGGATACACCCTTAACTTATGGTGTCTCTATGGATATGTGTGGCTAACTTGTGACTTACATACCTCTTATATTATATTTTCATAGTTCTCAATGTTCTTAGTAAGGTTAGCATATGGAATAACCATGGCTAAGTAGAGTATATATAAGATCAGTGGGTAGTATGTGATCATAAAATTATGAATTATGATCTTATTAAAGTATTGTGGAGGTTTTCCCTTGAAGTGGCTTAGTTATATTTATCAAGTATTCTAATCTTATATCAATTATTATTATGGATCTATTAAATTTGCTCTCATTTATGTGATGTATTATTCTATTATGTGAACATATAAGTAATTTAATTACAAGTGTTATTAGAGTTTCAATTTGGGAAAGTTTATATGGTGACATTTTTTTGGATTTGGTATTGCACATCTCCTATGAATTGAAGGATTAAAAAAACATAACTTGTGATCTAGGAAGAATTTTTTTTTATGTCATTGCAGTATTGCTTGAAGCATTTTTTTGCAGAAAATAGTAAAAAAGGTTCATAATTTTTTTAACCTTATGTAAATTGGTAGTCATTGGATTCATCTCTATGATGTTATTGTAGTGGTATATTCTATCAGTACACTTTTTGGGCCAAATTTTTTCACCCTTGTGCATAATAGTAGCCATTGGATTTATATTGGTGAGGTGATCACGATAATCTCATCTGTCAATACATTTTTTGTGGGGATAAATTTATCCTAAGGTTTTGCATGATTGGTTATAATTCTCATAGACATGGGAAAAGGAAATGAAAATCTTAAAAATTTTCACAAGGATGACATGGAGGGAAATTTAAAAATCTTCACAAAGAAATTTTTATTCATGTATTTTTGAGGTGGTTTAACAACTTCAATCAGAGTTACATGTCATGGTGCATAAAGATGATCTTGATGTGGTTAAAGGGGAAATCAAAAGGATGAGAGAGACTTAAATTTATTCTAATATCAATTACAACAAATAACTAAGAAATTATCCAATTTTAAAGGTCATTCTTTGAAAAATAACCCTCTACCACTCTAGTTTGGATCTCTTCCTCTAAAAAATCACACTACCAATCTTGGTTCAAATCCAATGCTACCAAAATTAGACTTGTATATATTTGATGGGAATGATCCACTCACATGGATCACTCAAATTGAAATTTATTTGATATACATCATATTCCACATTCATAAAATGTGGTCATGGCCTCTCTATATCTAGAACATGAGCATTTAATTTGGTATCAATGGTTGTGTGCTAAAAATAAAAAGAAGGGTCTCTTGGTTTCTTAGTTTATATTTTTTGAGGAGTTGTAACTCCATTATAAAATTAATGTCTTAGAAAAATAGTTCAATTATCTATCCAAACTATGTCAGATAAGTAATATAAATTATTATATTCATCAATTTAAAAATATCTCTTTATGTGTGGTGGACATCACTAAGTAAAATTTGACTGAACTATTTTTGGGTGGTCTCAAATATAACATCTAATTGGAGTTTCATATGTTTAATCCTAGTTTAGTATATAGATCCATCCTAAGGGAATTCCTAGAAGAGGAAAAAGATATGATAAAATGAATACCTTTCATTAATGTCCATGAATGTACTTTACCAACACCATCATTTCTTTATCCTACTAGATTGACCCCTTAGTAAATCAAGGATAAGTGTGAAAAAGGTTTTTGTTTTGTATATGATAGCAAATGGGGCAAAAGACATCACTATGATGAAAATAAGTTGTTTTACATTAAAGGTTCTAATGTGTATGATGAAGATGATGAGGTCTCAAGTGTAGGTTTAGACAAAACTAAAGATGAATCTGAAGATTCTTAACCTACTATTTACTATCATACACTTTTAGGTATTATTACTCCTCAAACTCTTAAAGTGGTGGGTTTACTCAAGAAATAGAAGGTGACTATGTTTATTGAATCTAGTAGTACACATAACTTCATCAATATTAAGTTGTCAACTCATTTTAACTAATTCATTTAACTAGCTCTAGAATTTTAGGTCATGATTACAGATGGTGGTAACGTCAAATATTATAAAAAATGCCATAGTATTAAGCTTTCTATGGAATTTACTTATTATATTCTCCTATGTTTTTTATTCCCATAGGAGGGGTTAACATTATTTTGGTAGTACAATAACTCACCACTTTGGGCACTATTGAGATGAATTTATAGGAACTATTCTTGCACTTATATTTAGAAGGAAAGACATTTGAAATGCATGGATTATGATATAAATATCCATAACTAGTTAGTTCCAATTATATGATAAATATTCTCAAAAAAATTGCTTAAGTATTTTTGGCACACTTTTTTCCATAGAGGTTCAACCAACTAAGGAGTCTATCCATCCTAATTTACAAATGGTGTTAGATGACCATTATGTTATTTTTAGTGACATGCCAAAATGACTTCCACCAATCTGAGTGTATGATCAAGCCATTAGACTACTTCCTAGAAGTAAAACAACCAACATCATACCCTACAAGTATCCCTATTCCCAAAAGAGTGAAATTAAAAATATGGTACATGGGATGTTGAAGATAGGAATCATATGACACAACCAGTGCAAATATTCCTCCCTAATGGATGTTTTAGAACAAGGATGACACTTGGAGTATGTGCTTAGACTATAGAGAACTCAATAAGTACACCATCAAAGATAAGTTTTTTATTCATTAATTGATGATTTTCTATATGAATTTCATGGTGTTTTTTAGTTTACTAAGTTAGATATTCACTCTAGGTATCATCAAATTCAAATCCATGAAGAAGACATACCTAAAAAAACATTTATAACTCATGAAGGCATCTATAAGTTTATGGTAATACCTTTTGGCCTAAAAAATGCACCATCTACATTTCATATTTTTATAAATACTATTTTTAGGCCATTTTTGAAAAAAATTATGTTGGTTTTTTTTCATGACACCCTCATTTAGAAAAAAATTGTGAAGACCATTTAAAGCATATGAAATAGGCAATCTCAAGTAAAATAACATCAGATTTATGATAAATCTTCTAATTGTGCTTTTAACATCTGATAGGTGGAGTACTTAGGTCACATTGTTTCACATGACGTGAAATTGATCTTAAAGATATACAATAAAAGATGGAGTGGTAGGTTATTAAGATCCTCAGGTACATTTAGGGATTTTTGGGGATAACTAGTTACTATCACATGTTTTTCAAAAAGTATGGTATCATCATAGCCCCACTCACATAATTGTTTAATAAAAACTACTTCTAGTGGGTTGATATATTTACCAAGTAATTTGAACAGTTGAAAATGGCTATGTACACCACTCTGATTTTGATTACTATGGATTTTTATATAAATTTTGTTATGGAATGTGATGCATAAGGATATGGATTTGGGGATGTACTCATGCAAAAAGGAAAACCAATTGAATTTGAGTGTCACTAACTTAAGGGGAAAAATAGGATTAAGCCAATATATGAGTAAGAGTATGAGTAAGAGATGATGGACATTTTACATGAAGTCAAGAAATGGAGGCCTTATATGATGGGTCATCAAATTTAGGTAAATACTAATCATAATAGCCTTAAATTTTTTTTAATAATGATTATATTTTTAAGAATGAAAAAAATGGGTGACTAAAATTTTAGGCTATGATTTGTAAATAATATATAATAAAGAAAAATATAATGTGGTGGTAGATGTATTATCCCAGAGGGATGAATTAGTTGAGGTATTGTTATGCATAATGACCATTTGGTAGGCATATTGACTAGAGGAAATAAGATTAGAATGGGAGAATGACATTTTTACCCATGATTTGATTCAAAAATTTTAGCATGGTTTTAGGGAATCTAAAAAAATTACATGGAAGGGGAATAAATTATGGTATAAAGATAGATTATACCTCTATAATCATTCTCTCCTCAAACATAAAATCCTTTAAGAAATTCATACATCTCTAATAGGTAGTCACTCAAGATTTTTCAAATCATATCATAAAATAAAAAACTATTTATTTTGGGAAGGACTTAAAGGGATGTCCAAAAATATGTGGCTAAATGCATGGTAGGTCAAAAAAATAAAGGTGAAACCATTAAGATCCTAGGTTTTTTTCAGCCTTTATCCATCCCTAGCTAATGTTGAGAGGAGGTTTCCATGGATTTCATTATTGGGCTACCATGGTATGAGGGTAAAAATGTTATTATGTTAGTTGTGTATTGACTCACCAATTATGTTCATTTTTTCCCTCTCATATCCATTTTTTACTAGTATAATAGCTTATGATTTTCTTAATATAGTTCAAAAATTGCATGGTACTCTAAAGATCATTGTAAGTGATCGATATCCCATATTTACTAATAATTTTTGGATTGAATTATTTACATGTTTGGCAACCTGATTGGCTCATATATCATCATCTATTTATTAATATAATGGAAAAATAGAGGTAGTCAACAAATATTGAAAATGGTATATCCATTTTTTTGACAAACAAGATAAATGGGTTCATTGGCTATCATTTACTAATGGTGATATAATACTTTTGTTAAAAATTCATCCAAAATGTCTCATTTTGTGTCTTTGTATGGATATCACTCCCCATACATAACTTCCACCTTGAAATTCAATCTTAAGGTTTGAGTTTTTTAGGAACACATTCACCATCAATAGGAGGTACTTGCTAGTTTGCAAGAAAATTTAGCCTTGGTGCAAAATAAAATGAAGAAGTAAGCGGATCAACACCATAGTGATCATAATTTTTACATAGGTTATTGGGTATTTATATGATTATGTACATATAATTATATGTCTCTAAATAAATTTAAAAATTATAAAAATTTATCTCTTAATTATTATGGCCTTTATTAAATCTTGCATAGAATTGATAGTGTGGCCTATAAGCTATAATTCCCCCAATCTACTCACATACATTTGGTATTCCATGTATATTTCTTGAATAAGGTAATTAGACATAATTTCTAACCAAAATAATTTAATTTAATTATATGATAAAGGTAGGGTTATTTTCGATCTTGAATAGATCCTTCAGATATGTACTAAGAAACTATAGACTAGAGTGATTAAGAATTTGATCAAATGGAATAATATGCATTGTCAAGATGTAACATGGGAGGATGAATATTTCCTATAGAAACATACATGGTTGATTCAACATTGAGGACAGCATTATTATGAAGGGGAAAGGCATTCTACACCTTTAACCTATGACATGTCTAGGACATGTGTGGCTGACTTATGGCTTACATACCTCTTATATTATTTTTTTGTATTTCTCTATGTTCTTAGTAAGGTAAACATATGGAATAACCTATCTAATTAGATTATATATAAGAGGTAGTAGATATTATGTGATAATTATATTATGAATTCTTCTCTTATTACATTCTTATGGAGGTTTCCCCCTTGAAGTGGATTAGTTATATTTATCAAACATTATACTCTTTTATTAATTATTATTATGGATATATTATCTCTATTCTCATTTATGTGATATATTATTCTATTATGCAAAAATATAAGTAATTTAATTACAATGAGGGGGAGTGGGACATGAATCCAAATTTGGAGGTGATGTTATACAATAGTAGGTAGTATATAGGGGAGATGGTGTGTAGGCCCCATTATCAAGGACTCATATATAAGAGGTTATACATGGATTAAGAGTTAGATCATAGGCTAAAATTAGAATTTATTGGTGGAGGGAGAGGAAGGATAAAATCAAAATGAGGTATAACTAGATGGGGAAGGTGAAAAAGAGATTGATATGAGGTCAATTTATAATTCTAAATTTGATTGGTAAGAGGGGGATACCGATAAGTTTTCATGTAACTTTTCATTTTCCATCTATGTTTGTTTTTGTTTCTACACTTAATATCCAACCCATGTATGTGTGTGTGTGTGTGTGTGTGTGTGATGATGTAGAATTAGTGATTGAGTGGAAAAATATGATATATGATACATTTATTTAATTATTCCACATGACCACCAACATGAGAATGGATGAACTTCATGTGGATTCAAGGCTATCTATGAGTGTCATTAGGAAGTCTTACATTTTTCCCTCTACATATCATGAAGTTTGAGGGTTGGCTAGATGAGGGAAACTAATTGTGGTTCTAAATTCTCAAGTTAAGACCTTGAGTGATTTTATTAATGTGAGGAGTATGTGTATATCATCTAACATGCATAATAGATAGGGAGAGGCCTTCTAGGTTAGTAGTAGTGGTTGAATTCATAGAAACTAGAGCAAGAGTCATCAACACTTGGCATCGAGAGGGTCTCATAAGATGTAAATTAGTAACACTCAAATGTTTTCCTCAAGGAATCTCAAATATGGTAGTTAGGGTTATTTATTAGGTTTTAGTACTATGCTATTATTTTTATTTTTTGATATTTTTCTTACACTTACCCTCTTAGTGTGGAGATGATGTAAAAAATCAATGTATTATTGAAATAATATATACAAATGTAATAATGCAAATATTTATAAAACATGAATTAACTAATAATTGTTTTGAAGGTAATATTTGAGATACTTCATTCACATAGCTGGTGACATTTGATTTGTATCAAGGAATGAAAGGGATAATAGGATGCATGAAAATATGAGTATGAAAAACTTATCAAAATACCACAATGGGAAAAAGAGAGATCTTAGTATATACAGGTTGTAGGATAATTATATTTACTTTTAGGTTTTAAAAATAAAAAGTTTTTTAGTATTTTTATATACTTAGAGTAATATATTTCCAAGCATAATAAGATTGGTAAAAATAAGGGTTATCTTTTCAGCATGGTATTCTAGGTGGGCCCTTTTTTGGGATTTATAATTTGGACACTTTTTCTTTGTTTTTATTTTTAGTTTGATTCCCTACATTTAATCCCATGCAACTAGGATAAAGAAAGGGATCATCACCAAATGATAAACATAGGAAAGTAAGGGAACATCCCCCTAATGCTATCCCCACCAACTCTTAGGATGCGAGGAATCCTCATTAAAGGTTAGTAAAAGGTAAGAGATGTAGGATTTGTTTATCATATTTCTCATCTTGGCTTAGGTTGGCTTTGCATTGTGTCATTATTATTATTATATTTTTTTAAAGGAAGGGTCTTATTTCTAGGCCATATACCTATGCAATAATTAATATGTAAGGGTTCATAACCAAATTCCAACACAATAAAATAGGATAACCTAGGTAAAACTGTTATATTTTAGCATTAATAATATTAGAGGAAAATTTTTCCATGAGGAAGATTCTAGACTAAGCTATAGACTAGGGCATCTAAAATTCAAGAAACTTATGAGAAATTGGGCATATATTACCTAGAAGGATCAAAATTATTATTATACTTAGTGATGATTTTGAAATAATTTTTCCAAGTCATAAAGGATAGTGAGTAGTGATGAAAATTTTGGAAAAAAAATTTTGCAATAAGGTTTTTCCATGTGAATTTATAAATAAATAATCACCTAATAAAAATGACTTACATGTATAAGAAATAAAAAAATTATAATAAAAGGTTATAAATGTAGTGAGGGAAATGCAAAACATGTGGGATTATATAAAACAATATTTTTAATGTAAAGTGTTGGCAGATTGGTCAAACTCCTTGCCTTCTAGAGTACACAAGTGAAAGGATCCATTTTTAAAACCTTAATTCACTAGATAGGGGTCTAACTAATTAGACCTAAATTTATGACACCCATCCTTATTTTAATCAATTCTAATGTCAACTATTAACACCTAGTATCTAACCTAACTAAGGCATTTTTGGATTTTATTAATATATTGATAAAAAAATATGAGTTGTGCAAGCTTCATGATTCTAAGCAACTTTAAGAGGCATACTCACTCCTTTATGGGAGGTCAAATTTATTCCTACCCTGACATCTCGACTAAAATTTACCCCATTATTAATGGAATGTATATTGATTATTTAGAGGATGATAGGTTCTATGAGAGGTATTTATTAATTCTCATATATTTTAGCCATACCAATATCAATAATTTTCAATCTTGAATTAAAGGCTTCTAAACCTAGAGGCTTATGGGGGTTTTAAGTCCCAAACCCATTTGGGACAAAGGAAAGCACAATAGCTTTATATTTTTTAAATATTTTGATAATTACAATAGTTAATTTTGTTGAGATGGATATAATTATTATGGGACTTTCTTTGCTCCTTATTATTACCTTTTATATGGTTTCAACAACCTTTTCATCAATATTCTCACTTGATGGTGGTTTCAAGATTTTGGATTTCACCTTTGGAACCTATTAGGCAATTCTAGTAGTTTTTTTAAATCATAGGATAAGTAAGATTACTTATATAATTACCAATAAAGTTATAATCGATGTGAAGTTTTGGATTTTTATTAATATTGGCCTTATAGAAATTGAATCATTTAGGATCAACATGGGTGATTAAAAACCTTTCCAATATGTAAAAACCTTATCCCCTAAAACAACATTGAATATATCACCTTAATCCTATAAATCCAATGCCTTCATAATATCATATTCTAATTTATGTCTTTGTCAATGAAATATAATTTGGTGAGTACCATTTTGGGTCCAAAAATAATAGGTAAAATTACCGTCCTAATAGAATAATATTTTAGGTTTTCATAGCCTCAAAGAATGTTTTGGTAAATGAACAATTAGTTTCAACATAGCATAATTTTTAGAGGAATGAGAAAGGGAATATGTTAAGTACAACCCCATCATCAACCACGTCTTTTTTAACATAATTATTATAATTTCACACCTATAAATATAATGTGGGATCTCCTTTCCTATCCATGACAACATCATAATTAAATTTCATAAGATCAAATAAGTATTCAACATCCCTAGAGTTTTTCCCAATGGGATACATATCTACAATGATGTGATTGATTTGTGATGCAAGAAGTGGGGTTACACTAGGTATATAACCAAGACCTAAAGTGTTATATATCACTAGGCAATAGGTATGATATTTTTTTATCAAGCCCATGGATGAGATGTGGAAAAAGGTTTTCATGAGGTTCAAACAAGGTCGACATTCCAAACAAGTTTGGGTAATCATCTAATGTCATCTTCTAGGACATCAATTAAAGGAGGAGTTTATAGTTGATAATATCTAGTGGGAGTTATTACATTCAATTATTCATCAAATTATAGTTTCACTAAACATTTTATCATAGTCTTCCCCAGAGGATGGAGGCAAGGGTAAACATCATCATTTATAGAATTTGAAGCCTATGTATCATGGGTTTGTGTTGGTATGGGAAATTTAGCGAGATTATATTAAAATGTGTTTTTATTGGATTTTTATTGGTGATATGGAAAACAATTCTAATAGATAATTTTTTTTTTACAATTTGTGGCACTCTAGGGCCTATTTTTGAATGTTGGGGATTTCTATTGGAATTTTCTAGGAATATGTCAATGAATAACTAACATTGGTATTTAGGGAATCATTGAATAAACTTATTATAATCACTACATATATGAGTATCATGACCAATGAATTTGTAAAATTAGTAGTATACATTAGAATAATAATCCCTTGGTTTTGTTAATTGAAGCCTTGATTATAATTTTGATGTGAATTTTTGTTTCATTAAAGTTGATTTTGGTTGAAGTATTGGTTTTGATACTACCCATTTGAATTTTGGTTCTAGTTTTGATAGTAATTTTATTGACATAGTGGATGATTCAAATCCATATCATGAACACTAAGAATAAGGTTGGGGTTTATTTTATTCATGCTCCCATTTTTTGGTTAATATTCTAGTTTTGGTTGTTATTAAAAAAAAATTATTCTTAGTTTTATCTATAACACCATCCAAAGTGGTATTACAATTGAGGTTTAATACTTTGATCCCTTAATTTTTGGTCATTATGATTATTAATTAGACAACTCATGTTATTTTTATTAGGATTAATAATCTTTACATTGGGCCCATAAGTCATGAGACCAATGTATATGGATTCTTGATCTATTCTCAAATCACTTTCTAGTGCTTCCTCATAAGATTGGTAAAGGATAATTTTCACATATTCTCTAATTTAATAAGTAAGAGAATAGATGAAGATATCATATATCTATCATTGGTCCATGTTGGGCACACTAGTATAAGAGTAGAATAATTTCCACCATCTTCTAATCAAATGAGTAGTAGAGTCATAAAGATCTTATTTGATGTGAAAAAAATCACATGTGCAAGTATGAAGTAATTTTCTCATGTCAAAGGATCTAACTAATTCAGTGATAATTTATAATGAATAAAAACTATAAGAGATGATAGTGCCAATATAGATAAATTTCTTTGAGATTGAAAAACCATTTTTATTCTACTTCATCTTAATGAATCAAATCTATGATTAAAGGGGCATAATATTCAATATGGGCATTGGGGTCTTATCTTCACCATTTTATTTCAAAATTTAAATCAATGGGCATGGAAATATAACCCTTGAACCATGTGATCAAGGGTTTACTTAATATATTCGTAATAATCCCCCATTTCATTAATTTTGGTTGAAGAAGCATTTAGATAGCTTTGAGGAGGATGAGATGGATAAACAATGGGAGAAAAACCATTGGGGGAAAATATTATCCCTTAAGCGAGTAGAGGATAATAATTTGGTAAATAATTATCCAACTACGTGAATTTTAAAAAGATATGGTAATATGGTGTAAAATAATTTAAAAGAGGCATGGCAATTAGTACATGACTGAGATTAGAGTATAAGGAAGCAGTGTTGAATAAAACATGGGTGGCATATGAGCAAGTATATAGTTTTTAGGGACTGGATAAGGTGGTGTGCTATAAGCCATATTTTTAGGAGTGGCATATGAGGGAGGGGCACCAATAAGATTGTAATTGGGAGGAATTTAAGTTAGAGGTGCATTGAAAACCATATTTTTGGGAGTATTGCAAGAGGGGAAGGCTCCCAAATTTTGGTAATGTAACAAATTATTTGATAGAGGATTGGCTTGATTTTTATGGGGTTGGTATGGGGATTATGGAGTTTTAATAGGAACATGGATTTGGTAATTATCATTTTGGGTAGTTCTTTGATTAAAAATATTTGTTTGAGAAGAGGCTTGACTATTTTATAGGTCATGAATGTATCCCACCAAGGTAAAGATGAGATCAATTGGATTAGTAGTAATTGGATTAGACACCTCCTCCTATGTGGAAGGATTGGTAGAGAGAGTGTGATAACCTAAAATAAATTTATTTGTTATTTTATATTAGTTTGAGTTATTTTAGGTTGCTCAATAGGCATAGTAATGAAAAAACTTGAATTTGGAGGGGAAGGAAATCATAACCTATCTATTCCTTCCTCTATAATCTGAATCTCTTGATTGAATCTCATCATTCTTTTTGAGCCAGGGTTTACAATCTAATTTGAGGTATAGTTCAAGTATGTGAGTATAAACCACCCTCACTAGTAAAGGTCATGTCATTTGATTCATGATAATTATTTTAATCCTTAGAATAATATCATCACTCCTCTATCACCACATGTGATTTTGTTGTGGAATGAAAGAAGAAACAATATAGGAGGGATACATGTTGTCAACCCTTTAACAAAAATTAACCCAAATAGGCAATGAAGGTTCATCTTGGGATCAAATTTTATTTATAAAATCATCCATGCCTAGGGGCATGATAAAATCCTCACTAGACATATTTGGAGGTGTATGGGCACCCAAAAATAAATGGAAGAGGACGAATGAATGAAATAAAAGAAAATAAAGTGGGAAAATAATGTAACTGTAAATAAAATCAAACCAATGATGGGATAGAAAGTTTCATGTTAGGTTCATTATAATTATATGCATGAAAAGGGATAGGCTAACCTTATGTACTCAACTTACTAGGTCAACAAAATATAATTAAAGGACAATGTGAACTAGAAATCTGACTAAATGGATTGGTTAAGTTAATCTCATTGAACAAGATAAACTTATTGAATAGATTATTTTGACCTTATAACAACAATGAAAGGCTGAGCGGGAGCGCGACTGTGGAAACGACTGCGCTGAACCCTCACCATGGAGGGAGTGCAGCCATGGTTTTTAGAGACCTGGTCCCTGTGGTATTGGGTACCATGGTGTTGGGTGTGGCACGAGGCGGCATGGGTCTTTTCTACTGCATGTTGGGGGAATATTTTCTCCCTATTTTAACTGTCAATACCAGCGTGTGGAGTGGTGTTGGCCATTATTTTTCTTGACCAGTGAGCCTGGTGAGGGTTTGGCCATGGGGAGGGCCTTGAACGGATCTTCGTGGTGTTAGATGGTGTGTCAAAAGTGGATCAGGAGGGGCTCTATTTCTGTTATAACCCCAGGGGCATGATTGAAGATGAGTTTTTTGGGGGTGGTGGCCAGAACTAGTTTTTTGCCATTGCTTTTTGTCTGTGGGTTTGTTGCTCAGGTTGAAGTGCTTCAAGACATCATTCGACAAAATTTTGATTACCAAGGCGGTGTTGCCTCTATGTTTTGCAAAGGGGGAGAATGCGCTGACGACTGGATGGACGTTTGAGGTGATGGCGGAACTAGTTCTGGGGATTGTTTCTTTGTTGTTTGGTTGGGGTTAGGGTCTTTTGGCAGACGTTATTGTGGCTCCCATAAATCCTTCCTCGTGTTAACGTGGCTCAGAAATGTGCAGATCTTTTAATGCATGGATTTTTTAAAGGTTACAGGTCCTTGTAAAACTTGGGTTCCTATTTCAGGTTATAGCACCTGGTTTTATTGTTTAGGTTTCAGGTCCTTGTAAAACTTGGGGAGCTTTATCTGGTTTATATTGGTGGTTTCAGGTTCAAGTAAAACCTGGTTTTTTACTATTTTTCTGTGGGCTGCTATTGCTTAATTTATTTTTTTTGATCTGTAAAGGGTTTTGGAGCCCCTTCAAACCTGCTTTTACCTTAATCTAAAACTTATTGAATAGATTGAGCTACCTTATTATTATTATAAACTATTCATATTAATGGGTGTGAAAATCTATACTAGTATATTTTGGCTTCTTAAAAGTTTTCATTTGGCATAGATAATTAGCTAGCAATAAGGTCCCTAAAATAACCTAACTCTAAGAGAAATAAGTAACACAAATATTAATCAATTTTGTTTTCTATAAATAGATAAAATTTAGGCTAGACCACTAAAAATATTTAATTCACTTGGTCAGGTTGGTCTTGCCCAAACAATTCTTATATAAAGTGAATGAAATTGGATGAGACTAGATCTTAGGATGAAGATTCAAATAAAATGTGGAGGTTGGATTTTTAGCAAGCTAGCAAGTGGATTTATTTTGTAAGTTTCATTTTTACTAGTCAATTTATTCATCTAAAGCCTAAAATTGATCGATAATTAAATTGAAAAGTGGATTTGAGTGAAATAATTCTAGTTGGAGTTTAGAGTCTATGTCACTTCATATGTTTTCCACTAGAACAAGAGTGGTTACACATGTAAATTCTCCTATCCTATGTGGATGCACTTATTTTGAGAGTGTCATGAAAGGATGTAAAATAAAATGTGTCAAGTGAAGTTTATGTTGAAATTTGAATTTTTATTTTTCTAAATGTTTATGTGAATGTTTTTTTGCTAATTTTTTTTTCTAATGGAGAATTAAATGTTTCCACTATGAAAGTAAATGAAAATTTTGAAAAAAAAAAAAAAAACATAATTAAATCTACCATTTATTAATAAATTAAAAATAAATGAAATGTTTAAATAAACTAATTGACTTATTTTCCATTTTTTTCAAATGAAATATGCATGCAAATGAAAATCTCTATTAGATGTTGAAAATTAAAACATGTTGATTTTATGTTTTATCTTATTTATGAAGCAAATAAAACTAACTAGATGGATGGAAATGTCCAAAAAAAAATCTATAACTTTCAACAAATGATAGATATCACATTGATTTTTCGTATGATAATGCAAATGGATGGTTGTTCATTCATGAATTTAAAACTCTAAGTGCTAATTTATAATAAAGGTGAAGTAAATATACTTATTGAAATTACTATAGGTTTATGGATAACATACTTTAAACTAAAAGGTTTTAATTGTAAATATATTTTTAATTAATTTAAATACTTCTAAAGTTTTCTTGGTCGAAAATTGTATTTGAATTTTTCACACTACAATTCCATTGCATTGTTGGAAATGAGAATAATAATAAATATTTGTGGGTGAACACATCAAATAAATCTATTTAGAAGAAGTATCTTGCAAACAATGGGTTTTTGAAATAAAAAATTTTGTATATGAGGTGGTAAAAAATGATTTTTATATATGTGTAAGTCTAAAAAAAAAGAAACAGCAAAAGAGGTGAAGAAATGGATCTTATGAGGATTTCAACAATGTTATTTTTTCTTAGACAATCACTATTAAGTGGATTATAGATGTGAAGGAATAAATAAAATAATTTTAATAATATTTACTCTACACATTAGGCACAAAAGTACTAGTTTAAAATGATTACCACACATTCACACACAAAATATATGAAGAAATATAAATAAATGAACATTACTTGAAAGCATATAGAGGTTGTGGGAATTTGAAATAAATGTAAAATGCAAACTCAAAAGTAAAATAATCAATTATGGAATTTTACTTAAGATGAAAAGGTAAGATTGAAGATTATGGAGTTGAGTGGGGTGATTTTGAGTTTAATGAATACAAAACAAAAACACACCTTAACATGATGATAGTATAATAAACTATAAATTAATCACAATTAGAATTCGAGTGGAAAACACAAATGATAGCAAAACCCAATTCAAAACAAGAGTCTCTAGAGTTAAATTGATAGTTCTAGCAATGAGAAAGAAGCCATTAAATTGATAGTTCTTTAAGAATGGTGATTTTTATGAAACCACTACATCAGTTAATGTAAATACCATTGTGATTTTTTCATTCACCTTAAAACTCTAGGTTTAGGAAGGTTAAATCCCATATTTTACAAATTTGACACTTAGGGATGGTATGTAAAGCTTCAAAAGGGAAAACTAGGGAGGTAAATGGGTATGAGCATATTATTATTATTTAGAGGCTCTTACATCATCATTATATTTTATAAATGTTGCACTATGAAAAAATTGGGTGCATATATCTCACCCAAGGTGCAAAAAGAGATAATTTTGTGTCATGATTGGGTTAATTGAAAATAGATATCATTATAACAACCTTTTTCATTCTATATGTTAAGTCACAAAGCATTAGTTAATACCCATATTAAACATTATTAACTCATTACTCACATGAAATAGAACATTATTACACTTGTATTATTTAACATTTGATATATGATACTCAAGGAAAAGATCTTAAACTAAGAATAAGTACCTTTGATATAGATAAACTAGAAGATACCAACCATTAATCATAACTTATACTTCTTGTCATTAAGATTCATAATGTTACATGTATGTCTAGACCCTTCTCATAAAATGTGGTAACAAAAGTTATGCATAGTTCACCCTGAATATAAAAATAATAAACTAAGTCATAATGACCCAATAGTATAATATCATAATGACAACAAATGCACATGCATGCACGCGCGTGCACGCACACACACACACACGCACGCACGCACACACACACACACACACACACACACACACACATACACACACACATACACGTGCATGCGCGTGTGCACACGTGCACGTACACGCACACACACACACACACACACACACACACACACACACACACACACACACACACACACACACACACACACACACACACACACACACACACACACACACACACACACACACACACACACACACACACACAAACACACACAAACACACATACACACATCCTATGCTAAGAAACAAGGGTGTATTTTATATTTTTAAGACAAAACCTTATAATCACATATAATTAATGTGCAACCCATAGGATTTGAAAATAATTTATATAAATATTAGGGTATAACTAATTTATAATGCATATCCTTTAATAGATCGATTCCTAGATTTACACCATGTTATATTATATTCAATCCAAATCCATTTATTGAAAAAAATTGTCTAAACATTCTTCTCTTACAGACTCACTATACTAGCCTAGACTGACACTCTTTTCACACTTTTCAGTCTATGCAACCTCCTTCCCATTCTTAAGGCTCCTTGTTAAGTGTTGAACAATATGTCATCATTGGCACATTTCAATACTTGGTTAATTCTTTGCTAAGCATTCTTATATTTATTGGTACCTCTATAACACCTCATCTTTTTGCATTATTGATCCTAGTTTCACATTGATAGACTATAAAAATTATGGATTTATATATTTTTTATCATAGTTTGTGCCCTTTGAATTTATGCACTTTCCCCAAAAAATTTTCATATCTTATACCAGATGATCTTGTCACAAAATTATGTGCACTTATATACTTAATTTTTTTTGGGCTAATAATTATTTCCTAACATGGATGGAAGGATGAAGACTTTTTATATTTATATTTGGTTCACTCATAGTCTAATGCCAACAACTTGGATTTATATACAAGAAAACATGAATTCATGCAAGTAGATAAATGTCCTAGTAAATTGGTGTGAACGTAAAAAATTAAAAATTATAATTGGCAGAATGATCATAGGAACCAACAACTTGGATTTATATAAAATAAAACATGAATCTATGCAAGTAGATAATTGTCCTAGTAAATCATTGTGAATGTAAAAAAATTGAAAAGTATAATTGGTAAAATGAGCATAGGACCAAATACACCTCATGGTATGCAAACCATGTTATTACTATTGTAAATTGGGTGTAAAAATTGAAAATTGAAATTGAAAACTAAATTCTATGGAACATGGAAAAGACATACCCATTGATTAGAGAAGTAGACATCTTGTGAATATCTAGAGACTCATTTATAAATATGGAATCTAGTGATATAATAATTTTGATAGATGCCCCATTTTGAGGTCAGGGATGTTCTTGTAAATAATTCATCTCAAAATAAAATTATTAAACATATCATGTGTATAGAGGTTTTTTTAATTAATCATTGAAAGTACATTTGTAACATTTATGAATTTATATAAATATATAATCATGTAAGGAAAATTATAAATATGACCCATGTGATGGTATAACAAGAAGAGGAAGGGGAAAGTGATGTCTTATGGTAGCTAGTGAAGAGGTAAATTTTATACTCCCAAATAAGGACATGATATACTAATAACAATAATAAATATAGTGATTTCCATGTGACTAGGAATATGAAAGACATGGGATGCCATTATAGAAATAATGTAGGGTAAATAGACACATGGGCACATCATTCCCATAATTACAAAATATAGGTGATAATATCAATTAGGAGATAGATAATTTATATTCCATGATGTAATAAAAAATAGGGATAAGTGATATGCCCCAATGTAACTATTGACAAAATTTTGGCCCTTTAAGCCAAAATTGGGCACCCATATTTGAAACCTTAGCCACCTAAGTCTATACCTTTGGCTAGGTCCAGTATGCAAGTTTCATTTGGAAGAAGTGTTCTATACAAAGCCCACAACAAATGTACAGATCCAATTCTTTCATAAATTTTGGTTTTAGTATTTTGCTAAGACTTTGTATAGTAATCCTTTTGGGTCTTTTGTTTTTGACTAAGTGTCATTTATTTCAAACTTTTCATCTAGCCAAGTGATAAATTATTTCAAACAATTTGTCTAAGATAGATTTCCTGAAGATGAAGACTAATTCCTTCAAGGAAATTGCCTGCATAATTTCCTTGAAGGATCTTTTCAAATCAAAGGGGTCATTTGTAACATTTCTAAAGGGAACTTAAACTTTTTTGAAGGGCACCTCCATCTTTTTAAAAGGTCATTTTAAACTTTTCTGACGGCACTTCAACTTTTTTGAAGGGATATTTTTAGAAAACTAAAAGGTACTTTACAAAAAAATTGAAGGGTATTTTCAAAGGAAGGTGTACCAAACAAAAGTTTTTAAAGGTGCATCCAAATCTTTTTGAAGGGTATTTTTCAAGCAGGGTGCCCTATTAAAAAATTCAAAGTAATTAATGTGAAAAAAGGGTCGAAGGATTTGTTTTAAGAAAAACCCTAAAGGAAAAGACTTGATGCAAAGAGTTGAATGAATTATCTTGGAAGAAAATGATGAAATAAATGCCCAAAGGATTTTCTTCAAGAATTAAGCTTGAGGGAATTTGTTTGGGAAAATTTTCCACAAAAATTGTCAAAAGTAAAAAGATCGAAGGAATTCTTTCAAGAAAAGTGGTCGAGATAAATCTTATTGAAGGAAACCTCTGAAGCCTAGTGCCCCAAAGAGTTATCTAAAGGATATATTGCAAGAAAAAGTGTCCCATGAGTTGATTTAGATGGAACTTTTCATGATTTAAAGGGCACTTTCCATAGTTAAATAACACCTAGTAAACATTTTAAAGAAACTTAAGTCCAAGGGAATGTTTAGAATGAATTGTTAAGCATAGATATACTGAGAGGGGGGGTGAATCAGTATATAATATATCTTATAAAACTTTCCCTTAATCAAATTCCACTTAACCAAACATTAAATATATGTAGTAAAATTGAAACAATAAACACCACACAAGATAGAGAGAGACACCATATTTAACATGGAAACCCAATGTGGGAAAAACCACAAAGAAAAATCTAAAATATATGAATGAGCACCAACTCAAACAACAATATTCATAAGAACCAACTTGTAGGAGCACCAACCCCTTTGCTGAGCACCAACACAACAACTATTTGTGAGCACCAACCCCTTTACTCACCACCAACACAACAACAATTCATGAGTACCAACCCACAGGAGTACCAACCCCTTTTTTGAGTACCAACACAACAAAAATTAATAAGAACTAACCCATAGGAGCACCAAACCCTTTGTTGAGCACCAACACAACAATAATTCATGAGCACCAACAAATAGGAACACCAACCCCTTTGTGTATACCACACAACTATCTCTCAATGTTGTTATCTCAAAAAATGATAGTTCATTACAATATCTCTTTCCTCTCTCATATTTGATCTTCTAAGCTAGATATAACAAGTACAAGTCATACTCATCTCTCCCATTGCTCTTCTAAGCTAGATATTACTATATCAAATCAAACTCTATCTCACACATTACAAATGGATTCTCAAACCTTTATTTATAGCTTTCTAAATGACCTTTGGCCTTCCCCCTTTGTGACCCTTCAATCCTCATGGAAAATGGTGGAAAACTTGCATGACCCTTCGTATCCTTGTATTTGAAAAGTCATGTGGTGACCCTTCATAAGCAAAAATGTCCTTTCCTCTTTTGTCCTTACCTTGGTGACTTTTCATATTCCTCAATTTGTCCCTTCATTATAAATTGTGCCCTTCCTCTTTTGTCTTCACTTGGCAACTCCTTGAATTCCCCAAGGTGACTCTTCATGGGAAAATGTGTTCCATTCTTCTTTTGTCTTTACCCTGTGACTCTTTGACTTCTCCAAAAAATATATTCATTAACATTAAATAAATATTAACACACATTAGCCAAGATATAACTATTAAAAACATCACTAAATGTAATGGGGCCTTTATCACCAATAATGCTAGACCTTTGACATCAATGAAAACATTTACAACAATCTCCCCCTTTTTAATTGATGGAAACCTCAATCTTGAAACTACCACATCCTAAATCCTACACATACTATCATCTGAAAACCCTACACCTTACTGTAGCAACCTGTACCTATTCCCTGTACCTATTTTGCACTTGTACCTTAACCTATACCTTTTATTATTCCCCTTTGACATCAATGGCAAAGGGCCTACCTAGAGCTAACACTTAGCTCACCCTCCACTGATGTTGAACCTCAATGGCAGGATGTAAAATAAATTACTCCCAACTTCTCTTGCATATCTTTGAATGTGTCCTTTGATCGTGCCTTTGAGAAGATATCTGATAATGCATATAAATCTTTGCCTATCCTTTGAGCATCTACAATAAACTCATTTGAATTTTATTCTAATCTCAAAACCTTCTACATAAAACTTTAATTTGTATCCCTGAACACATATTTGACTTACACTCGATAGATTATGCTTAAGACCTTTTACATATAAAACATTCTAGTCTTGGTTCTACCATTATCCAAACTCAAAGTACCTTTTCTGACTATCCTAGTAGTGGTTTTATCTTCAAATTTTATTGTACCACCATTGATCTTCTTTAGAGTTATGAACTTACTCTTATCTCTTATCATATGCGTTGAACATCTACTATCAACAAACCATGGTTGATCTTCATTTCTTACATGCAAAGCTGTCTAAACCATCATAGAATATTCAGGTTGTTTCTTATACCATGAACATGTATAAACCTTCTTCTTTATTTCTAAAACTGTTAGCTTTTTTTCAACATTATAATTTCTTATGACCATATCCATTTAAAACACTTTAAAACTTTAAAACACTGCATATGCAAGAAACATTTTAATAGCCTCAAACCTTAACACTGGTGCAAAATTTTTTTCAAAAATTTATTCTTTTAAAAGATATACAAATTAATCTATCAACTCACCTTCTTGTCATGCAACATAGCCAAGACTCAATAACATCCACCATGCTTCAATTTTTCTTAAAAGTGTCTCCTTGAAGCCTAGAAGAGACACCCCACACAAAGGGTCCTAGAAATAAATCTCAAGAGATTCCCACATCTCCTCTATTTCTTCCTTGTGTCTTTCTCTTAGAATCCATTTAATCATGTCTAACTTATTTGACTTACTAACCTCAACATTCATGATGTTTTTCATCTTCTGAACTCTTGTAATTGTCTTATCTTGACAAGGATCTTGCTTAACTATAATAAGAGATTTTTCATAGTTCTTCCTATCTAATTCTTTATCTACTATAGAAAGTAATTTATTTTCACTCTTAAATTCAACCTGATCAACCTTTACTGTTTTAGGTCTCCAAATCTAAATTTGACTCTTCTCATATTTTCTAGGGGCTTTGTATCTTTTTACATACCTTGAAGATCTCTTTACTTTATTTGGACATAATTTAGCAATATGGCCAACCTTATGACAACAAAAACAAATAACATTTTTCATACCTTTTTCTTAATTGTGACTAAGATCTCCCTTTGACTGATTGCTTCTCCTCATACAATCTCTTACCCTATGATCAACATGATGACAAAAAAAACAATGGCCATGAAAAGAATTTGAAAACTTGAAAGCATTGGGATGCTTGATTGGCTTCTTTAATTCACCTTTAAAACTTGCATATTTCTTACCTTGGACTAATATTTCATGATCTTTCTCAACCTTGATTATGAACTTCTCATGATTATCCTTTAAAGAACCTAACTCAACCTTCAACTGATTACACTCTTCTTCTCTTGATTTCAAACTTGAATTTTCATCCTCTAGCGAATTTTTAAGATCCTAAATAAACATCTTATCTTCTTTTGCATCTATAAACAACTTAGACTCCAAGATACACACCTATTCCTTAAGAGCCTTGACCACAGATTTCAACTCTTAATTCTCCTTCTTTAGTTGCTTGGCCATCTTGTGCTTTCCTTGATCTACCTTCAAGCTATTAAACCATTTCTAAAGGAACCTACTCTAATACCAATTGTTAAGCAAGGGATATAATGAGAGGGGGGTGAATCAGTATATCATATATCTTATAAAACTTTCCCTTAATCAAATTCCACTTAACCAAACATTCAAGTATGTAATAAAAATGAAACAATAAACACCACACAAGATAGAGAGAGACACCAGATTTAACGTGGAAACCCAATGTGGGAAAAACCATGGAGAAAAATCTCAAGTATATGAATGAGCACCAACTCAAAAAATAATATTCATAAGCACCAAATTGTAGGATCACCAACCCCTTTATTGAGCACCAACATAGCAATTATTCATGGGCACAAACCCACAAGAGCACCAACCCCTTTGCTAAGCACCAACACAACAACAATTCATGAGCACCAACCCATAGGAGCACTAACCCCTTTGTTGAGCACCATCACAATAACAATTCATGAGTACCAACCCATATGAGCACCAACCCCTTTACTGAGTACCAACACAATAATAATTTGTGAGCACAAACCCACAGGAGCACCAACCCCTTTGTGTATACCACACAACTATCTCTCAATGTTGCTATCTCAACAAATGATAGTTCATTAAAATATCTCTTTCCTCTCTCACATTTGCTCTTTTAAGCTAGATATAATAAATAAAAATCATACTCATCTCTCACATTGCTCTTTTAAGATAGATATTACTATATCAAATCAAACTCTATCTCAAACATTACAAATGGTTTCTCAAGCCTTTATTTATAGATTTCCAAATGACCTTTGGCCTTCCCCCTTTGTGACCCTTCAATCCTCATGGAAAATGGTGCCAAACTTCCATGACCCTTCATATCCTTGCATTTGAAAAGTCATGTGGTGACCCTTCATAAGCAAAAATGTCCTTTCCTCTTTTATCCTTATCTTGGTGACTTTTCATATTCCTCAAAGTGTCCCTTCATGAGAAATTGTACCCTTCCTCTTTTGTCTTCACTTGATGACCCTTGGAATTCCCCAAGATGACTCTTCATGGGAAAATGCATCCCATTCTTCTTTTGTCTTTACCCCATGACTCCTTGACTTCTCCATGGGCCCTTCTTTTGTCTTATATGCAACCAAAAGTATATTAAATAAATATTAACACACATTAGCCAAGATATGAATATTAAAAACATCATTAAATGAAATGGGGCCTTTATCACCAATAATGCTAGACCTTTGACATCAATGACAATATTTCCAACATAAATAAGGAAGGTGATGGCCCTACAAACATCAATTTTAAACTATAAAAAATAGCCATAAGAGTTAAAAAGACTTGGTGAGAACCTAAGATAAAATATAGAGGTAACAAATGGCAAGATCTTGAGCATCTGGTGTAGACAAAATATGTGAAAAATAGACAAGTTGATGGTTTGAGTTATTGCTAGCAGTTGACCCAAATCAAGGATCTTCCATGAAATTGACAAATATAGGTGTCTAGAGGATAGCTAGCAGTTAGAAGGAGCATTTTATAACTATCACCATGAGTTTTATTTCCTTCAAATAGTTCTATGTGTTAAATCTCTTATTTTCAATTTCAAATGTTCATGGATGGTCTTTGATGGAAGTAGTTTCTTGTGCCAATTTTGAAGGTTTTATACCAATTTTCACCATTCTTATGACTTGTTTCAGAAAAGTGAACCTCCTGACATGGAATGAATCACCTCACCCCTCTTTCAAATCTAATTTTAATTTATATCCTCAAGGTGACACATGTTTGAGTGACCTTTGGACTTCATTTTCTTGATTTCTCTCTCAAAGCTATAAATATGCATTATTTTGGATATTTGAGAGGCCTCCACTAGTTATTGGGAAAACTCTGGCCAGATTTATACTGGAAGAACTCTTGAATAAATATAAAAGTGTTTTTTTTACCATTCATATGCTAAAATATTGAGTAATGATTTGAATCTTTTAGTCTTGTCTAGTGAAGGATTGTCTTTTCTATCTTGTACTCTTGATGGTCTACCAACTTGTAGAGAGGAGATTATTACAGATCTTTGATAATATTATTTTATAAGTGTAGAGATATCCTAAAATTGGTCCATGATTGTATCCCTCTTTTGAATAATTCATTCCCTTCCTAAGAATCATATACCTTTTTGAATTTAGCACATGAAACATTAATGTAGCAATGAATCCTAAGTTATGCGTCTTGTGTGAGAAACACCTTGTTTGTCTTTAAGAAGTTATTTCAATCAATTGAGAGGAAATTATAAATTGGTATATCACCCTTTCATTATTTTAGTTATTTCTCTTAATACCTTTTCATATCCAATTATTAAGTTAGAGAGAGAGCTTTAAAGGTGCATCAAGGGGAGCTAGTCCCTTATCTAGGGATTGGTTTCTCAAAATTGTCACCCATAGTAAGAGAAATGTCTCCATTATGCCACTTGGATGAGGAGAGTTGAGAATCTCCTCAAGGGTGTGAAACTAAGTGAAAATAATCTTTGGCACGCTTGGTGGGACTTCCAAGTCCTACAATATTTTTCAAGGTTCGTGCTAGTTTTGGCATAGTTGAAGATGAAAGAGACATCTACATTCAGTACCTAGTGACTGAATTAAAGAATTCAAATCTTTGGTTGATGATCAATCCTTATTTCCATGCCAAAGGTAACCACTAGGTCTGCTACTAAAGAGACACCTTTTGAGTTTGTGCAACTACATCCATATTCCACCAAAAGGTATAGATTTATAAGCACTCATCTTTATAACATAGATTTTATGTTTAATGCTTCTAATTTTGTGTTAAATTCCATTCCTAAATTCCATAGTGATCATTCCAAGATGGATAGAATACAACCTTTTGTGCCTTTCATTGAGGCATCTCCCTTGCATCTTTCCCAATATGATCAAATTCTAGGAGTATCCCTCAAAAGTGTCCCATATTTTAGTTGGGATGGTCCTGTTACTGCCATTGAGAAAATTAATAATATAAAAAAAAATTGTAATATCCACAAAATCACCCAAGAAAATTTAGCTATTAGGTTGTTGGCCTTATCTTTCAAAGGAAAAGTTTTGGATTGGTATGGGACTCTACCTATAAATTCCATTAGCTCATGGGATGAATTGGGAGATTTATTGACTAATAGGTTTGGGGAGAAGAGTGACTACCTATCTCTAGCTAATAAATTGACCAAAATAAAGAGGTAACCACATGAATTCATTCAATACTTTAATACTAGGTTCCAAAAAACTTGGGATAGAATCCCAACTCTTGTGAGGGCAACCTCAAATTATACATTTTTGTACTACTTGAAAGCATTGAATAGTGACATTGCCACGATGATTCAATCTATGGGTGGAAACACATTTCTTACTACCTATTAAATATCCATAAATTTTAATAATTATCTTTTCTAAGTAGTAAAGATATCTCCTAGACCTCCAATGCCACTATTCCTTGATTTACATTATCCTAGTCAAGGTGCATTGCCCACTTTATCCCCTTTGCTTAATCAAGAAAGGCCTACCATTACTCCTTAAAATTAAATCCATGAAGTTAAAATATTATTTTAAAGTGTTAAAAATTATTTATTTTCCATCAAAATACAAAAATATTAAGGTTATAGGCCATATCAAACATATAATTAGTTTGGGCAAACAAGTAGACCTCCTTTCCAAAATAATGCACAAAGACAAGGCCAAATCACCCATGTCAAGCCTTATCAAAGATATAATCCTAATTCCCATTCATCCTCCAAATCCCTTGTCCCCACTAAAAATAACTTTGTCTAATAACAACCCATCTATCCATCTTTTGAACATGGTCAAGAGCAAGTTGCTTATGCAAATGAGATGCACAATCAAGGCATGGAAATGTAAGATAGTTAATCTCTCCAATTTTAAAATTTTGAAAGATATATTCAAGGAGGGGTGGAAAATGGACAAAATCAAACTGATTCTACCCACATAAATCATTTTGAGGGTGATTTTTGTGCCATTAATTACTTGGGAAATCAAGAAATTAAAATACTAGTGTTGCATCTAATACTAGGTCCAAAAGGAGGGCTATTGATGAAGCTCAAGGAGATAATAAAGGACATATTATGACTAATAAATAATCTCCTATGGTAATTGGGTATAATATATCTCCTAAAATATAATAAAATTAGAGGATTCCAAATTTTAGGCCAATTTATAAAACTCTACCTCCACAAGCTACTTCACAAGGTACCAATGTTTATAAAGAGAACCCCAAGGTGAGTAATCCTTCCATCAATGTGGTGGAACAGATGAAGAAGCTTAATATTAAAATATAATTTTTGGATTCTATAACATTATTAGGGTAGAAATATATACTCCAAAAATAATTGCATGGATTGGGTAAACAAGTTGGCCCATCTAGAAATGACAATGTGTTTTTGATCAATGGAACTCAATCTATAGATGGTCAAGTGAATAAAGATGAGAAGACTCCTCATTTTTACCTATATCCAATAATTTATGATTTATTGGTTCATAATTTCATCATAGATAGTGGATCAAGCACATCAAATATGCCCTAATGTATAGCACATAAGCTAGGCCTCAAGTATAAGCCAATGACTAAAGGAGTTTTGCAATTGGATGGATCACCAACCAAGACTTTGGGGGTAGTTAAAGGTTTGAATTTTATCTTTCATGATTATAATAATTTTTCAATTCCTCATGATGTGGTGGTGGCATATTTACCTCCCTATTTCACTCTTTTCTTATCAAGAGACTTCACATCCAAGACAGGTGGATATTTGGCAGCCAATTGGTCCTACATGGTGTTTAGGACAAAGTATGACACTAAAGTGAATATTGAGCCATAACCTATCCATAGATATCACTTGGAACCTTACTCAAATAAGGTGTTAAATTTTAATTATGCTATCATTGATGAAGAGGAACTTCATATTGACCAATCTCCATCATCTTCTCTTGAGGGAGTTTTTGATTTGTTCCTAAATAAGTGGGGAGATGACAAATATGAGCATGATCCATACAATTTTATTGAATAATATGGTCTTGGAGTCTATTATATGCATGATAATTAATATTTCATGCCTAATTTGATGAATTTAAGTGAGGATGTGAATGTCTTGTGGCATCTCTTCTTTAATGGGTCTTGAAGCAAGATTGGGGTCATTGGTGGAGCAATCTTGGTTTCACATTCAAAGGAAAGGTATTTTTAAACCTTAAGATTTTAGTTATATTGAACATATAATGTATTATAATATGAATCCCTTATTCATGTACTTAAATTAGTTAGGAAAATAGGTGTTAAACAATTGCAAGTGTTTGGTGATAGCAAGCTTATTGTCAATCAGGTTAGAGGACAAATTTTGATTTAAAAAAACTCTTTACTTAGGTCCTATAAGCATAGATCATGGGATCTTTTGAAATATTTCAAAGCATTCAACATCAATTCTATCTCAAGAGAAGATAACAATCATGTTGATAGGTTGGCATCGATTGGAGCTTAGTTTGATGTTCCAAAAGGGATAAAAGAAGACAAGAACCAACCTCATCTAAAAGTGACTGTAAGGCCCTCCATACTGGATAATGTCACTAATTGGTAGGTGTTTGATAGTGATCATTAAAAAACACTTTTTATACAATAATAAGCTAATTTTTATTACAAAAATTAGTTTAAACTACAACAATAATATGGAGGGTAGATTATGCAATTGAAGTCTAACAAACACCCTAAAGGCTTAGTCACTCTTGAGAGCATATTCAATGATGATGACCAAATAAAGAAAGAGAAGTTAAGAATATATACCAAGTAGAAAAACTATGATAAGGTTTCAATCTTCAAAGATAAATTGCTTTCACTTGGGAAGGTATGTCCTAGTGAATAAAAACATGCTTTCATTGAGTTATGCAAAGAATTTTTGATGTCTTTGCATGGGAGTATAGTGATTTAAAAGGTTTTGATCTAAATCTAGCTCAAAATACTATAGAGTTAGATGAGAATGATAAGATTATTAATCAAAGGAAAAGACCAATCAATCATAACATTTATCATCTCATGAGGAAAGAACTCACCAAACTGATTGAGTCCAAAATTATTTTTCCCATTAATCATTCATCTTGGTTGGCAAACCTAGTTCCTATTAGGAAAAAGAATGGAGAGATAACATTGTGTGTTGATTTTAGGGAATTTAATAGAGTGTATTTAAATGATCATTACCCACTCCCTTTCATGGAATAAATATTGCAAGTTGTGGTTGGTAGTGAAATTTTTTCTCTCCTTGATGGGTATTCTGGGTATAATTAGATTTTGGCGAAGGAAAGTGACCAATATAAGATAGAATTTACTACTATATGGGGTACATATGCTTATAGGAAAATTATTTTTGGGTTGTATAATTCTAGATCTACTTTTCAACATGTAATGGATATGGCTTTTCAAGGATTAATCAATGACATTGTATTAATATATCTTGATGATGTGACATTTTTCTTCAAGGAAGCAAAAGATCATTTAAAGCACCTAAGGAATATTTTTGGGAGGTGTAGAGATTTTGGGATCTATCTAAACCCAAATAAAGTGTGTGTTTTTGGTCCATGAATGCAAACTACTAGGACATATTGTTTCCAAAAAAGGTTTGTCCATTGATTTGGAAAGGGTGAATGCCATCTTGGCTTTGTCTTTGCTTAAACATAAGAAGGGTTTTAAAAGTTTCTTTGGTAAGATAAATTTCATTTGGAGGTTTATTCCTAAATTTTATAATTTGTTCAAACCTTTAACATCTATGCTAAGGAAGGATGAGATATTCACTTAGACAAGAAGGATGAAATAAAGTTTTGAAGAGATCAAGAAAGCCATTACCCAAAGTCCAAACTTCTCCAAGGACTTCAATTTGTACACTTTTGGGAATGAAGAGGTGATTTCTGCCATGCTTACCCAAGAAAATAATGAGAATTTGTAATAATATATTGCCTTTTTTAGCCAAGGTTTAGAAGGTTATGAAACAAGATACACATATGTTGATAAATAAGTGCTTTCAGTTATAAGGAGTTTAAATAAGTTTAGTCATATGTTTTCTAATAACAAGATTTACATTTTTGTGCCTCATCCTAGTGTGAAAGAATTTTTATTGAATAGAGACTTGAATGAAAAGAGGGGTAGGATGGATCACAAGGGTGATGGAATATGATGTGGAGATCAAAACTACCAAGTTAGTGAAAGGAAAAGAACTATGTGAGCATCTCGCTTCAGACTTGAAAGAGTAAAAAGAAGTTGTTTTGGTACTTCATGATGACTCTATGATAGTTTTACCTTCATCTATGAGAAGTTGGACTAAGGCATGATCTATTTCCTTCAAATTGGTGAGTGTTCACAAGGTCTTGATAGGGCCAAGAGAAGGTACTTTAGGATGCAATCCATTCCTTATGTACTTGTTGATGGAGTGATATTTAGGAAGGATATTTTAGGGGTACTCTTGAGGTGTATTTATTATAATTATATTGATAAGGTATTATATGAGTTATATGATGGGCCAGTTAGTGGTCATTTTGCTCCAAGAACTACAGCTACTAAAATTATGAGGGTTAGTTACTTTTGGCCTAGCTTGTTCAAAGATACCCATGCTTGGGTAATAAAATGACAAAAGTGTACTCTTTTTGATGGCAAATAAAATCTTACTACCTTGGCTTTTCATCCAATCCAGAATTTGAACAACCAATTATGCAATGGGGTTTGGATTTCATAGGTCTAATCAATCCACCTTCTAGTGCTAGTCACAAGTGGGTGTTGACTACTATTTATTACTTTAAAAGATGGGTGGAGGCTATAGTTCTAAATGAGGTGAAGGAAAGCTCAGTCCTAGACTTCTATGAAGGTATAGTAACTAGGTTTGGAGATCCTTCAATAATTATTTTAGATAATGCATTAGCCTTCCTAGGAGCAAGAATAAGTGAATGGGTTTTGAAACATGGCATCTATCTTTGTACCTCCTCCAACTATTACCCCTAAGGGAATGGACTAGCTGATTCCACAAACAAAAATATAGTTAAGATTATAAAAAGGACAATGAAGGAGAATTAAAGGACTTGGCACACCAAGTTGAAGACAATCCTTTGCGCTGATAGGATCACCCCAAATAGAGAAATTGGGAATTCACAGTATATACTTGTCTATGGAAGGGAAGCTAGAATTCCTATCTCACTTGAGTTACTAGCTTTAGATCTTACCTATCAACTATAATTTATGGATAATGATAGCATGGAGGTTAGATTATGTGAGTTAATAGAGATTTAGGGGGCAATAAATCAAGATATGCACACCATGACAACTCAACAAGAGCAAACAAAGAATTATTTTGACAAGAAATCCATGCCAAGGAGCTTCAAAGAAGGAGGCATTATCCTAAAATGGGATGAAGATAGGGCCAAACCTAGAAGACACACAAAGTTTGATGGTTTGTGGAGTGGTCCATATGTGATCACATAGTGTAAACAACACAATGCTTTCCAAATCTTGAATTTGGATGGAGAGGAGCTATATATCCCATTCAATGGGATATATATAAAGCATTTTTACTAAGTTTATCCTTTTTTGTACATAGTTTCCTACTTTCTTTGTGTTCCCTAAGTGTTTATGCACATGTGTGAGCTATCTTGTGTCTTGCCTTGCTTTATGTCTTATGTGTTTTATTTGTGTTGTGTCTTGTGTCTTGTGGCATGTGTTTGACTTCCAATCTAGTGTGTTGTTCAAGGTTTTGAGTCATGGCCAATGTTTCCTTGTTTGAGTGTCCTTAGATGACTCCATGCCTAATGGATTAATTTGGCTACTAGTCTAGCTTGTATAGTAGGCATACTACCCCTACAAGTCATTAATTTGTTAAACAAATTTTGGCCCTTCAGGCCAAAATTCGGTACCCATGTTTGAAAACATAGCTACCTAAGTCTATACCTTTGGCTAGGTCTAGTATGTAGGTTTCATTCAAAATAAATGTTCTATACAAATGTACAAGTCTAATTCTTTTGAAAATTTTGTTTTGGTATTTTTATAAGATTTTGTATAGTAATCCTTTTGGGTCTTTTGTTTTTGACTAAGTGTTATTTATTTTTGACTTTTCATTCGGCCATGTGTTGAATTATTTCAGATAATTTGTTTGAGACAAATTTCCTAAAGATGATGACTAATTCCTTCAGGAAAATTGTCTACACAATCTCCCTAAAGGATCTTTTCAAGCTGAAGGGGTCATTTGAAATTTTTTTAAAGGGCATTTCAAATTTTTCAAAGGGCACCTCCATCTTTCCAAAAAGGTCATTTTCAACTTTTTTGAATGGAACTTCAACTTTTTCTAAGGGGTCACTTCAACTTTTATTAAGGGAAATTTTTAGAAAGCTGAAAGGTACTTTAAAAAAAATCCAAAGGTTATTTTCATAGGAAGGTGGACCAAACATAAGTTACAAAAGATATATCCCAATCTTTGTGAAGGAAATTTTTCAAGTAGGGTGCCCTATTTAAAAGTTTGAAGGAATTAATGTAGAGAAAGGTGCCAAAGAATTTGTTTTAGGAAAAAGCCCTAAGGAGAAGACCTAATGCAAAGAGCCAAATGAATTCTCTTGAAAGAAAATTTTGAAATAAATGCTTGAAGGATTTTCTTTAGGAAAAAATCCTGAAGGAATTTTTTAAATAAAATTGTCCATAGAAATTTTCAAAAGCAAAAATCCCAAAGGAATTCTTTTAGGAAAAGTGGCTGAGATAAATCTTCTTGAAGGACACCTCTGAAGCCAAGTACCCAAAATAGTTATCTAAAAGATATCTTGCAAGAAAAAGTGTCCCACACATTGATTTAGAGGTTGCTTTCCATGATTTGGAGGGCACTTTACATAGTTAAAGAACACTTGGCAAAATTCCAAAAGAAACTTAAGTCTGAGGGAATGTTCTAAATGAATAAGGAAGGTGATGGCCCCAAAAATGTCAATTTAAAACTATAGAAAATAGACATTGGAGTCAAAAATACTTGGTGGGAACTTGAGGGAAAATATAGAGGTAATAACTAACAAGATCTTGAGCATCTGATGTAGACAAAATAAGTGAAAAATAGACAAGTCAATGATTCAAGTTATTGTTGGCGGCTGACCCAAATCAAGGAGCTTCCATGAAATTGACACACACAGGTGTCTAGAGGATAGCTAGTAGTTAGAAGGAACATTTTATAACTTTCACCATGAGTTTCATTTCCTTCAAATAATGTTATGTGTCAACTCTCCTATTTTTAGTTTCAAACATTCATAGATGTTCTATGATGGAGGCAATTTCTTATGTCAATTTTGAAAGTTTTATGCCACTTTTCACCATTTTTATGACTTGTTTCAGACAAGTAAACCTACTGAAATGGCATGACTCACCTCACCCTCTTTCACATATAATTTTAATTGATATCCTTAAGGTGACACATGTTTGAGTGACCTTTGGACTTCCTTTTCTTGATTTCTCTCTCAAAGCTATAAATATGCATTATTTTGGCTATTTGAGAGGCCTCCACTGGTTATTGGGAAAAATCTATCCATATTTGTATAGGAAGAAATATTGAATAAATATACAAGTTTTTTTGTCACTCATATGCTGCAATATTGAGTAATGACTTGAATCTTGTTGGTCTTATCTAGTGAAGGATTATCTTTTCTAGCTTGTAGTCTTGATGGTCTACCAACTTGCAAAAAGGAGATTATTGTAGGTCTTTACTATTTTTTTTTCTAAGTGTAGAGATATATTAAAAGTGGTCCATTATTATATACCTCTTTTAAATCATTCATTCCCTTCCCAAGAATCGTATACCTTCTTGAATCTAACATATGAAACATTGACGTAGCAATGAATCCTAAGTTATCAGTCTTGTGTGAGAAACACCTTGTTTGTCTTTAAGTAGTGGTTTTAGTCAATTGAAAGGACATTATACATTGGTACATCACCCTTTAAATATTTTAGTTGTTTTTCTTTATCCCTTTTCATATCTAATTGTTAAGTTAGAGAGAGAGCTTTAAAGGTGCATCAAGGGGAGCTATCCCCTTATCTAAAGATTCATTTCTCAAAATTATCACCCACAGCAAGATAAATGTCTCCATTATGCCACTTGGATGATGGGAGTTGATAATCTCCTTAAGGGTACAAAACCAAGTGACAACATTAACAATTTACCCCTAAGCAGATGAGATATATAAATCAAACACAACCAAAATAATATTATACCCTAATAGATGCATGGTAATTTAAGAATTAAGCATAACATATCACAAATAATAACATACATTATATGGTTTATTTATTCAACTACTTATGATGGATCTACAACTTGTCCTACTTAGTGAATTCTAAGCTTAGAGAAGGTAATATTACCAACTACTTATTTCATAGATATTTATGTCTAGAGTGGCCATTTTGGATCCTATAGACCTATCTAAGGGATATATTATCACAAAACACCACTAGAGAGGGTTATAAATCCTATATTTAAGTAGCACCACATAATAGCCCTAGTTAGGTCTACAACACATAAAATAAATATAATCTAGTGCTCATTAAAGCTTGTGTCACAAAGGGGGATAATTAAACAAAAAAACATAACTTGAAAAGAAAAACACTATTAAAGTCAATGTAGAGGTAATTATAAGCAAGGATTAAAACATTAAACCTATTACTTTGTGCAATATCTATCTAAAAAATTAAAGAGTAAGAGTTACGAATACTTACTATATAAATCATCTCTAGGTTAAAAGACTCCTACTTTACATACAAACTTTCTGACAAGATAGGTTTCTTGCATTCCAAGGTAAAAACCTAAGAAATGAATCCTCAAGTTTATAATTGGTAAAATTAAAAGCTATAATAATAATAAAAATAAAAATAAATGTTCATATCTACTAGATTGAAGTGAAGGTGGTATTTATAGACAAGGATTGACCCTAAAACCTTATGTAAGTTTCGCCAGCAAGATTGACCAACTCAATTTTTTAGGTGGGAAAAGTAAACATTAAGTCTTGAAATAGGTTGGTCATGTTGAATTAGCTTTGTAACATGCATTGAATCCTTTCTGATAAGTTTGACCCTACCAAATTAGTAGGAAAAGAGGGTGTTGGATTAGTTATGAGCTATTTGAAAAGATAATTTCTTTGCTAAATGGATAAATGGGATTTAATTTCTTAGGAAGTTATATAAAAGTGACTTATACAGGGTATAGGAAATGATATAGGGACAAACAATATTTAAAATCACCAAAGGTCTACCCACCCCTTTTCAAGAGCACCCTTTAAGGTGTGAATTAAGAGAGATTGAAAATTGATAGGGTCTTATAAGAGAGAAAGTGTTGTTAAATGACCATGTTTTAAAATATTATGTATATACTTATGCCCCACTCAAATCTCAGTACATGTCATGGAATAGTTATTTGAAAAAGAACATAGTAACACATAATAACTAAGCTAAAAAATTATAGTAAAAAGTGGAAAATAAATGAAAGTAAATAATTTGCAAATATATACCTTCACTTAAATTGTTATTATTAAATAAGATATACATGTGAAGCATATGAAAGAGGCATCTTATGTATGGAGCAAGAGATGGACCTAAAAAACAAGATAAAATTTGATTTTTTACAAAAATATGTGGTAAATATGGAAATATTCTCTATATTATCAAGAATTTATGACTTCTTACGGTTTATGAAAAAAGGTTGTATAAGAAAAGTTATGATCAAAAGATAAAAAATTAGTAAATAATTTCTAGATAAAAGAGTTTAAAATTTGAATATATAATAAAAATTTAACTAGACATTTGAATATTTATTCATTTGAGAAACTAGATCTCTATATGATAAATAAGTGTGATGAGAGATATGATGTCATGAATGTGAGAATCATGAGGAGGATGTATTTTAGCTACTTCTAGCTTAGTCTAGGTATGGGATATATTGAATACAAACTTTTATTATTTTAGTGTTAAATGAAGTAGGTTTTGAAAATTGAATGTTGGGATAAATTCATGTAGCATAATTCACCCCAAAACATTTTAGGATAGAGTAGAAATTATGATGAAAAATGGGTAGGATACCAAAAATAAAAACTTATGTCTAGGGTATTAATGATGATTGGGTTAAAAATAACTATAGAAAATAAATGGGATTGGTCAGGATGATGTAGTTTTGTGGATAACTACATACTAATGGTTTGATCTAGTTATGTTGTATGTGGTTGATTGTATTAAGTAGGCCTGATCTAGTGTACAGGGATAAAGGTGGCTGACTATGTGTATCTTGGTCAATCTAGTAAGTATTTTAGGTGTTTGTCTTAGAATGGGATATGTAAGACTATGTATATTTGGTGGCTAAATTTGTATTAAGTGGTAAACTATGTTAAGTAAACTTGTTGATTATGTAGTGCTAGGTTGACTTAGTTATTATTTAATATTGGTTGATCTAATTAGGTATGTTGAAAACATATTAAAAATATATCCATGGATGACATAGCTAGGTATATGGTCAACTTATATAAAATGATGAAAAAGAGACAAAATAGGTTGATGAAGTAGTTAAGTTGGATTTAAATGTATGTGTTTGTTGATTTAGTAATGCAATTGATGATTATTTGATATAGAGAGCTTATACATGATTTTGTTGTTTGATAGTTTACAAAGGTGACAGAGGCTTTAGTGATTAGTGGACATACTTTGGTTACCTAATTTTTTAGAGAGATTAACAATGGGGGAATAAGCACAACTAACTGTACTGGGCTTTGGGGGTATCATGAAGATGTGGCATATTTCACTGAGTGTTGAGTTAGTCACCATGTTCTTAGGAACATGGGAATGACAAACCAACACTTTTAGGTGGGTGGTGGATGGGGACACTAATGAGGTGGGTATAACCCTTTAGGATTTCCAAACATTAGTAAGACCTATTATTGTAAGGACACTTATGATTTGTGATAATCCTAAGATATATATATATATATATATATATATATATATATATAGATGAGCCTTAGTCTTATGGGTGACTAGATCTAAGAGATCTTTTGGTGGGTTACGTGTTCATTTATTTCATGTTTATGTGTTAGCCATTCTATATATTTATAAGGATATTATTGGTCTTGTGATAGCTCATGTGATCTACCAAAAGTTGTATGGGAAGGTCCCATTATATGTGGTTACCTTGTGTTGATCTAAATTGGAGTAGGACATAATGTATGATTTGGGATCGGTGATATAGGTGCAGTTAGTACATAATTTATATAGTATCTTATCACAAGGGTAAATGACTATGGACCCTATGATTTTGTTGATAAATTGGATATATGAGAGGTTTTTGATGTATCATCCTATGTGATTTCCATAACTAATAAATGTTACTTTACCTCATGTTTGAGATGGAGACATGATCATGTGTTATGGGTTGTACCACATGTCCTAGTGTTACAAACAATCACTAGAGGAGATATTTTTTGGTATCCATACCTAGGTACTATAAATACTTCACCTTTATCGCCAAGTAATTTTTATGGGCATGGTTATGCATGGATTACATATCATTACACGTGGTAGGTGGAGCCATAATATATGGCTCATTTATTAGGACAATTTGGGTTTTCACACCTAGTGGTTCCTATAGTAGTGCCTATGTTTTGGGCATGTCATGAAAGGGATTGCCTAGGTAGTAGAGGTGTAAGAATATCAGTAGATGTGCATATGATATGACCATATTGGTTGATACCTTATGGATGATAATGTTGGCAATAATAAGGAGAGGCTGAAATAATGGGAGCATAGGTAGAGGTATATATTATTACACTATAATAAGGTTTACATTAATCACCATGACCACCATCATGATAACCTAGATAGAGGTAGGTGCAAGTAGATCCACAACTATAGGTGTAAATACTAGTATAAGCACTTTTTTAGGTGCCATCTGAGGGAGATCCCATATAACATCTTATGTCAATTTGGTTGATAATGAGATAGATTCATAGTAGGCCACATCATACTCATGTTCTTCTACATAGTTTTGACATACCACAGAGCCGTGATTCATAGGAGGTGCTAAGTGGGGCGGAAGATGGAGAGAGTTTTAGTGAGTAAATTATGTTTTCTTATGTAATTGATATTTATTGTAGACACGTAAATTTCACCATTTAGTGTGAAAATTTACTTTTACATGCTAAATATTCTCATTCCCCAATTAGAAGTCAAATTAACATCATTTCCCTCCAAATTTTGAATAATTTATTAATTATACACACCTTTTTCCTCCAAAATTAATTTAAAATCTATATTTTACACACCCAAATATCCTCCACATTTATCTCAACCATGTGTTGACTCATCCAACCACCTTCCTCAACTTCCTCAACCATCTTGTGAGTCAACTTAGAACATTCAAACTTCCTTGATGACTCAATCAAATAACTTGACATGTTCTTGCTAACTCACTCAACTAACTCCCCTTTCTTCTCAACCCATGGAATTCACCATCATCCTCATGGACATTGACTGATTATCCATTTTTTTATTATTATTATTATAATTCAAAAAATACAAATAATCCTCAACCATCTGATAAACCTCCCATAAAACTATAAATTGACATGTAAGCCATTGCTTTCATCATCCAAATTTATGCTAACGAAGTGCTATCAAAAATTAAGTGAATCAAAGATTTAAAGAGTCAATTAAAATCAAACATCACTGAATTCCACTTTATATTGGATAAAGGATTGAGAAACCACATTCAAAGAGAAAGTCAATTTTAATCATAATGGAGGAGGCTCATGGTAATTCAATTTTGTAAGTGCATTTTTTATTTGATTATTTCATTTGATACTCTATCTTGAGGTTGATTTGAGTTTAGAACATGATTATTTATGTTTTTTTCATTATCTTAATTTGCATTCTATATTTCTCTTCATACATTATTGGCATGCACATTGGGACCTTCCCTCATCTTCATACATCATAGACATCATAGATGCATTTAGGAGTGTAATTAATTTGTATTATTTTTTTCCTTATGCACATTCATTTAATCTTGTTCTTAGATGTTCTTATTTGAAGCTAGAGGTAATTTTTTGATGTTTTTAGATTTTTTGTACCTATACCTACATAATAGTGAAATTAGAGACATTAATAGAAAAATTGTAATAAGGGACAATGAAATCATTATTTTGTTTCTTTTTAGTACCTTTTTGGTACTTTAATTCCTCATAACAACTTTCTATCTTAGTTTAGTTCTATTCCATCTTTTCTAATTTTTATTTCATTTTTTTATAAGTAGTAAAATTTGTAGTATCCTTAGTAAAAAATCATAGGAGAAAATAATGAAATCATCTTTTTGTTAGTTTCCAATGACTTTTTATAGTCTTTTATTCTTAACAGCTTTTTATTCTTATCTAACTTTGTTTTATTTTTTCTATTTCACTCATTTTATAAGTAGTGAAATTTTAGAAGTTGTTAGTGAAAACTTAAGAGTTATCAGTGAAATTATTCTTTAGTGGTTTTTGTGTCTATTTTCCTACCTTTGCAACTTTATAGAGACCCTCTATGTTTTTTTCCTCTATTAACAACTTTTTGTTTTATTTTATTTTCTCTATATTATTTTATTTTCTTTGTTTATGTCTTCTATTTAATATAGTGAAATCAAAAACATCTTCAATGAAATTGGTTTAAACTTAAACAAAATCATAGGATATATGAGTGAAATCATTGCAAATAGTAGAGAAATTGTCAAACACTTCAGCAAAATTATTAGAGGTAGAAGGAAAACCACTTTGTTAACTATTTTTTAAAATTTTATTTCTATTTTTAGATTTATCTAACTGTTAATGAATTTTTTGTTCTATGTGCCTATGTAATAGTGAAATCATTATAGAGGATTAATTTTCTATCCTTTTTGTTGATTTTGCTAATGTTTTTGAAGGTTTCCTTGATTTTGATCCATACACAAAAATTATAACAATTTATTTGTTGGCCAACAATCAAAGACAAACCAATACAAACTAAGCAAGTCAATTTTTAGCTTACTTTTATTTATTTTTTTATTATTTTCTTAGTTTTCTAATAATTTTTTTTTTCAATTTAAACTTTTTCATATTCATTAGTAATTAGTAAACATTTTCATTTTCAAACTTAATTTAATATTTATTTCAATTAATTTATGTGTCATGATTTTGTTGTGTATGTTCTTTTTCATGGATTTACATTGGTAATGATAATTAAAAAATCAAAAACAACACTTGAAAGTTTTGTTACCTAAGACCCACTTGCATTTATGTTCTTCTATTGGTGTCACATTAGTGGAAAAACCTAGAAATTAAAGGCAAGTGTTAGTCTTTTTATTTTCATTTTATTATAGGCTATATCATCATGGATTTCATCACCATGCAGTAGACCAAACTCCATATACCAATAGGGTATATAAATTAAGTTATATCTATCATTTTTGGCTAAGTGGTTTTGTATTTTAAGCACACCATGAAGTGAGGTTATTCCACACTCCAATACCTATGACTTAGACAACATGACTCAAAGTTCAGTTTTTATAATGTCAACACACTAAAATTTTACAATTGTGTTGGGCACATTGGAACTAGACCCATTTGTGTGCATCTATCAAATCAAATTATTTCATGGTTTTGGGCCTCATCATACAAAAACATATATCGAGGACTCCCCTATATAATATTTTTCATACCTTAAGCCAATAAAAACCATTCTTACCATTTAATGCATAGTACATCAGTTAGTAGTTATTGCCAAGAAGCTACCTTCCATGCACCCTTGAAATCAATATTAGTGGGTCATGGGAGCATTAGGATCCTCCATGATTAGTGTTTTGAAATATTATGTTGTGGCTAATGTAATAGACAAAAAAGTGATATAGAAATTCTATGGGATATTCAAGACCCTTTGCCATGTATATTTAGAGTAGAACTTGTTTTTTTATTTCCTTATAATATATCATGTGATAAAATCCTTGATTGAAAATAAAAAATATTTTTGAGTCTTAAAACAAACCATAATAAAAAATATTTAAAATCACAAGCTCCAATTAAAACTCAAAATAACTTTGTTGTCAATCAACTTTTAGTGACTTTGGACTTTTTATTGTCTATTGTCAAATTTTTATTTTGAGTCAAGTCATCCCCTTAGAAATTTCACCCACCACAAGGCACATGGATATGCTAAATAATATTATGGTAAGGGATGAGCCTTTTGGCAATGACAATTTCCAATTTGGTAGGAAAAAAAATCCAGGGTTACCATGTTTAGACTCATGAAATCCATGTCCATAAAGAATAAGAGGGAGGAACATACCAATATGAGGGTATCCCTAAGTCAATTTTATCTTCTTTATTTAACCAATACATCATGATAAACAATAATGAAAATTTCCTTCAATATTTGATCTTAGGGGTTAAATTTACACCTAATTTTAATGTCTAAAATTTGCAATATTTAATTTATAAGAAAGAGTCTTTGTCACCCATTCAAGAACAATCCATATCCCAAGGCTATTTATAGTAAATAAATTCTCTCATGAGTTCCTCCAATCCTAATCCCCTATTCTCCCAATACAAAGGGAAGGCCATCCTTAATGATGAATTATCTTAAGTGACTCATTGGTTTTCTATAGAATCCTATACTCATGAAATCAACTAAGAGATTGAAAATTTATAAGATAATAAAAAAATAATCCTTAGGTTGATCTAGATTCCAAACCTAATCTAAGTTTGAGTGTGAACCCAAATTCACCCTCATTCATTAACCAACTCAATCCGAACCTTAATATTCATTCAATTTTACCAATCATAAACCCAACCAATGTAAACTTGAATATTCATTCAAGTTTACCCATCATAAACCAATCTAATTCAAACTTAAATATTTATTCAATTTTACCAATCAATAATCAATCCAATATAAACTTGAATACTTATTCAAGTTCTCTAATTAATCCAAATATGAAACTTCATGTTTCACTAATAAACAAAATCAATCCAAATAAAAATAAGAACTTGAATATTTATTCCAATTCACCCATCAACCAATCAACTTCAAATCCAAACTTGAATACTTATTCAAGTTTACCCCTCAATCAACTCTTTGTGATAATAAGTGTATCAAATTAGTTTTCAAATCCAAGTCTTTTGTAGGGTTAGTTCTATTAAATTCAAATCAAATACCAACTAATACCAATACATTAAATACTAATTCAAATTTAAACAAACCCTATAACCCTATCATCTATTCAAATCAAAGTTTTGGTTCACATTCTTTTACAAATACAAACTTGAACTAAAATAACACAAATCCATTACATCAAAACAACCTTAGCATGTTTGACCAAAAAATAATAACTTCAACACCAATCCTAACCAAATAAATCCTAATTTATCCACCTATACAAATAACTTTACACAATCATAACATGATAGTCCCCCCTTTAACATACTTCCTAATCAATTTGTTAACAATTCACCCCTTAAACACTATCCATTTTCAAAATATAACAACACTTCAAACTTGTTTACCTCTTCAATTCAAAATAATAAATTATCACCACACTTAATTCAAGAGTGGAAAAATATGGACACAGTCCAAGGCTTACAAGAAGGTACTTTTTCAAGGAAAAATAAAATAGTTTGAGTAAATTTGTTCTTATCCATATGATGTAAAAACCATGACAACACCTTTTCTAAAACAATTTGAACTTCCCAAGTTTGACAAGTACAAAGGTAAGAATGATCCTATGGAATATCTTAAAGACTTTTATATGGAATTGTATTATGTTGCCTATATAAATTAATACATGTTAATACTCTTTCCGCTAAGTATAGGGGTCAAGCTCTAGAATGGTTCTCATGTTTACCCAAATGATCCATATTCACCTTTGAAGACTTATATGAAATGTTTGTTTGTCATTTCTAATATAATGTTGAAAAGGAATTGACCACACTCGACCTACATAAAAATAAACAAAATAATGGTGAAAAAATTTCCTCTTTATTACAAAGGTGATGGTCATTAGAAAGCCATTTTCCATGGTCTTTTCCTAAAATAGAGATTATTGTTATTTTCATGAACCTTAACTTGGAATTGGGTCATCAATTACAAATTATTTGTCCAAATTCATTTGAAAAAATAATTTAAAAGGGATTTCAAATTCAACTAAATTTAATTACTATATGTGTTATCAAATAATACAAACTTGACAATAATTCCTCAAACCAAATTTAAAATCCTAATTTTTTTGGTAAGAACAAAAAGGTTGTGGGTGATGATCTAACGAATGTTAATCAAATAAAAAAACCACCTAAACAACATCAAGTTAACAGACAACCCATAAACAATAATACCATATCCAATGGTCAACAAAGAAAATATTACCACAAACATAAGTTCACCCAATTGGGATAATCTTATGAATTGGTGTTTTGAAAGTTATCCCATGTAAACATGATTATTCAGCCCAAAACCAAACCCTTTGAAGACAATGTTTCTAAACTTGATTGGTACTATGAGGATGAATATTATGAGTACCATAGGAATAAGTTACACTCAACCAATTGGTGTATGAAGCTCAAAGACTATGTCCAATATCTCATAGATTATGGGGACATATCCATCAAAATACAATTAAACATGACATATAATAATCAAAATTTGGTAATATATAAAGATCCATTTCCCAAACATGAGCAAGGATATAGTAAGAAAAAATAATAGGTACCTAGAGAAAGTAATGTCAACCAATCCAATCACCCTTTTGACTCCATAGTAAATTGTGTTGATTACACACACCATCATGTTTCCATCATTACTTTACAAGCCCAAGATTACACCATTACCACAAGGCATGATAATATTACCATTTCTAGTGCTTCCTCATCTAATGTTGAGAATAAGTAAAATATTATATACCATATTGAGAAGATGCACACTAACATATCCATCCTATATCTTTTCAAAAATTCCCTTTTATATAAATATATCTTTTATAAATTCCTCCAAGAGTCAAAAGTCCCATAAAACATCAATCCATCACATTATAAAGAATTAGTTGGAAATTTATCCACTAACAATTAGGTTACATTTGACCATTTTGATGTCTCTCCTATGGGTTCTATCTGTAATCTACCTTTGTATATAGAAGTTATTATCTTTAGACATAAATTGAAAAGGGTGTTTATAGACAATGGATCAAATTTAAGCATATATACATTAAGATTAATAAAACACTTAGGGTATCCTAAAACAAGATTAGAATCAAATATCATTATACTTAATGTATATGACAATAATGAGTGTGAGTCTATGGGTACCATATATCTTCCTTTGATTATGGGGCCTATAATTTAGGAAACATTAGTTCATGTGCTTTACCTAGACTTACCTTGTAATTTAATTATGTGATATCCATGGATACATTCAATGAACACTATACCCTCCACCTTACACTAATGTTTTAAATTTTCTCATGATGGTGCACAAGTAATTATTCCAAGTGAATCATCCTCAACCCTTTTAATCCTACAAATTATTGGAAGGGCATTAAAAAAATCAAATTATCTCCCCATTACTGAAGACACATATGTTCTTATTGAGGAATCACCAAATCTTCATAACTACATCCATCTTGATACTTTATTTCAAACACCCCCCCTTGGTGGTTGGTTTAATATGTCATCCACATCCACATCCACGTATACTCCATCTATAATCCAAGCATACAACCAACCTTAAAATTCAAAAGTCACACCATCTACTCCATCCCAATTCAAAATTATTGATAAAGGCATGGGCAAGTTGAAATCTAAGATGATAACTATTTAGGTAAAATTCACATGTCTCCAAATAATCATGATAGACCCCATTATCAAAAGGGAACTCAAGTAGTTCATAGCTTTAGAAAAAACCATATGTATAAGGTTGTATTATTTCCAATGAATAAATTGAAGATTTGAATTCCTCTTGGCTTTATTTCTCTGAACTAGCTACTTGATTTATTAATGACAAGTATCCCATATCCAAAACCATCATGTCTAATATAATGAATTATAAATATAAGGGACTTGACCCCCATTAATAAGGACTAATATAACCTATCACACTTAAATATAATGAGGCTTTCCATGGTATAGGATTTAACCCACTTAATGTAAGCATCACACTATTCTAAAGTGACTCATCTAGTGAGTCTGAGGCAAGATCTTTAGACATGGAAATAGGTTCCATCTATAGCCAATTTGAATATCCATCCATGACCAACCTATTCCATGAAATTTACATCTTAAAAATTGGCATAAAATATCTAAATCTAATCCTTTGGGACCAATCATCAACACCTATGCTTCATCACCTTCAAAATGATGAAGTAATTTACAAATTCTAAGTATAAGAGACCATATTAAAATAGGTGTTCATAAGAAGGGTTTTTCCATCCAGTTAGATGATTCTACACATTTTAGATAATTATTATCACATAATAAAATTAATAACACAACATCACAAGAAGAAGACCATGATGAGGAACTTAATCTTCCTTCACCACCCTCAAAATATCAATAAGAATCAACTCTCCTAGTTGAAGACACCATTTCAATCAATATTAGGATAGAATAAAATCCAAAGATATTCAAGCTTACCACATCCTTAATTTAATAAGAATAGTAAACAATCACCCAATTAAAGAATTATCTAATATGTTTGCATGGTCTTATGTATATATGCCAAGGATTGATCCTTCACTTATCATGCATCATCTTTTGGTTTATCTAGATGAAAAACCTATAAAGAAAACACTTATAAAGATGCATCCCAAAATTGATCTTCATGAAGAAAGAAATAAAAAATCAATTATAGGTTAGATTTATCCATCCTAAAAACTACTTAGATTAGATATATAATGTTTTTCATGTATCAAATAAATTATTTGGAAGTCAGGTATGTAAAAACTTCATGGATATAAATAACACATTTCCCAAAGATGAATTTACATTGCCAATAGACATGATTATGGACTCTACTATTGGTCATGAAATTTTGTCCTTAATGGACATTTTTTTGGGTTATAACCAAATTAAAATAACTCCAAGTAATGCCTTTTAGTCTCAAGAACATTGGGTCCACATACCAAAGAGAAATGATAGTTATCTTTTATGAAATGTTTCATAACATTATGGAGGATTATGTTAATGAAATTATTACTAAATCCAAATCTAGATCAGAGCATCCTCAAGTAATTTAATTTTTTTCTATAGAATGAGAGAGTACAAGATTTACTTGAACCTAAAGAAATATGTTTTTTGGGTGACATCTGGATTTGTTGGGATTCAAATTTTCAAACCATGGAAAAAAGGTTGATCCTTCCAAATTTTTAGTTATCATGAATATGCCTCCACATAAAAATCTCAAGAAACTTTGAATTTTGTAAGACAAAATTCAAGAAATTTAATGTTTTATATCTCAACTTGTAGACAATTTTCATCTATTCACATTTTTTTTAAGGACACTCCATTCACTTAGAATTAATAATGTAACAAGAGATTCAAAAATATTAAAAAATATCTTTCCAATCCACTAAGTTTAATGCCATCTACTATAGGAAAGTTTTTTTCTTTTATACATATCTATTACATGGTATATATTGGGGGAATTATTGGCACAACATGATGGAAATGGATCAGAATAGGTAGTATATTACCTGAGAAAAACATTGGCATCATATGAGAATAATTAATCTCTAATGAAAAAAGCATGTCTTGCAGCTATTTTTGATTCCTAAAAAATTTGCCACTAAATGCTCAATAATCAAACTAAAATCATTATATAAATTAACCCACTTAAATATCTTTTATCCAAAAAAGCTTTAACATGTAGAATGTATAAGTGGGTCATGATTATTAGTGATTTTTATCTTGAGTATGTAAATAAAAAATTAATTGAAGGTCAAGTACTAGCAGATGCACCAACGGATGCTCCTCTAGAAGATCACACACCTCTCATCATGTATATCCAAGATGAAGAAATTATGTCAATTGATAAAACCCTAGTATGAAAGTTTTATTTTGATGGCTCTTTCATGAATCATGGTTTAGGGTCAGGTATCTACTAGTTACACCTAATGAGGACCTAATTATAAAACCTTTTTGGATTAAATTTCCTTGTACAAATAACATAGTAGAATATGAATATGTCATAGTTAGTATTAAACTAAAATACAATGGGATATCCAAAATCTTATTGTATTTGGTGATTTATAACTCATCATAAATCAAGTCACCTATGAATTCTAAGATTGTGATGATAAATTAGTACCATATAAGAGTATGGTGGATAGCCTCAAGTTGTGTTTTATATTTATACACTTTGAACAAGTGCCATGGTTCAATAACAAATCAATTGATGCCATGTGAACTATTAGTTCATTAATTAACATCAAAAATAATAAAAACAAATTACTTATAGAGTATTTGATGATACAAGCATATGACACACTAGATTCTAAGATGGTTTATTAGGTGGGTGGTCCCATTTCTCTTTGGTACATTGACATTTATGAATATCTCCATAATAATATCCTTTCATCCAACTTAACCCATAACCAATGTAAATCATTTATCCAATGAAAATCCCATTATACTATCCTTGGTCAAACTTAATATTGAAGAGATTATTGTGGAATCCTATTATGGTGTTTAAATTTTGATGATCCTAACTTAGCTATTAGATAAGTTCATGAGGTAATTTGATGTGTTCATTCTAGTGGATAGTCTTCGCTAAAACTATCTTACATGTAGGTTATTATTAACCTACCATGGAATCTTATTCTTGTGCTTATGCTAAGAAATACATACTTTGTAAAAATCATGGTGATTTATACATACTCATTCAAATGATTTAAAGCCCATTACAACACCTTAGCCATTTTACACATGGGGTTAAAAATCATTGGAAAAATCAATCTAAATGTTTCAAATGGATAGTATATTATTACCACCACATAATAATTTACCAAGTGTGTTGAAATTATGTCTCTATCATATGTCACTAGCATATAAATTTCTAAGTTTATCTTAAACCATATTATCTACCATTTTGGAATCCCATCCACTATCATCTTTGATAGTGGAAAATCATTCAAGAAAAAAGAACTCAAGACCCTTTGCACTACCTACCATATAAAACACAAGTGGTCCACACCATACTACTTTTAAGGTAAAGGCCAAGTGGAAGTAATAAATAAAATCATTCTCAAAATCCTTAAATAAGTTATCAACATTGTTGATCATAAATAACATACAAAATTTTATCTCTATCTCTCTAAGCATACCGTACTAACATCCACACACCCATAGGGGAAATCCAATTCTCACTTGTTTATGGAAGTGATTAAATATTACCCATTGAATTTGAAATTCCATATTTAAGCATATCTTTACAAAAGATTTATTTTTAGATTAGTACTCAGGGTTGAGGGTTCCCTATCCCATTTGCTTCTGACTAGAACTCCAACTAGTCTAGGACACAAATGGGTTCTAGATCCCCAAGAGAATACCAATGAACAACCAAAATTGACTCAAGATTACCATCAATGGCCACAACCAGCCTAGGAATACCAATGATTGGCCATAACTAACATAAGAATAATAATGATCAATCAATATCAGTCCAAGAATACCAATGTTCAACCATAATTAACCCATGAATACCAAATGATTGGCCACATCTGGCCTCTAGTAACAAACTTCAATTTGAACCTGGGTGGTGCTTAAAATAACCAAGACACTTTACCAACTCACCCATAGCTCATCAGTGAAAATATTTAAAAAATATTATTGATGATGAATCTTACTACATTTCACACTACAATAACTCTACCTTCTTGATGATAAATTCCTCAATTCCTTAAACCATCTATAAATATACCAAAACAGCCTTCATTGTAGCTATAATAAATGGATTAAATCTAGGGAATTCAAAATTAGATATCTTGTTCTCAAATAAAACCAAATGAATACTAATGCATAAAGGTAAAAGAAAGGAAAATTTGAACCAAATTTATTTGGCCCATATGTAATCATTACCAAGTATGGATTTGGAGCTTATAAATTTGCTACCAAAGATGGAGAGGAGCTTGATAAATCTATGAACATCATTCAACATAAAATATTCTATGCCTAAATCATTCTAATGCTATTGTATATACCTTAAGTGTAATAAATAAATAAATAAAACAAAACAAAATAAAAGAATAAAGAAAAATAAAAAAAAGTACATCCAAAAGTGAAAACTAGTTTACTAGCACTTTGGGCAAGTACCATGGTAAAAACCAATTTATGGCACCATGTGTAATCCATTATCTATATACACCCTAGTTAATTAGGGGGATCTAATCACATTCATAATTTGTATATTCCCACTTAGTTACTTATTTCACCATCCATCTCATGACATGTTAGCTTAGGATTTTTCAAAAATGTGTTTATAGTCATGTCCTTGCTCATGATTAGAGGAATGTATTGTATATCACCATTATCATAACATCCTTATCCATACACACTTTTATATATAAAATTATAACAAACACAACACTTCATCTATCTATGTATACAAACCTATTTATATTTCAAATCAATCATCATCATTTGCTTACTCATTTTCTTGGGAGGGAAATCGCTCATCTATTCATCCACACTTTACACTTCATCAATCAACAAATTTTCTCATCTATTCCTATATTGGGAGAACTACATATGACTTGATATTCCTACATGGATTTTATCCATGGTAGATTATGTAGGTAGTGCTTAGAGACATGGGTCTCTAGGGAAAACTTGGACACCATTCCTATCATCCCATATCATCCCAAGTGAGATTTCATTTTTTCACATCACCATCCAAATCCATATGGATATCTTAGGGATTCCTTGTCACTCATTGAATATTGTCATGGATATTAGCTACCAAAGGTTTTAATTATAGCATAGGGTGTTCATCAAGTTATTTTCTTATTCTAAGTGTCATTTGATTTATTTTACTTTCCCTTGTGTTTGGTCATCATTTTCTTGTTTGGCCATTTACTTAGCTTTACTTGCTTGAACATTTTACTTATCTTTTTATATAAGCATTTTCTTTGTTTGTCAACTTTAAGTAGTTTGTCTTATTTCAATTGTTTCTTTTTTCTTTATTTTGAGTCAAGATCATTGTATATTACAAGGGTTGATTATGATTTCCCATATCATGATGCACTAAGTCTTGAAAAACTGAATCTTTTAGTCCTTACACATACAACATAATAGTCATCATGGTTATTTCGTATAATTGGTATTAATGTTGAAATTATTGTTGTAAATCCAAACCAAAGTAAAATAACAAAGGAAACTATATAACCATCCACACATACATTTTTCCATTTAATTTTATACCATAGTAAAATCTAAAAGGATTAACATGTATTATAACAAATCAAAAGTAAGAAAACAATTTATATACAAAATCACACACACACATGTTTATGTATATGTATATGTATATGTATGTATATATATATATATATATATATATATATATATATATATATATATATATATATATATATATATATATATATGGTCATCTAATCATCTACCATAAATGTAAAAATAAACACATCCATAATGTCCAACACATTAACACAAGCCCAAAATCCAAGAATGATTCATGTGAATCTGTGTGTGTGTGTGTGTGTGTGTGTGTGTGTCTATATATATCAATATCAAATGTATAATGGTACATCTATATATAATGATACTTATCAAAATTATGTATACATTGATACATCATCTCATGTCTCTCCCCAGCCCCCCGAATGTGGAATCCATGACTATACTTAGCTCATATGACCATCGTGTACTCCTATGAGGACCCATAACACATTATAATGCCTATCCTACAAATCTCTCTAACTCCACTAGTTGCACTGATTTCCTTGATGCATACCTCTTGTTTAAGTAATATCTAAATGAAAGTGTTAATTATATACATGTAATTACATCTTCATATAAAATCCTATAATATGTCACCTAATCCATAGCTCATATGACCTTATCTAAGGCCACCAAGTGTCCTAGTCTTATAAAATTTTCTCTAGCCTCAACCAAATCAATTCTTGCAATGTCTCTCTCTCTCTCATGTATCTCTCAATAATACATGTATCATCGAGAGTCTACATGGATGTATCCTATGTATATATCCCTATTATAGATCATAACCATTTTCCTATAATCTCTCCACCTTTACCTAGACTATGTCAACCTTTACCTATAGTCATATGATCTTCACTGATCTTAAACCTAATCGGGTATCCCTATTATCTTTATCCACCTATAATCCTACAATCTTAATTTCATCAACTTCGATATCCTCATAAAGCTTGTCAATAAGTCTTTTTTCCTCTAGTGATATCACCATCCATAGTGTCCCTACTCTATCTCCTCCCTTTATCTTCATATCTATCACATGTCTCATCTCTATATCAGCTCCATATCCCTCCCCATCACTATCAATAGCCACTACAAGAGTTTCCCCTCCTCTGAATATATCCTTTGTTATAGGCATCATCATTATATCCTCTCCCTTATCACCTTAAATATCCTCACTATTATCCATATCATATAACTATGTATAATCACTCCTAGGTCTCCTTTCTCCACCACCTACCTAATCCACAACTCATCTCTACTTATCCCCACTTTGTGTTGTAACAACTCTCTTGATCCTGACACCCAATCCCATACCTCATGGATGCCTTGCCAAACTCACCACCAATATATGTCTCCATGTATTTGGAGGTGAATATGGTGTTGTCAATATCATATGCCATTATATAGCCCACCAATCATCATAACCATCCATTGTTCCTGCATCAACCACATACCTCATCTTTGCAAATGTCATTATCTATAAATGTGTCTATTTATGTTCTACCATCCTCAGGTTAATATATACACCCCAATTAGATCTATCTTATTAGAAACACAATCAATGAGAGGGGGGTGAATTAGTGTCTTCAAAACATTCATTCAATTCCACTTAATCATACACGAACCATTCATACAAACATGAACATCTAGTAAAGCATATACAACAATACAAAATCATGAAACAAGATAACACATTACATATGTGGGAAACCCTCAAGAGGAAGAAAACTCACTAATCTCAAAAAATTGAAGGAATTATTATAAGACAAAAACCAATATTTATTAAATCACCAACTTCACATGGATCACCAACCCCAACTAATCAAGCACCAATTCAACTAGGCTTTAACAAGCACTAACCTACAAGGAGGCACCAACCTCCTATATGACTTATCACCAAATCAACCACCTATAAATTTTTATCACCTTCATAAAACCTTATTACTTACACAAGATATTATGATCACCTTATTTATCTCTTTTCACTCTTACATCCCTCTCAAAGTGCCTTTTAGGCTTCTTCACTCAATTAGGTCTCTTTAATGTGATAGTTCCTTTACTTGCACTTACACATTCTCTAACTCACCATTTAGGCCTATTATACATTGCTTTCATACAAGCCTCATGCTCATACACACCTTGGTTGTACACACACACTTGTACACTTAGATTTGACACATAATAGGCCTTTGGATAGGTTACAACAAGAATCAATCACAATCTTAGGTTGGTCACAACTCAATATACTACATCCTTTATTTAGGACTCATGGAGACTTAATTACATTAGGTCTATCTTATAACAAGTATAAACTCATCCCTTAGAACACCTTACACTTGTGTGTGTGTGTGTAATTTCAAATACACTTTAAATATATCCCAAATAACCTATTTTGATCTAAACAACACATTATATATTCAACTACTTCATGAAACACTCCTTGTAGTTCATTGTCTCATTAGGCCTATGTGCACTTAAATACTATCTAATCTCTCTCATACTTGATCACCTAAATGTCATGTAACTATAACATACAAAAAATGTTTACATAATCTCTATGAACTTTAAGTCATATTAATTCACTTGGTACATTTTGACTCCATTGTTATTACTCACCCTCTAAGTCTCATGGAGACCTACTTCACTAGGTCTACTCTCTTGATGCTAAGACTTGATCTTATTGGATATAGATGTCCTTATATAACCATAAATAAATACTCAATTTTTTTTTAAATGACTTATTATGACCTATTTCATGTTTTTATATATATATATATATATATATATATATATATATATAATTTCAAATACACTTTTAATATATCCCAAATAACATCTTTTGATTTTAACAACATATTATAGATTCAACTACTTCATGAAACACTCCTTGTAGCTCATTGTCTCATTAGGCATGTGTGTACTCAAATACTATCTGATCTCTCTCATACTTGATCACCTAAATGTCATGTAACTATAAAATACAATTTTTTTTACATAATCTCTATGAACTTAAGGTCATATTAATCACTTTGTACACTCTGAATCCATTGGTCTTACTCACCCTTTAGGTCTCATAGAGACCTACTTCATTAGGTCTACTCTCTTGATGCTAATACTTGGTCTTATTGGATATAGATGTCCTTATATAACCATAAATAACTAATAAAAAAAATTTAAAATTACTTATTATTACCTTTTTCATAATTGGTTATATATGCATCCTTTGTTCATACCTTGAAGCCCTCTTTAGAATAGACTACCCTATTAGGCATATACACCTCAAAAATTATCTTGCAAGAATGAAGTTCAATTACTCCTTTATCAACTCTCCCATTACAAATAAAATATTTATACATATAATAAATTAATTCATGAACATACACAAATAATTTAAACAAATTCACTTAGATAATAATGGCTCAAGAACTCTGCAACTTACTCAATCAAAACTACCAAAATACTCAAAAACATAGTCATAAGGAATTAGACTTCAACCACCTACGTATACACTTTTAGTGACTATTGATGCATGAAAATGATCCTATGACATATTAATATAATCCTAAAATAAAAATAATCATAATTTCTAATGGAAAATATTGGTATTACAAACCAATTACTTGACTTATAGTCTTACAGTCCAATCCTGACTAGACAACCCATTTTATGAACACATTTTATTTAATTATATTGACCTAAAAAACTTATACCAAGCATTATAATAAATTAAAATTCATGAATAAAAAATAAATTTAATTTTTTGAATCAATTATTCATGAAATCACATCAAAACCCACATTTTCACACTACTTGGGTTTTGCATTATTCTTCTTCATTAGGCCTGCTAGCAACTGACCAACTTAGAACACCAAATTTTTAGCCCTAAAGCCTATAAAATATCCAAAAACCTTCATGGAAATAAAATAAAAGTCTCAAGCTTCATACTCCATCCATTTTCATACTTTGAATTGGTCACATTTGACTTCTACATCAAATCTCTAAGAAATTAACACTTTCCTATAGGGTCTACTCACACACCTGACAACTAAATCACACCTAAATGTGGTTAGGAGATTTTAATAAAAAAAATACAATCACTTATATAGACATACCAATCCATATTTATCAATTTTGAGCAACATATTCAACATTAGGTCTTTATTAGGGTTTTAAGAGGGTTTGAACCTATTTTCACTCTTAATGATCGTTCATAAAGCATAGCCATTCAATCCAAAAAATAATTAATGTAATTTTGAGATAGTACCCTTACCCATATACCATGAATATATTATTTTAACATTAATAGTTTTTATTAGCTAAAAAACACAATCAAATCCTTCTTAGTTTGAGAACCCTCCATTTTGCACACTCAAGAGGCCTCTAAACACATTTTCATGACTTTTATTATAAACCATGCCCTCAAACTTGGTCATCATAATTGAAAAAACATGACACACTTATGAAAATAATCACCTATCCATAATTACCTTATAAATAGAACCTCATACCCCATTAGGATATACTCTCTTTCTACATCATGGTCTTCATGCTATATTAGACCTAGAAGCACACCTTTATGACACTATAAATGAACTATACAACTAATACACATGATCAAGAAACATCATAAAACCTCTCATGTCTCTGTTCATTCACATTACCAAGTAACCATACTCATACCTTCTCACAAGTACTTTATATGTCATGACTAGTACCATGACTAGGCTTCTTAAGTACTTGCAACTTGATAACTAACCTTAAAACACTTTTGAAAGTATCTAAACTTTACTTAAATGATAAAAAAATGTAAAAAAACCTCTCATAGGCTTGTGATCACTTACTTCACCAAAATTCACTATGCACACGTTCTCATAGGGTCTAGACTAGGATTCTCAAGATACCTTGAACTCAAGAACTAGTAATCATACATGCTTACCTAAATGGTATAAAACAATAAAACTATTCATACATCACTCTCATACTAATTTAATAATATATTTCATGATTAAAAACTACCATACATCCTTCACATGACTTGATGACAAATCATGATAGCTCTTTAGACCAAGTAGAATCTAGGATTGGTCTAGTTACAGACATGGGCTGAAGGTCTTACCCCTATAGGATAAATTTAAAACTCTCCATGATACCTCTACACATTGATTACATTCCTAAAATTCTCCTCAAATAATTTCATACATCTACACATACATATTCATGCTCACCATGCACATGCCTATTCATGACATAACTAGGCTGGCTATGCACTATAGTTTCCATGCTTGACATGTACCAATGATTTGAGACATTAGTTACCTTCAAATTATCTTTTAATAATTACCTAGTCACATCATATATTGTTAATATGTACTTGATCACCTTTTCACATTTCACACTACCAACAACACTCTTTCTTTCATAAATGACCTCATTCATTACAACTCTTCCATATACCTAATCACTACCAACTAAATTGACCTACTTGTCATCAACCTCATTCAACATGATTACACTCTCTCTCATGGCAAAAACACTAACTATGTTGGCATAATAACTCATCATACACATACCTCAAAGATTACTTGACCATGCACCTTCACAAGAACATTTGACATCAATGATAAAATCAATGTAAAAACATAAAAATCAATGAAAATGCTAAACAATCTACCTCTTTGTCATTGATGGATAACACATTCAAAAAACTATGAAAACCACTCTTGATGGCAACCATATCCTAGATCTAGATATTACCTTTTCTCTCCCTTTTTTAATCTTTCCCCCCTTTGACATTAATGACAAAGGGTCACTTGTAACTATTAGAATCATACTTTCTCCACTTGATTTGATACTACCTTTAAAAGACACTAAATGGCACACAATCTTAAAAAACTAGCTTGTAATGTTAATGTGTTTAATTTTCAAAAACTATGGCAAACACTCTCAAAAACTTCTCTTAATTAGGTCACCTCTCCCTTATTCTAAACTATCTTCCCTTTTCATATTATTCTCCCAGCTAGTTCATCATAAACTCAAAAAATAGAATCGATGAAGCATCTTAGACACCTTTTCCCCTTAACTCCATATATGCATCTACTCTAATATCAAAATGAACCACTCTCTTGATAAATAACTTAGAGATATCAAGCTCCCCATTATACCAAGCACATCTTCTTTAAATGAACTAAGAACTAAAGATCACTTACCTTCCTTGACATGACTGAAGAAGATCAAACTCTTAATATCACACTAGGCTACCACACTCTTGACACCAACTATAGAATTAGGGACTCCCCCTTTTTCTTCATAACTCAACACATGAGTTAATATGATTATTAAACCATCCTCATATTCCTTAAAGAATCTTGACTCTAACACCCCTTCTTAACATAGATCAAGCTCAACTACTCACACAATCATATACCAAAAACTTACCTCTCATATACCAATTGACAACATTTTGATATCAGATACATAATTTCAACCTTAGGTCTCTCATCATGCTACCTACTACACTTCAAACCTCAGATGTACTAATATAAGAATGGATAATATCCATCTTCATCTCCTTGATTGCAATATAGACAACTAAAATCTTCTCAAGATGAAACCTTCTTTGAATGCAATCCAATGCTTCAATTGATATAATAATATCTCCATAAAGCCTAATGGAGCCATCCCTATTCATAGGGAACTAAAAAACCATGAGCTCATGATATTCCCATATCAATAATCCACTCTTCTCATCCATATTGAAATCATGAGACTAATAATCTCTCTTTAGAATCCACTTAGGCTTGACTCAAGTATTTAACTCATCCACCTTGTCATTATTCTTCTTCTATTTGATTGTTTTGTCAATATATGTAAATAACACATATTATTGGCATTCCCTTACATCTTATCCTTTCTATACCTTATAAAATATTATATTTTGACTAGTGGACTAATCATGAATCACCTTGACTATCTTTTGTTTCCATACACATGTTTGATCCTTCTCATACTATCTAGGAGCTCTATATACCTTGTTATGTCTTGAGGGTCTTCTAAATCTATTAAGACAAAATCTTGTAATTTATCCCACATTATGACAACTGTATCAAACACATTATTATTCTTACCTCTTGACTAATCACTCCTTCTCCCATGGTCCCATGATAACTCATCCCTTAAAGCCATTCTACACTCACTTGCTCTATGACTAAATATATGACAAGTAAAAAAAAACCATTGAAAGAATTGAAATACCTCATTTCATTAGGCTACCTAATTAGTATCTTCATGTTAACTAACATTTTGGTGCTCTTAACTTGTTCTAGCTTCTCAAATTCTTTCTCAAACTTATTTATCTTATCTGTGAGCTACTTATGCTCAACCTTCAAAGAATTTAGCTCTATCTTCAACTGATCATACTCAAGTTATTTTGATCTAATCTCTGTATTGACACCTTTTAACTGATTCTTGAGATCCTTGATAGTCTTATTTTTATGCTTCAAATCATCTAGGGCACTTATGATCTTAGATTCAAGGTCTAATTTAGATTTTCCTTCTTCACTATCATAGTAGACTTCTTCATCATACATGTCTTCTTCTTTTTTATCACTAGACATCTTGTGCTTCTAAGGATCTCCTTCAATCTATTAGGCTTGATTCAAAGGACCAAGATCAGATACCAATTATTGGAAGCACAATCACTAAGAGGGGGTGAATTAATTTCTTCAAAACATTAATTCAATTCTACTTAAGCATACATAACCATTAATATAAACATGAACATCTAGCAAAACATATGAAACCATACAAAATCATGAAATAAGATAATACATTACATATGTGGGAAATTCTCAAGGGGAATAAAACCCACTAATATAAGAAAATAGATTAGAGTACTATAAGATAAAAACCGATGTTTAGTGAAGCATCAAATCCACATGGAACACCAACCCCATTTAGTCAATCAACCACTTAACTAAGCTTTAATAAGCACCAACCTATAAGGAGGTACCAACCTCCTCAATGACTCAACACCAGTCAACCACCTAAATTTTTTGATCACCTTTATAAAACCTTATTTCTCACACAATATATGATGATCACCTTATTTATCTCTTATCACTCTTTTATCCCTCTCAAACTACCTTTTATGCTTCTTTACTCAATTAGGTCTCTTCAAGATAGATTAGGTCATATGACCTTGACATTCATATACATTACCCATGTTATATCTTCATGATAGGTTATATACACCCCTATGATGGTATACAAGACCTCATTCATCTCTTAAATGTGTTAGTTCCTTTTCTTGTAATTACACATTCTCTAACTCACCAATTAGGCCTATTAGACCTTTCTTTTATACAAACCTCATTCTCATACACACCTGGGTCAGTCATACATAATTTTACACTTATATTTTCCACAAATAGGCCTTAGGACATGTTACAATAAGAATCAATCACAATATTAGGTTTTTCACAACTCAATAGGCTACATTCTTTCTTTAGGACTCATGAAGACCTAATTGCATTAGGTTTGTCTTGTAATGTGTAGAGCATAGTCCCTTAGAACACCTTAAACTTATATATATACATATATATTCAAAAACACCTTAAATAGATCCAAAATGACCTCTTTTGAGTTGAAAAACACATTATAGATTCAACTACTTCATGAAACACTCGTAGGTCACTATCTCATTAGGCCTATGTGTACTCAAATACTATTTGATCTATCTCATGCTTGACCACCTATCTATCATGTAAAAAAAACATAAACATAATGTTTATGTATTATCAATGACCCTAATTTCATATTAATTCACTTGGTACATTTTGACTCAACGACCAACATTGGTCTTACTCACCCTTTAGGTCTCATGGAGAACTACTTTATTAGGTCTACTCTCTTGACACTAAGAATTGATATTATTAGATATATATGGACTTATATAACCATAAAAAACTAATAAAAAACTTTTAAAATTACTTATTATAAAATATTCCATGCTTGGTTAGATATTCATCCTTTGTTCATACCCTAAATCCCTCTTTAGGATAGACTACCCTATTAGGCTGATACACCTCAGAAACAGTCTTGTAAGAATGAAGTTCAATCAATCCTTTATCATATCTCCCATGAAAAATGAAAAATATATACATATAATACATTACATCATTAACATACACAACTAATTGGAACAAATTAAATTAAACAATAATGGCTCAAGAACAACTCTGTAACTTTCTCACTAAGAACTGCCATAATACTCAAAAACATAGTCATAAGGAATTTGACTTCAATCACCTATGTATAAACTTTTATTAACTATTTATTAATTAAAATTATACTATGACATACTCAAATCATCCTAAAATGAAAAATTCACAAGGTCTAATGGCAAATATTGGTCCTATATACCAATTCCTGGACTTATAGTCTCGTAATCCAATCCTGAATAGACAACCCATTTTATGAACACATTTTATGCACATATGATGACCTAAAACACTCATACCAAGAATTATAATGACTTAAAATTCATGAATAAAAACTCCATGTAATTTTTTTCATCGCTTCTTCATGAAATCACATCAAAAACCACCTTTTCACACTATTCCTCCATCAATTTTCATACTTTGACTTGGTCAAATCTAACTACTATAACAAATCTTTGAGAAATTAGCACTTTCCTATAGGGTCTACTCACACACTTGAAAACTTAATCACAATTTGAGGTTATTGGGAGAGTTTAATATAACCTCCAATAACTTATCTATCCATAATAATCCATCTTGAGCACTTTTGAGAAACATCGTCAACATCAAGTCTTTATTAGGGTTCTAAAAGGGTTTAAATCTATTTCCACTCTTAAGGATCATTCATAAAACATATCCCCTCAATACAAAAAATAATAACTATAATTTTGATCTAAGACACTTACCCATATACCATGAATAAATTAGGTTCCCATTTAGAGGTTTGAAGAGATAACAAACATAATATAATCCTTCTTAGGTTAAGATCCCTCCATTATATACACTCAAGAGACCTCTAATACATTTTCATGACTTTTATTACAAACCATGGCCTAAAACTTGGTAAAAATACTTGAAAAAACATGAAAAACTTATAAAAATACTCACCTATCCATACTTTCCTTGGAAATATAACCTCATACCCCATTAGGCCATACTCTCTTTCTATATCATGGTCTTCATGCTACATTAGACCTAAAAACACACCTTCATGCCACATTAAATGCACTCTACAACTCATAAACATGATACATAAATATTATACAACCTCTCATGCCTATGTGCATCAATCTTACCAAGTAACCATACTCATACCTTCTCGTAAGAGATTTACATGTTGCGACTAGTGCCATGACTAGGCTTTTTAAGTACTTGAAACTTGCAAACTAACCTTAAAAATATTTTAAAGTATCTAAAATTTAATTACATGATCACACATTACAAATAAACCTCTCATAGGCTTGTGATCACTTACTTCACCAAACTTCACTATGCACACCTTCTCACAAGGTCTAGACTAGGATTCTCAAGACATCTTGTACTCGGGAACTAATTCTCAAACATGCCTACCTAAATGATATAAAATAAGAAAACTATTTAGACATCACTCTCATACTAATAAAAAAATATATTTAATTCTTAAACACTACCATACATCCTTCACATGCCTTGATAATAAATCATGATAGCTCATTAGGCTAGGCACAATTTAGGACTAGTCTAGTTACATACTTGGATTTGAGGTCTTACCCCTATAGGCTCACCTTGAAAACATTGTTGATTCCTATATACCTTGATCACATTCCTTACATTCTCCTCAAATAATTTTATAACTCTACACATGCATCTTCATGCTCACCATGCACATGCCTCTTCATGACATGACTATGCTTACTATGTAATGTACCTTCCATACTTGAACTATACCAATGATCTGATACATTAGTTTTCTTTAAATTATCTTTCAATAATGACCTAATTACATCACATATTTTCAAATTTGCTTGATCACCTTATCAAATTTCATATTGCTAGGAACACTCTTTTCTATCATAACAACACTCTTTCTTTCATGAATAACCTCACTCATGATAACTTTTCCATGCACCTAATCACTACCAACTAAACTAAATTACTTGTCATCAACCTAATTCACTATGATTATACTCTCTCTCATATCAAAAACATTCATTATGTTGGCATAATAACTCATCATACACATACCTCAAAGCTTATTTGACCATGCACCTTCATAATAACCTTTGACCTCAATGTTAATATCAATGCCAAAACTCAATAATCAATGCTAATGCTCAACAATCTCCCTTTTTTTCATTGATGTAAAACACACTCAAAAAACTATGGAAACCACTCTTGATGGAAACCATCTCCTAGATCTAGCTCTTACCTTTTATCTCCCTTTCTGATCTTTCTCCCCTTTTGACATTAATGACAAAGGGTCACCTACAACTACTAGAATCACACTTTCTCCCCTAGATGATACTACCTCTCAAAGACACTAGATGGCACACAATCTTTAGAAACTTGCATGTAATGTTAATGTGTTTAATCTTCAAAAACTATGGCAACCACTCTAAAAAATTTCTCTCAATTAGGTCACTTCTCCCTCATTCTAAACTATCTTCTTTTTTCACATTATTCCCCTAGCTGGTTCATCAAAAACTCAACAAAAAGAATCTATGAAGCATCTTAGACATATACTCCCTTTAACTCCATGCATATCTCTATTCTAATATTGAAAAAAAAAATCTATTGATAATGAAATCAAAGCTACCAATCTCCCCCTTAGACACATCATATCTCCTTTAAATTAATTAGGAACTCAAGATCACTTACCTTCCTTGACATGACTGAAGAAAATCAGAGTCTTGATCACACACTAGGATACCACACTCTTGACACAAATTATAGAATTAAGGACTCCCCATTTTTTTTCATAAATCAACTCATGAGTCAATAGGACTTTTAAACCATCCTCATCTTCCTTAAAGCATCTTGACTCCAATACACCTTCTTAACACAGATTAAACTCAACTACTCACACAAATAAATACAAAATGCTTACCTCTCATATACCAATTGACTACACTTTGACCTCAAATACCTAATGTTAGCCTTATATATCTCATCATGATGACTACTACACTTCAGACCTCAGAGTTACCAACATAGGAATGGATAATGTCCATCTTCATCTCCTTACTTGCAACATAGACAACATGGAATTTTATGAAGATGAAACCTTCTTTGACTACAACCTCATGCTCCTAATGATAGAATAATGTCTCCATGAATCCTAATGGAGTGACCCCTTTTCATATGGAAGTAAAAACCCATGAACTCAGGAGATCCTAGACTCTTCTTAGTCATCTTGCAATCATGAGACGTCTCCCTTTATAATCCACTTAGGCTTAACTGAAGCATTTAACTCATCTACCTTGTCATCCTTATTCTTATCTTTGACTATTTTGTCAATATATGTAGATAACACATGTTATTGAAATTCCCTTACATATTATCCTTGGTATACCTTAGAAAATAGTCCATTTTAACTAGTAGACTAATCATGACTATCTTTATTTTCCATACACATGTTTGACCCTTCTCATGCATTTTAGGAGCTTCATATACCTTGTTATGTCTTGAGGGTCTTATAAATATATTAGGATATAATCTTGAAATTTATCCCACATTAGGACAAATATAACAAACAACATTACTATTCTTACCTCTTGAATTATCACTCCTTCTCCCATGGTCCCATCATAACTCATCCCTTGAGGACATTCTACAATCACTTTCTATATAACCAAATATATGACAAGAAAAACATCAACCATTGAAATAATTAGAATACCTCATTGCATTGGGTTGAATAATTAGTCTCTTTATGTTGACTAGCATGTTATTTATCTTAACTTGTTCTAGTTTCTCACACTCTTTCTCAAAGTTTCTCATCTTGTCTATGAGTTGTTTATGCTCAATCTTCAAAGTATCTAGCTCTATCTTCAACTAATCATACTCAATTTATTTTGATCTAAACTTTGTATTGACACCTTCTAATTGATTCTTTATATCCTTAATAGTCTTATTTTGATACTTCAAATCATCTAGGGCACTCATGATCTCATCTTCAAGGTTTGTTTCAGCTTCTCCTTCTTTACTGTCATATTAGACTTCTTCATCATACATGTTGTCTTTTTTTTTATCACTAGACATCTTGTGCTTCTTAGGATCACCTTCTAGATTTTAAGATTTCTTCAAAGGACTAGGGTCTAATACCAATTATTGGAAGAATAATAATTGAGAGTGGGGGGGGAGCATAAATCAATGTCTTCAAAACATTCATTCAATTCCACTTACTTCACCAAAATTCACTATGCACACCTTCTCATAGGGTCTAGACTAGGATTTTCAAGACATCTTGTACTCAAGAACTATTTCTCAAGCATGCTTACCTTAATGATATAAAACAAGAAAACTCTTCAAACATCACTCTCATACTAATTAAATAATATGTTTCCTACTTAAACACTACCATACATCCATCACATGCCTTGATAATAAATCATGATAGCTCATTAGGCTAGGCACAATTTAGGACTAGTCTAGTTACAGACTTGGATTTAAGGTCTTACCCCTGTAGACTCACCTTTAAAATATCCTTAATTCCTATATACCTTGATCATATGCCTTACATGCTCCTCAAATAATGTTATACCTCTGCACATACATCTTCATGCTCACCATGCACATGCCTCTTCATGACATGACTATGCTTACTATGCAATGTACCTTCCATGCTTGAACTATACCAATGATCTGATATATTAGTTGTCTTTAAATTATCTTTAAAGAATGACATAGTATATGTGCTTGATCAGCTTATCACATTTTATACTACTAACAACACTCTTTCCTCTCATAGCAACACTCTTTCTTTCATGAATAACCTCACTCATGATAACTCTTCCATGCACCTAATCACTGCCAACTGAACTAACCTACTTGTCATCAACCTCATTCACTATGATTATACTCTCTCTTAGATCAACAATGTTCATTATGTTAGCATAATAAATAATCATACACATACCTCAAAGCTTACTTGACCATGTACCCTCACAATAACCTTTGGCATCAATGGAAATATCAATGCAAAAACTCAACAATCAATGCTAATGCTCAACAATCTCCCTTTTTTTCATTGATGGCAAACACACTAAAAAAACTATGGAAACCACTCTTGATGGTAACCATCTCCTAGATCTGGCTCTTACCTTTTATCTCCCTTTCTGACCTTTCTCCCCTTTTGACATTAATGACAAAGGGTCACCTACAACTACTAGAATCACACTTTCTCCCCCTAGATGATACTACCTCTCAAAAACACTAGATGGCACACAATATTTATAAACTTACATGTAATGTTAATGTGTTTAATCTTCAAAAACTATGGCAACCGCTCTCATAAAATTATCTCAATCAGGCCACTTCTCCCTCATTCTAAACTATCTTATTTTTTCACATTATTCTCCTAGCTGGTTGATCAAAAACTCAACAAAAAGAATCTATGAAGAATCTTAGACATATGCTCCCTTTAACTCCATGCATATCTCTATTCTGATATAAAAAAAACCAATCTATTGATAATGAAATCAAAGCTACCAATCTCTGCATTAGACACATCATATCTTCTTTAAATGAATTAGGAATTGAAGATCACTTACCTACCTTGACATGACTGAAGAAAATTAAAGTCTTGATCATACACTAGGATACCAAACTCTTGACACCAATTATAGAATTATGTACTCCCCATTTATTTTCATAAATCAAAACATGATTTAATATGACTCTTAAACCATCCTCATCTTCCTTGAAGCATCTTAACTCCAATACACCTTCTTAACACAGATTAAACTCAACTACTCACATAAATAAATACAAAATGCTTACCTCTCATATACCAATTGAATACACTTTGACCTAAAATACCTAATTTTAACCATATATATCTCATCATGATCCCTAATACACTTCAAACCTTAGAGTTACCAACATAAGAATGGATAATGTCCATTTTTATCTCCTTACTTGCAACACAGACAACATGGAATTTTATCAAGATCAAACCTTTTTTGACTACAACCTCATGCTTCTACTGATAGAATAATGTCTTCATGAATCCTAATGGAGTGACCCCTTTTCATATGGAAGTAAAAAACCATGAACTCAGGAGATCCTAAATCTTCAATCCACTCTTCTTAGTCATCTTGAAATCATGAGACTGATATTCTCTCTTTATAATCCACTTAGGCTTGGCTGAAGCATTTAACTCATCTACCTTGTCATCCTTATTCTTTTCTTTGACTATTTTGTCAATATATGTAGATAATACATATTATTGACATTCCCTTACATATTATCCTTGGTCTACCTTATAAAATAATCCATTTTAACTTGTATACTAATCATGACTATCTTTATTTTTCATACACATGTTTGACCCTTCTCATGCATTCTAGGAGCTTCATATACCTTATTATGTCTTGAGGGTCTTCTAAATATATTAGGATATAATATTTAAATTTATCCCACATTATGAAAAATATAACAAACAACATTACTATTTTTACCTCTTGAATGATCACTCCTTCTCCCATGGTCCCATCATAACTCATCCCTTGAGGACATTCTAAAATCAATTTCTATATAACCAAATATATGACAAGAAAAACATCAACCATTAAAAGAATTAGAATACCTCATTGCATTGGGCTGATTGATTAGTCTCTTTATGTTGAATATCATGTTATTTATCTTAACTTTTTCTAGTTTCTCACACTCTTTCTCAAACTTTCTCATCTTGTCTATGAGTATTTTATGCTCAATCTTCAAAGAATCTAGCTCTATCTTCAACTAATCATACTCAATTTCTTTTGATCTACACTTTTTATTGACACCTTCTAACTAATTCTTGATATCCTTGATAGTCTTATTTTGATACTTTAAATCATATAGGGTACTTATGATCTCATATTCAAGGTTTGATTCAGATTCTCCTTCTTTACTATCATATTAGACTCTTTCATCATTCATGTTGTATTCTTTTTTGTCACTAGACATCTTGTGCTTATTAGGATCACCTTCAAGATTTTAATATTGCTTAAAAGGACTTGGGTTTGATACCAATTATTGGAAGAAAAATAATTTTGAGTGGTAGGGGTAAATCAATGTCTTCAAAACATTCATTCAATTCCACTTAAGCATATATTAACCATTCATACAAACATGAACATCTAGCAAAGCATATGCAACCATACAAAATATTGAAACAAGATAACATATTACATATGTGAAAAACACTTGAGGGGAAGAAAATACAATAATATATATAAATTTAATACATTATAATAAGATAAAAACCCATCTTTAATTAATCACCAACTCTAAATGGAGCACCAACCCCAACTAGTCAAGCACCTGTTCAACTAGTCTTTAACAAGCAATAACCTGGAAGGAGGCACCAACCCCCTAGATGACTCAACACCAACTCAGCCACCTAAAAAAATTATTACCTTTATAAAAATTTTTTTATCACACAACATATGATGATCACCTTATTTATCTCTTCTCACTCTCTTATCCCTCTCAAACTACCTTCTAAGCTTCTTCTCTTAACTAGGTCTCTTCAAGATAGATTAGGTCATATAACCTTGATGTTCATATATATTTCCCATATTATATCTTAATTATAGTTTATATACACACATAATATTTTTTAAACTACCTCCTTAATCTCTTCAATGTGTTATTTCCTTTGCTTTCACTTACACATTCTCTAAACCACTAATTAGGCCTATTAGACCTTGCTTTTATACAAGCCTCATACTCATACAAAAATTTTTAAGACACACACACTTGTATACTTATATTTTACACATAATATGCCTTTGTAAATGTTACAAAAATAATCAATCATAATCTTAGGTTGGTCACAACTCAATAGGCTACATTGTTTCTTTAGGACTGATCCTATTTGCATTAGGTCGATCTTGTACAGTGTAGAACATGATCCCTTAGAAGACCTTACACTTATATATATCAATATTATTTAAAATAAACTTTAAAAATATCCTACATAACATATTTTTATTTTAAAAAAACATTATAAATTCAACTACTTCATGAAACACTCCTTGCATCTCATTATCTCATTAGACCTCTGTGTACTTAAACACTATCTAATCTCTCTCATGTTTGATCACCTATATGTCATGTAACCAGAACATAAAAAACATTTTTACATAATATATATTACCTTAAGGTCATATTAATTCACTTTTCACATTCTAAATAAATGACCAACATTGGTCTTACTCACCCTTTAGGTCTCATGGAGACCTACTTCATTAGGTCTGCTCTCTTGACACTTAGACTTGATCTTATTGAATCTAGATGTCCTTATATAATAATAAAAAACTAATAAAAAAACTTTTCCAATGAATTATTATAACCTATTACATTCTTGGTTAGATATTCATCCTTTGTTCATTCCTTGAATCCCTCTTTAGGATAAATTGCCCTATTAGGCCTGTACACCTCAAAAATTATCTTAGAATAATGAAGTTAAATCACTCCTTTATCAGCTCTCCCATGAAAAATTAAACATATATAAATATAATATATCAAATTATTAAAATTCCCAACTAATTTTAATAACTTCACTAAGACAATAATGTCTTAAGAATAACTCTACAACTAGCTCACTCAGAACTGCTAATACTCAAAAACATAGTCATAAGGAATTAGACTTCAACCACATATGAAGACACTTTTATTAAATATTAATTCATTAAAATTATAATATGTAATATTCATATCATCCTAAAATTAAAAACTCACAAGGTCTAATGGTAAATATTGGTCTTATAGACCAATTCCTTGACTTATAATCTCACAGTCCAATCTTGAATGGGCAACCCATTTTGTGAAAAAAATTTATTCACTTATAATAACCTATAAAAATTATAAAAAGAATTATAATTAATTAAAATTCATTAATAATAAATCCATGTAATTTATTTCATCACTTCTTCATGAAATCACATCAAAAACCACCTTTTCACATTGCCTAGGTTTTGCACTATTTTTATTCATTAGGCCTACTACCAAATGGCCAACTTGGAATAAAAAAATTGCACACATAAATCTTATAAAATTTTAAAAAACCTTCATTTACATAAAATAAAAGTCTCAATTTTCATACTCCATCCATTTTCATACTTTGACTTAGTCAACTTAAACTTTTACAACAAATCTTTGAGAAATTAGTACTTTACTATAGAGTCTAATCACACACCAAACAACTAAATCACACCTGGAGGTTCTTATGAGAGTTATATACAACCTCAAATCAATTATATATTCATAAAAATACATAATGAGCACTTTTGAGCAACATCTTTAGCATAGGGTCTTTATTAGGGTTCTAAGAGGGTTTAAAACTATTTCCACTCCTAACAATAATTCATAAATAATATCTCATAAATTCAAAAAAAATGACCATAATTTTGATCTAGGATCCTTACACATATAACATGAATATATTAAGTTCCCATGTATAGGTTTGACAAGCTAACAAACACAAGAAAATCCTTCTCAGGGTGAGAACCCTCCATTCTACACACTCAAGAGACCTCCAAACACATTTTCATGACTTTTATTGAAAACCATGACATAAAACTTGGTAAACATACTTGAAATAGAATGAAACACTTAAAAAAATAATCATGTTTCCATACTTACCTTGTAAACAAAACCTCATACCCCATTAGGCCATACTCTCTCTCTCTCTACATCATGGTCTTCATTCTACATTAGACCTAGAATCACACCTTAATTCCACTATCAATGCACTCTTAAACTCATACACATGATAAATAAACCTAATATATGATCTCATTCCTTTGTGCATCCATATTACCAAGTCACCATACTTATACATTCTCACAAGGACTTTACATGCCATGACTTGGCTTCTTAAGTACTTTAAACTTGAAAATTGACATTAAAACACTTATAAACGTATATTAAATTTAAGTGTATGATAAAAAAATGATTAATGACCTCTAAAAATGTTTTTATCACTTACTCCATCAAACTTCACTATGCACACCTTCTCATAGGGTCTAGACTAGGCTTCTCAAGACACCTTGTACTCGAGAACTAGTACTCAAACATGCTTACCTTAATGATATAAAATAAGAAAACTCTTCAAAAATAAATCTAAAAATACTAAAATAATCTCTTTCATGATTTAACACTTACATACATCCTTCACATTCCTTGATAACAAATCATGATATCTCATTAGGCCAGGTAGGATCTAGGACTAGTTTAGTTGCAAACTTGGATTGAAGGTCTTACCCTTGTAGGATCACCTTAGAAATATCCTTGATGCATATATATCTTTCTCACATGACTTAAATTCTCCTCAAATAATGTCATACCTCTTAACATAAATCTTCATGCTTACCATACATATGCCTCTTCATGACATGATTATGCTTGTTATGTACTATACCTTCCATGCTTGACTTGTACCAATGATATAAGACATTAGTTATCTTTAAATTATCTTTCAAGAATAACCTGGTCACATCACATATTATTAATATGTAATAAATTACCTTGTCACATTTCATTATGCCAATAATACTCTTTTCTCTCATGCCAACACTCTTTCTTTCATGAATGAACTCATTCATGACAACTCTTCCATATACCTATCACTACCAACTAAACTAACCTATTTGTCATCAACCTCATTCACCATGATTTCACTCTCTCTCATAGTAAAATTTCTCATATTTTGTAATAAGAACTCATCATACACATAACTCAAAGCTTACTTGACCATGTACCTTCATAATAACTTTTGACATTGATGACAACATAAATGGCAAAACTCAATAATCAATGACAAGGCTCAACATCTCTCAAATTGAACTTGTAAACACATGTGGTCCTAATAGAATATGTTTTTTAATGCCAAACTATCATAAAAACCTATTTATCCTATATCACTCAATCACATACTCATGAATACCCATGATATAACATTGTGTCATCATATATTCCATATAATACCCATCCTTTGCTTACTAAAAATCAATCTCCCTATAATGTCTCCACATAATTTGATCATCTCCAAGCTCATTTATCACTCTCCTATACTATTCAAAATCTCCCAAATATAATCTCTATTCACTTATGATCACATGTGATCCATACACAATCGGCTCTTCCTCTAGTCTCACACTCATATGACCTATGAGATACTCCATCATAATGTGATCCCATGCGCATACCTATAGTAATTTTAAAAATATAATCTCTCTCCCATCTACATATATTTTATGGTGAAAATATCTATACAAATGTGCTAACACATAGGGACCCCATGCAAACCTCTCACCCATATCCATCATGTCATCAATCACATATAAGAAATAAATAGGGCATAGTCTCCCACTCTTATTAGGTAGCATAATGCCACTGATAATAATGATGAATACCATAATCAATGCATCTATCTATATATCAATACAAGTGTATTTATCAGCCCTTCCTCTAATAACTAGGATCATATCATCTCCAAATATCCTATATGATATATCCACATGTGATCTTTGACCCCCTAATACACATATCTACCATTCATTAGGATCCTCAAGATCCTCCATATGTCTTCTAAATTAACAATCCTATCACTTGTTACAAGGTGAAAATTACTGGTCTCAATGTGCCATATTTTTTCCAAATATGTCAATAGTGCCCTATCCTCTCAAATCTATAACATATCTAATGTATGATAATCCTATCATCTCCTTTACCCCAAACTCATAATATATGAAACTCACAATCCATGTTATTCCTCTTGATAACCACTCCTATATGGCTAAAATAAGTAATACCTCCTACACATAATAATATTAGCAATATGTTAATATTAAAATCAACTACCTTATGAAATTCCTCATCCATATCTCACCTTACCCAGTAAAATATGTCAATTTACTAACTCCAATTCCTATCTCCCCAAACAAATTCACCATTACATTCAATGAGTTCACCACAACTATAAATAATTTCACTATAACATTCATTGATTTAACTATAACATCAAATGAATTCACTTCTACGTGTCACAAATTTTCTATTCACTACTTTTCCACTCAACCTTAATGAATGTGTTACTATAATGAATAAATTCACAATTTTAATGGTGCAATTCATCACCGTAATGATTGAATTCACTATTTTTATTTTTTAATTCAAATGTAATAAATTTTTTGTATCATTAAACAAGTTATCTACATCATCTAATGATTTCATAGTTCACTTTAACAAATTTTCCACTTTCACTACCAAATTCACCAAAGTGGAAATTGTGAAATTGTTTCCTTTATCTTCTGTACATAATAAATTCCATAAAAACACAAAAATTATAATCATAATTACCAAGTTCCTTCTCTTTTTTGGCCTATGATATCTCCTCACCCACTCTAATTGATGTTGATTCATAGGGATATGATTCATTCTTCTTTCCATCCCTATATCAAAATCACATATAATAAATATACCAATCAATAACAAAGAAAATAAATTTACACAAATAATTTTTAAATTACCACCCTACTCCTATTTATAATCCACACCATCCTTTAATTTTTTTTCCCTCTATAGCATTATTTTTACATTTCACAACCATTTTTATCCATACTATTTTAGGCCAACAATTGATCGAAGTCCTAATATCTTTATCACTACTTGCAATCATCAATCATTTAAAATTTTATCAAAACATTTAAACTTTTATTTTTTTTGCTCTACATCTTGAAACTTATCATCATTGGGATATATCATTCTGATATCCACTCATGTGAACCCCAAGTCCTAAGCACCATCCAAGTGTGTAGTCAATGAACATAAAATATTATTTTTCTGATATATTCTCTAGTTTTTAACAACTAGGGGCAAATACTTTTACACATTTTAATATTTCAAGTATAATATCAGTTTTATTACTTCATTTTAATCATGAATTTCATTATAAATAATTTATCATATTCATTTAATAATTTCAAGTGTTTCTCTATTTTCCCACATGAATGCTCAAGGGGGCATCATCACGATCATTTTAAGTTTTTTTGGGATACTTTTTATCCACCATCATCAACACTCTAATTTGTCTATTATTCTTTGAAATGGTATTAATTTTTGACACCTTTTCAAAGAGAGGAAAATATGGACACCTAAATTTCACCATTTAGTGTCAAAATTTACTTTGACATGTTAACCCTTCTCATTCTCCAATTCAAATTAAAATCAACATCACTTCCCTCCAAATTTTGAATACTTGATTAATTATTAACTAATAAATTATGCACACATTTTCCCTCCAAAATTAATTAAAAATATATATTTTCCACCTCACCTAGTTGACTCATCTAACCACCCTCCTCAACTTTCTCATCCACCTTGTGAGTCTCCTTAGAACATTTCAACTTCCTTCATGGCTCAACAAACTAACTTGACCCATTCTTGCTAACTCACTCAACCAGCTCCTATTTATTCTCAACCCATGGAATTGGTCATCATACAAATGTATGAGGACTAATTATCCACTATTGACTATTATTAAAAATCAATAAATCCAAATAATCCTCAACCATCCTATTAATTTTTTATAAACCTATAAATTGACATGAAAATCATTGCTTTCATCATTCACATTTATGCTAATGAAGTGTTATTAAATTTTAAAGTGAAACACAGTTATAAAGATTCAATTTCAATCAAAGTCTACCCAATTCCCCTTTACATTGGAGAAAGGATTGAGAAACAACATGAAAATATCAAGTCACTTTTAATCATAATGGAGGAGGCTCATGGTACTTTGGTTTTGTAAGTGTGTGTTTTATTTATTTATTTCATTTTTTGATCTATATTGAGGTTGAATTGAGTTTATAATAGGATCATTTATGTTTTATTCCTTACCTTAACTTGTATTTTAAATTTCCCTTCATACATTTACTATTTTGTGAACACACATAGACATATATATATATATATATATATATATATATATATATATATATATATATGTGCATTCTAGATATATTATTTTTAGAGATATATGTGACATGTGATGTACATTTAGTTTGGATTTTTTATGTTCTATGATAAAGGAGGCTAGATGGCCAGTTATGGTACATGAAACACATTGTGATATATAGTATAATGTGTTAACATATCATGACATGATGCAAATGATTGATATTTTTTAACTTATACACTTGATCATGTGAGTTAGTTTAGATTGGTTAGTCATCTAGCACAAGAGTTGAAGAGACAAGGAGATCAAACATAATTGGCATTACCACTAGGAGTGGATGATAGGGATTTGTGAGCATGATAGGCACTAACTAAGGAGTGGGACACTTATTTGGATACATATAGAGAATTAACACATCATAGGGCTAGATGGCCCATTTATAGGGATAGGTTTATGGACTACATATAAATATAGAGTCTATACAATGATCTATTTAGAAAGGGCAGTCATAGGAATATATGGGTAGTATAACTCATCCACCATGAGATGGATATAGTAAACCATAGCCATAAAGCTGAGATTGTATTATGCTTATAACATTTTGTATTGTATCAAACATTTTACACACACACACAGGTGTGTGTGTGTGTGTGTGTGTGTGTGTGTGTGTGTGTGTGTGTGTGTGTGTGTGTGTGTGTGTGTGTGTGTGTGTGTGTGTGTGTGTGTGTGTGTGTGTGTGTGTGTGTGTGTGTGTGTGTGTGTGTGTGTGTGTGTGTGTGTGTGTGTGTGTGTGTGTGTGTGTGTTTATGACTCATGGATTTTATAGATGTATATATTTTATTTCTATCACATTTTAATGTTTGATATATGCTATGAGAAAAAGTGTGATGTATTTTGATTCTTTTCTAGAAAATGTCAACAAATGCATGGTTAAAAATAATTAAAAAATTTAAAACCAAATATACAAAGATGATACATGTGAACATATGTTAGAAAAAGAATGAATAAATGTAACATAAAAAGGGATTAAAATAATAAATGTAAAAACACAAATAAGGAACTAGATGTAAAATATCAATGTGAGTTAAAAACATACACAAAAATGTATGTAAAAAAAGTGAAATATCAATGTAAGGTACAAAAAATGATATGTAAAATGAAATATCAATGCAAAACAAACCAAAATTTAGGTTATGTGTTAGTCATTAGGTTGAAAATTTATAATTATTTTATGATGAAACATAGTATGTAATTTGTTGATAAGAGAGAGAGAGAGATATGATACTTTGTGAGGAAATCTTAGTCCTATCCATAGTCTTAAATTGCAACTCATAAAGGGTAAACCAATGAGGAGAATGATAATTATAGATTATGGAAGATAATGGAATTTTTATAAGGAAGTCATGGTCCTATCTAAAGTCTTACATTATAACTCAAAAAAGGAGAACCAAAGAGGTATGATCAGCTAAAAAGTGATATTCATCAAAGAGGAATATGGGAAATGTTATGATGGAAAAGGAGGTGAAAAATCATGGCATAGGCATCATAAAAATACTTATTAGGCATGAGACATAATAAGAAAATAGGTAGGTGATAAGAATTTATTGGATGACAAAGTCATAGGATATTTGTTTGTAGTAGACACAAAGATTTTGGTGAATAATTGAAGTACCTAGATTCTATCATTAAGGATATATGAAATAAAATTAAAATGGGACTACCTTCCAAGGATGCGTTCCTCATTCCTTAGAACCCCTTACAAATTTATTAGTCTACTACGAAGGTTGGATACTTACATGAGAAATTAGGAAGTAGTATATATAAGTCTGAGACCTTGCATCCTAGTCTACTAACCTATCACACCTGAATGGACCTCATCTCTATCATGAGGCCAATTATGGAGTTGAGATTTAACTAGAAATAAGAAACATGTTAAAATAAGAATCATGTATTTTGGTGTGATTTTGAATTTTTATTTTATAGTTTTATTTTTATCATTGCCTTTTGTTTAAATGATTTGGATTTTAAATTTTTTATAAATTTTTATATTCCTCCTCCATATGGATTTAAAAGAACTAAACATGAGTGATAGAAGTGACAAACACAAATAAGTTTTAGGCTTTGGTTACAGGATACAAAGTACCTAAAAACTTTGTCAACTTATAAATAATTAGAATTTACCACAAGTAAATATTCAATCTCAATACTAACCATATGTGTACTTAGTGTGAAGTGAGAAATAAGGGGAAAGTGGGGATTGTATAAATCCATGTATAAATGATACAATGAGAAATATTCTTGGTATCTAATCATAAGGTAAAAATAGAATAGTGTAAGGTGTGGGTTATGAACCATGTCACAAGAATAACTATCTAGTTCAAATAAACAATTTAAAAACAAAACAAAAGTAAAGAGAAATCATCCTTTGATAGGGAAAAATAGGTGAAAATTTAAACAAGAAACTAATCTATTGAACCCTTTCAAATGATGAATATAACATGAGATCTTAATGTATTCATAAATCAAATCTAAATCATATGAAAATGTAATAAATAATGTGATAAAACACCATGATGTGTTCATAATTACTAATAAATTTTGTGGTAGACATCATCCAATACATCTTGGTGTAAATGTAATATGAATTTAATCTAAGTCTCATCAATATTCATAAAGAGTTGTGGAAATACCTCATGACACATTGTATTTATGGATAAAGTGGGTATGTTGAAAGAATAATAATGATCATGGGGTAACTACTATAATGAGTATGCAATGAATGTAACTATTTTCACATTATGAATAATATCCTCAGATCTATGAGATAATGTAGGCTATAAATAAGGTTGTGATTTTATCTATGAATAACCTGGAGTAAGAAACAAAGATGATGATGGTGTAGGCCATGAAAAATCATGAAAATACTAATGTAACACTTGAAATCTATTTTTATTATGTGTGGTACACTAATTCCAAATGAAATAAACTTCCCCATATTTAGGGATGCATTCTAGAAGTATCTTAGGAGGAGGTAAGTTATTATTCGTAGATTGTTCCTTCTTTAGATGAAATATATAAAAGTACTACCCAAAATATTGATAATGAGTAGAGGAATATGTGATTTTGCATTGAAAACAAGTGTATATAGATGTATCCAACCATGGAGGTTGACTATCTGTAGTAGGAGTAGATCCTAAAGCTTGTTGTTGTGTTATGAATTATTGATGTGTATAGAAATACTTCACCCAATGATTGGTAAAATTTTGTAATTCACAATATGGATCATCTTTCCATCATTCCAATAGAGAATCAATCTTATTCAAAATTAGTATGCCATCACCAATAGGAAGAAAACTTAGATTAGGATCAAGACTAAGCTCAGTCATGGAAAGAGATGATCTCAATGTGGGTTAGTGCAATGTAGCTAACATATTTAGAGTGAGTATGATAGAAGGATAAAATAATCTAATGAACTGATATGGTCTCATCATGGCATGGTCAAGAATCATACTCTAAAGAGTATTGGAAATGAATGAATGATAAGTATGTGTGTGTGATTCTTCTCAAACCTATGAACATGAAGTGAAGAAGAACTAATGTCAGGTAAAGTAGGAGGAGATGTAACTATATCAATATAAATAAAATAAAGTTATAAATAATAAAAATATATAATTATCTCTAAATTTTTATCTTGAGCAAGCCAGCTAAATAGGGGCCATCTAAATAATATCCATTATCATATTTATGAGTATGAAGATTAATAGTATATGCATTAATGATTTTATCAGTCAAATAAGCATGATGGATTGAGTATTTGGTATTTATGAGAGTTATGGGAATTTCATCTAACATCTTTTATGACATTGAAGTCATAAGGAAGGAGGTAATTGAGTAATTAAGTGAGGAGAAAGATTAGAAGTTCTGATTTCAAATTAAACTCATCAAGGTCATCATCTTCAAAATCTAAGAGATCAAGAAATATATTACGTATTAGTTTAGGGTGACCATTATAACCTATAGTAGAGTTAATATGATAATTAAAGTGTTGAGACCCAGAAAAAGGAATGATAAGTAAAGGTTTGAGGGTAGATATTTTTAAAACACCCCATTCTTAAAATTGTTTAAAATTCCAAGGATTGGTGTCTTCTTAAATCTTGTAGATAGCATAATTATAATGAAATTTGACACATTGACATGCTAACAAGGCTTTAGCTATCATGTGATGTGCCCAAAGTCGACCGAGTAAGATTTTATATGATAATTGAAAATTAAACATCATGAATTTGATGTAAACTATGATGGGGGTAATTATGATAGGAATCTAGATGCAACCTAAAGGAGGCATTTATCATATATCATATCCTTGAAATTTACTTTGAGTATATTTAAGATTAAATTTGGAATACCCTAAGTGTTTTAATTAATTCAATGGAAGTAATGTAATTACCTTAACTTTTATCAATCAAAGCACACTTGACTTGGATATCTCCTATATTGACACTAGTAAACAATGGAGGATCATCCACACGAAGTAATATTTCAATAGGATTAATTGAATTGATAATAAATTTGAGTGAAATTTAAGTATCTACCATTTTTTCAACATGGATAAACATTTATTCACACTATTGAAGGATGTTATATTTAGACCCATACAAAGTAGCTTCTTGCCCCAAAGGTGAGGAGTGAGGGATTTTAATTTTGAATAAAATTTGCATTAGATGATTACAATGATGAGGATAAGTTATCATAAGGTTTATAAAATGAATTTGAGATGAGAGATGTGAAAGTTTAGTTTTAGGATCCCATTCATCATATCCAATTAAAATTTTATTAGATAAAGGTACATAATGTTGAAGTAAATCCTTTGAAGTTGTAGCAGAAGTGTATGTAAATTGATGTTGATAAGGTCTATTTGATTGGGAAGTAGCCAATAGGGGTTAACAAAGTGTGTATAATTATGTTAATTTACATAATGTAGTTGAATTAGTGGTTGTTTATTTTGAAGAAGATGAATTTTTACTTTTTGAATGAGGCAATTTGGTTAGCTAAGAGATGATTAATAATTGAGGACTAAAATTTGTATTTATGGAAATTGAATTAGTGTCTAATTGTGTCATTTTATTAGACACATTTGGGTTAGTAGGTTGTGTTTTTAAATTAGATGGTGCCCAAATTTTTTAAGATGAGAAGGGTAAGAATATTGAATAGTATGTAAAATTGGGAAATTATTATAATTTTAAGTTAGATAAGGATTTATTTAAGATACTAATATCCTCATATTATGCATATTAATTAAATTTTCATCATTAATGTTAAAATTGGGATCCATATAAGTTTCAACATTATTGGTAGTGGGAGGTTGTATAGTATTAGCTTGATGATTAGGAAGGAGATCCTTAGAAATAACTAGGTGAGAATTAGCTTGATTAAGAGATTCATGTTTAGTTTTAGTTTCATGAACCTTATGTACTACCTCTTAAGATTTTTGACACATACCTATGATCATTTCATGATCACAATTAGGCCCAAGAAGATATTTGATAACAAAGGTTCTTAGTTGGTGACAAGTTTCATGAGAATGGCCCCAACTTGCATGATACCAAAAAAAATTGTGTGGATAACACCAATGTTTTTTAGGGTGAGTAGGATCATTATCTCATGGTGAAGGCCTAGGAATATAATTTTGAATCTCTACTAAGGAAAGTGGTTTATAAATGTCTACATTGTTTACTTGAGAAAATGTAGAACTAGGATGTGGATTATTGGAAATTGATGGTGAAATAATAACATACATGAAACCACTAAGATTAATGGATTAATTAGTGTGTATGGAATCATATGTTTCCATAAAACCATCATTAGTTTCATTTCATAATCATTCAAGTTCTGGTGGGAAGGTGTAAAGGATTGAATTGTCATATGATAAAATCTTGAGGTTTATCTTGGTCAACAGATTATTCTAAAGATTTTGGAGAAAGATCCCTAACATGATAGTTCAATTTAGGGTGAATAAAATTAGTGAACAAATGGAAAATATTGTCTTCCAACGTGTTATGATAAATTTTATTAAATAAGACCTTCCATCATTTAATGAACACTTGGGATGTTTCAGATTCTAATTACTTATCATTTATAAAATGAGCTAGGCTATTTTTAGGAAGATCATTAGTTTTGAATTCTTAAACCAATGTATTAACTAAGTCTTACAAACTAGAAATAAAATGGGTTTTAAGTTGATTATAATAGTCTAAAGTATCTCCCAAAAAGGTTTTCTCTAAGAGTTTGGTGGTGATAATGGTATTGAGTTTAACACAATATTTGTATAAGTTTACAGAATCTTTAAAATGTAAAGCTAGACAAGTGGATCCATTATAAGTGATAGTGGGAACTATGCCATCTATGTCAATGTTTTAAATTTGAGAAATTAGGGTTTCATTTTGTAAATGTTTAATATCCTTGTTAAGAAGTGGAAGTTGGGGTATAATGTTACCATGTGCATCTCTAAGGGGGATGGAGGGAATTAAGATTTTTCACTCCTCATTAAGTAGGTTGAAGATAATTTTGGAAATACAGTAATAAGTTTTACATTCTCATCATTTGATTGACATTGTTGGTTTTTAAAGTATCCATTTGGCTTAAGGTTTATAATAAAAGTTTATTAGTGTTAATAGTGTTTTGACTAGTGGAAGCAACATAGGATGCATTAGTGTTATGATAGGAATTGATATTTTGAGATGCACTAGTAGTTACATTAATTTGAGTATTAATGTGGGAATTTTAAGTAGACCCACTAAAGTTCATACCTACCATATTTATAGAAATGGATGGCATGGTGGATGAAGAAGGCATGGAAGAGGAAAACATTCTTGTAGAAGAATGCATGAAATAGGAGAAATGTTTAGCATAATTCATTGGGTGACTTACCCCAAATCCTATAGAAAAACTAGGTGAAGATGAAGAGGGATTCCTAATAAGAGGTCCCATCATGAGGTTATAGATTGATAAAGGATTCTTATCCTAATTTGAGGGTTTTTAGTGATGAAAAGTATCATTTTAGAAATATATTCAAAATCACTTTCATTCTCCATTGTAGGTATGAATAGAGTATTAAAGGAAGGAGGACTCCTATAGTTGGTGGCTCTAGTAAAAACATAGATGTTACCCAGATCAAGATTATTTATCACATTATAAGTTAGATGCATCTTAGAGACTTTATGAGTATTAATAAGACTCATCATGTTAGCTTGATTTTGTTGCTTAGCTTCATCATACATGTATTTAATGATGACTAGATTGATAAAAAGAAACTTATTTAAACACCTACTAAAATGTTAAGGTTAACAGGTTGAAAACTAACTAGATTGAGCTGGTCAAGTTAATTTGGTAAAAAAAAGTGGTAAAATAGTATAGAAGCCTACTAGATCAATTTGGTTGATCAAGTTATGAAAAAGAGATAAATGAATAGTTTGGAAACCTACTAGATCAAGCTAGTCGATCGAGATGGGTAAACAAGATAAAATAATAGTATATAAACCTACTAGATCAAGATGGTCAATCTAATTAGGTAGATAGGATAAATGAATAGTTTGGAAACCTACTAGATTGAGATAGTTGATTGAGTTGGGTATATAAGATAAAATGATAGTCTAAAAACCTACGAGATCAAGTTAGTTGATCTAGTTAGGAATACAAGATAAATGAATAGTCTCAAAACCTAATGGATCAAGTTGGTTGATTTAGTTAGGCAAATATGATAAAATAATAGTTTATAAACCTATTAGATCAAGTTGGTCAATCTAGTTGGGCAAATAGGATAAAATAATAGACTATTAAATCAAGTTGATAATTTAGTTATATAGGTAGGAAAAAATTATATAGTCTACTATATCAAGCTAACTAATTGAGTTCTACATGGAGGAAAAAATTCAACTATTTAAAAATGAATAATTTAATTTAGAAATAGAATTAAAATAAGCATAAACTATAAAATTGAATCATGTTGTTCAACATTGTCTATTCACACATAGTCAATTAGATTGAGTTGGCCAATCTAATTGAAACACAACACATAATTGTATAAACATTGGCTAATACAATATGTAATACATTAGAGAATAACAAGAAACAAGCATAAAAATGTAATTTTGTAACTACTAATGCTAACTAATTACCTAAAAAAAATATTAAAAAGTTGTACTAATTTTTTTTTTAAATGTAACTTTCAAAGATACTATATTTTCCATTGGATAGTGATGGACCAATGTTTCATGGTGATATATAGAAAGTGTCATTCCCATATCCCACTAAACATAGTTTCAAAGTTAAGCTAGAAGTAGTTTCTCAGTGTTAATTACTAATCAATGCACCAAAAAATAAAATGGATAGTTGTATTCCTAAGGTTTAATACAAAGGAAAATCTTAGGTGTTTTTGAAATAATGTGAGGTACATGAAAACTAAAGACCATGTTTAGATATGTACTACATTTATGAGTATTGGGGAAAGCCCAAAACACTATGACATCTATAAGTGATCGATAAGAATCATAAAAATAATATCGCATATACCTTCATGATATTAGCTAAGTGATTTTAAAATTGACAATAGATAGTTTCTAGGGAAAGTCAGTCAAGATGAAAAATTTATTTGTCAAAAACCAAGTTTAAATTTATGAAAGTAAATAAACAAAAAAATAACTCTTTGTGTCAAAAGTGAAAGTGATTATAATTAATATTAAAATAGAGGTTAATTACCTTTGCTTATGCTTAAAATGAAACACAAAATAAGATTTGGCAAGTTGATCTAGTTTATCAAATAGTGTAGAATAGAATCAAGAGAGTCAACATAATATTTGAAAAATTATCCCAAACAAACTAAATTAACCTAATCAATTTAGTTTTATGGTAGAAGGGATAGACACAAAAATAGGTCAAGATGGTGAATTTAATTTATTATGTTGGTATAGTTTGAAATAACTAACAACTGAGGAAAATAGCATTTAAAAAAAAAATGAACCAAAAATCAAGAATTAAAAATTGATTAAGATTGATAAGATGGAAATGATAAGCTATTAATAATGAACCTATAAGATAGAACATGATTGACTAGGTCAATTTAGTTATATTACTAGAAGTGTTGAATTTATGTTGATTGGGTCATCCATTCAAGATTTTAATCCTGTAACGGTAGAAATATTAAAACATAATTAATAATAAAAATTAACTTGATCAATCTAGTCTAAATAAAAATAATATAAGAAAGATAGGAAAATAAAACTAGATCAATTAGATCAATTTCATTTGCTAAGACTAAAAATGCAAATATTATAAACTAAACAAAATCAAGAAAATTAATTTAGTTGAATATGAGTAATTTTAGAAGATAGTATAAATGAATAGATCAACTAATATGATCTAGTTGGATGAAATTAGAACCTATAAATAGAAGATAGATTTAGGTCAACCAATGTGACCTAGTTGACTGAAAACCTTATACATATAGATAGATAAAAGGACTAGATTGACCAGCTCAATATGTTAACTAAAAACCTTTGGCCTACATATAGATAAAAAGACTAGATAAACCAACTTGATATAGTTAGTTGAAAAAAAAACTTGTATTGAGAAAATGAAAGTTGATCGATTGGCTCAATCTAGTTGACTGTGACTAAAAAATAAAAATCTAAGGGTTAGATTTATATCAGGTTTACTAGAATGCATGTAATGAATTAGGATGGATATACAAATTTTATTAGTTAATTCTAATCTCAAAAAGGTATTCTTACCAACAACTCATTGCATAGCTATTTATATTGGGACATGAGAAATTTAGATCCACTAAACCTACCTAAGGGATCTCATATCACATAACACCACTAGAGATGATTTCAAATCCTCTAGTTAAGTAACACCACATAATAACCCTAACTAGGTCTAAAATATATAAAATAAATCTAATCTAGTGCTCACAAAATCTTTTGGCATAAAAGGAGATAGTTAAACAAATAAAACATAACATGAAAAGGAAAACTCTACTCATGTTAATGTATAAGTAATTATAATCAAGGAGTAAAATATTCAGCCTACTAATTTATGCAATATCTATCTAAAAAAATGAAATAGTAAGAGTTAGGAATACTTAAATTGAATGAACCCATCATGCCTCAATTTCTCCCTTAGATAATGGTGATTTTCAAGAGGTTATTGTGTCTTTATAAGGATCACACTATAGAAATCAGATATAGGATAAAAGACTTCTACTTTGCATCTAATATTTTCCAACAAGACAAGCTTCTTTCCTTCTTAGGAAAAACCCTAAGCAATGACTCCTTGATTTTAAAATTTGTATAATTACGAGTTGTAATAATGTGAAAATAAATATTACTCTCTATTGGATTGAATCGAAGATGGTATTTATATCTAAGGACTAATGTTAAACCCTTCCAAAAGTTTATCTTACAAGAACAAAAGCTCATTTTTTTAGGTATGAGAATAAGTTGTTAGGTCTAAAACTAGGTTGGTTTAGCCTACTTAATTTTATAACATGCATTGAATCCTTTCTAACAAGATCAACTTGAATAACTTAGAAGGAAAACATGGTGTTTTATTAGTTAGGGAATATTTTAAATGCTAATTAATTATTTAAGTGGATAAAAGGGATTTAATTACTTAGGGATTTGAATAAAAGTGACTTTTAGAAGGTTTAGGTAATGATATAAGGACCAACAATCTTATGAAGCACCAAAGCTCTACCCATTATTTTTTTGGTGCACCCTTTAATTTGGTCACTTAGAGAGATTTAAAATCAAAATGTTTTAATAAGATATAAAACATCAGTAAATGTTAAATTTTAAAACTATTATGTATATATAGGCTATAGCACCATACATATGATATTACATAGTATAGGTAATACTATCAAACACAATCATGTAACCACAAAAAATATATATAATCATCAAGAAAGTGTTATGACCCATGATAAATAAATCATATATAAATGAAAACTAGAGGATCATAAATGGACAATACTAGACAAGACATGAAAATAAACACACACAAACACTTACAATCACAATTACACACATGCAAGAAATAAAGTAGTCATAATAAAAAATATAATGTATCCATGTAATCCAAACACATATCTAATATAGAGAAATATATGTATACAAAAAAATTAAAATTCATATATGAAAATTTATAATAAGAAGAATAAAACCCAATACTCACTAAAATTATGCCCTTGGTATAGGCATTCCCCCAATATGATAATTCATTGAGTTATGCACCTAATTAAGTCACTAAGAATTTTTAAATACATGGTCATATATAACATGTATATTATGAATCCATATCACAAGATATGATGAGAAGCATATTTGTGATAATATATATGTAATCCTATCAAAAAAGTAAATAAACATGGTATGTGTTAATGCATAACTATGCAATCAATAAAATGAAATGAAATGTTTATTTTTATCTTTATTTTTATGTTTTCCTTATTTATGTTACTTATTATTTTATATAATAATCAACCAACAAAGTAGTAAGATAAGGGGCATAAACAATAGTAATAAATTATATCTCAATCAATACAAAAAATGAGTGGGAGTAAGAGGAAGCAAGGAAGTAAGGTAAGGATGAAATCAAGAAGAAGCAAGAAAAGGAGGCTTTATATTAACCCACAAATTCCATAAAAATATGTGAAATTATTAAATATGTATGTATTTGTGTATGTATTTATCATCATTAGAAATTTTTTGTATGATTTTGGAATGAGATCAACAATCAAAGGGGTAAGGGCCAAGGAAAACAAAAAACAAAACTAATGGGCTTAAATAATATTAATGAAAATAAAGTCAAAAACATAAATTTAAAACCTATAATATCCATGAGGAAAGGATCACCTCAAATGGGAATGAAATGAAAATATATAAAGAAGCATGATGCACCATAAATAAAATATTATTAGTATAATCAGTTGTTACACCATACTATTTGGCTTACTTAAGTAGTAAGTAGGTTAGCATATTGTCTACTTTAGAAAAAATAAAATTTTAGATATTTAACTTGAATTTTTATAAAATCCAAGTTTTAAATGCATATGGGATAGGTTATCCACCAACCTCCACATGGGTCTTTTGACTACATGGTTTTTACCCAACCACTTGAATTGATAGATTGTAGACTAACCAAATATATTTATGAGGGCATTCTATATATATAAAAATATAATTATTCACCCATTTATTATTGGAAGATATGTGAATATTTTAATTTTATTTTTTCAATAATATATTCATTCTTCATAAATTCAATTATGTGTCAATCAAGTGTATGAAGCTTTGAGAAAGAGGATTGTTATAACCTCACTAGGTTCACAACTAAAAATACGCAATTTTTTTCCAATTTATTAAGATCAGTTATTCATTTAATGAACCATAAATATAATATTAACATATATACACCATTTAAATATACATTTAATATTTTAAAAATAAATAGATATATTAGGTATAAATTATTGAGTAAATCCACTGATTTCAAGCATATAAACACTTATGATGCAAGAGTATCAGTGACAACATGTAAATTTGTACATAATAGGTTAATTTATTTGGGTTGAAGTAATATTATGGAGACCTTAGAAGGTAATGATACTATGTTTAAGGAGGTAATGATAGATCTTAGGAAGTATATGATGTATTGACACAATTATGTAAAGCTATCTAAGTCATCATAAGTCCATGTGGATAATTCTAGTTACTTGTAGAGGTTTTATAACCAAAACCTCATATTTTAAATATAGTGTGAGGTCTATAAACCTTGTGGACAAATTTTAAGAGTATGGACACTTTTTTAATGGTCCTATAATCATAAAGGCATATTGTAAAGACCTTTATCACTCATGTAAATATGATGACTAGTTCATCATCCATCTATAAGGATGGATCTACATTGGAGAAGGTAGAATTAGCATATGCTAAATTAAGAACAAGGGGTTGAGAAGATAATGGTTTTATTTTTATCCAAAGATTATTTGTAAACATTATTTGTTGAGGATAATCTTTGAACCTATTATGAGGAGGCTTCTAATAGCTATCCACACATGAGAAAATTATAAGGTTTAATAAAAAATCTAAATGTATATATAGAGAGGAGAGAATATGTGAAGGATAGGTGGGAGTTTAGAATGAGAGTGTTTAGGTAAATTAAGAATGAACATGAATGTGTTGTATATATGTATTCTAAGAATGTATCAAAATGTATGAAAGAATAGTTTCTAGAGTATTGTTAATTTATATGTATTTGCATGCATGGGAAGTCATTTTGTTATGTTTGTGAGGGTGTTATTCAAACCTATGGAGTATATGGGTGCTCACTAATGGTATCATGTTTTACAGGCCATAATATGGGCTTATAATCATTTTATGTTAGCATAATTTTAATCTTAATTTTATGTCTCCATCTAATGATGTAATCATTAAGATAGTCATGAAGGTTTCACTATCAAAAGGATCTAATGATCTTTATATTTACATTATTTTCTTTGTGGATCAGTATCATGAGATAGAGTAATTTAACTTTGATACTATCAGAAGGATGATTGTGGGCTTATCTAAGATAAATTCCATCCCTAAGCATAATGTGTTCTTTCAGGTCTATTATAATACCTTCTCAATGTTTGCAGGGTTGCTAATGTTGATCATTGGTTTCTTTTTGGCATGTATATAATACTCACATTTTGAATTTTGAATTTCCAAGTCATCTATTGCATGCCTTTTCCAAAATATTGAGAGAAAAATATATATAAAGTGAGAATTACAAGACTCTCAGATTCTATAATTGATTATAAATCTAAGTAATATATGAGAAGAGATTAGAATGGTGTAGTAGAAGCATGGAATGAATCACAATAGAGAAAAGTGGGATGAATCTTCAAGAGCATGGGAGTCAAATATCATGTGGAGGTAAGAAATTAAAAAGTATACTTTTGTTTTAAATGTAAATGACCAAATAATAGAAAGTAAATTGGTCCTTATCATCCTCCCAAGTATACACATAAATATAGTTTATTAATCATAGTCGAAGTCATTGGAATTAACAAGGAGATAGATAGGATTATAAAATAGAATAAAGAAATTTCGTATAAGATAGTCTATATAGGATTAGAGAGTGGACTTGTGGTCTAAAGAGTGTTAATAGCCTGAGCAAGATTGATTAAAATATTAAGTTAATAATAAATGTTTGAATTTAGTTTCCAAAGAGGAATAAGATTGTGTGAAAAGTCATAGGTTTAATAATTCAAACATAGTTCCAAAGAGAATAAATAAAGTGTAGGTTATTTTACAATAAGATTGGATCTTATAGAAAACAAGAGAGTCTTAAGAAACATTCAAGTAGGTTTCAAAACCTATTAATATCGAGTGGATAAAGATATATATAAATATTGTTCATTAAATAATAAATTGAAAAGGTAACCTTAAATAGAGTGATCTGTTGATTTCAAGAGAGTGATAACTGGGATTGTTAAAACTCAAAAATCTAGAGTTTTTGATGACTAAAATCTATTTTATTAAAGAAATATCAAGTGAAAAGTGCTGAAATGTTGATATTTGTTGTGCCTTGGAATCATTAATCAAATGCAAGTGGTTTAAGATTAATTATATTAGTGTTTAGAAATATATGGTTAAAATATAGGATGCTACTCAATATAGAATTTTATACAAATCCATGGTTAAGGATTTTGTGTTTGACCACCCTAAAGATTTATAGACTTGTGAAAAGAATATGAATGGTGAATTTAGAGATTGACATTGATTTTGGAATTAGATATTGGATAGCTCTTGAAATTTTGTAATTTATTATAGTTGATGGTTTTGTTATTCAAGATTGACAAGTTGCAAGTTGAAGCAATCAAGATTGCAAGAGAGAAAGAGGTAACAAGAAGTTGTAAATTCTTTTTTGTAAATATCTTTAAGGACTGATTTGTATTTGAGTAATTTAGTTGCATAATCTTGCAGAGGTTCATGACAGTCAAAGATAAGAGAGTCTTGAGAAAAAAGATAAAGAGACAGGAGAAGATCAAGAGAAAGAGCATAGTGAATGATCTTATAGGAAGATCCAAGAAGAAGTCTTGGATAGTTTACCAAAAGACTGAGGTGAAATAGACTCAAGTGAGGTAAAATATGGAGTTTGAATAATTGAGAAAAGTGATTGATGAGATGCCTAAGGTCAACGAATGAGCTTAAGAAGCAAAAAAAAAAGGGAATTAAAAAGAAAAGAAAAAGATGAAGACTTCCAAAGGGAATTGAAAGATTTGAAGAAAATAATAACACTAATAAATCTCATGGTTTAGAGTATGAAGAATCCATGGTGTGGATGAGTAATGAAAAATAAGGTAAGATGGCCAATCAAGTTAGTAGCTAGGAAAAGAATGAAGACAAAAAAGTTATTGTGCAAGAAACTTAGAGAGGAGCTAAGAAATATCAAAATGAACATGCATATAGAATAAGATACTTAGGGGAAAATTCGCCTCAAGTTTTATATCTGACTTTTCTTTTGGTGTTGTGAGTTCAAGAACATAAGTGGTGGAGAAGCATGGAGTATTTGAGCCAATGCATATGCTCAAAAGTGATGAAGATGATGGAGAGAAGGATAAATACATATCCTTAACCCTTGATGAAGATCTCCTAAATGAGATAAAAAAATTTGAACAATAAAGTGATGAAGAATTACTGATTGAACAACCAAATAAGATGTTTGTCTACCAAAGTGAAAACCAGTTGTTAGAAGAAATGGCATCCTTAAAACATGTCATAAATGATGGTAAAGAGGAAAATATTTATCCTAAAATAGATATGCAGGAAGTTTAAAAATGGGTTGAGGCCAATGAATCTCAAAATGATGAAATTGATGTTGTGTAGAGAGAGACCTCAAGGTCTCAATTTTTTGTTTCTAATATTTCATTTGATTATTTATATATAGGTTTGATTGAGAAGGATGTGGAGATCATAGAGAAGATATGTCTTATAAGAGCTCAAAATAAGAAGATATAAGTTGATATCCTCATTCAAGAGGATAAACATGCAAGGAAAAAGGCTGTAGGGAATATGAAGAGGCAACAAGGTATAGTTTTGATGGAGAAGATAACAAACAAGAAAAGATATAAATGTGGAGCTAAGTAATATGTTCATTTCTATGAAAATATCATTGAATAAAATTAAGCTATAGTAGTTACAATAATAAATGGAAACATCAAAGAAGACCATGAGGAGCTCATGAAATTTATCTAGCCCAGTAGTCTGATGCAGGAGAATCAGTGACAACATATAAAGTTGTACATAATAGGTTAATTTATTTGGTTTTAAGTAATCTTGTGGAGACCTTAGAAGGTCAATATTATGTTGTAAGAGGTAATGATAGATCTTATGAAGTATACGATGTATTGATGCAATCATGTAAAGTTGTCCAAGTCATCATAAGTCCATGTGGACACTTCTAGTTGCTTGTAGAGGTTTTATCGACAAAAACTCATATTTGAATATTTGAACTATAGTTTAAGGTCTAAACCTTGTTGAAAATTGTAAGAGTATGGAAACTTGTGTAATGGTCCTAGAAGGATAAAGGAATATTGTAAAGACCTTTATCACTCATGTAAATATGAATACCAGATCATCATCCATCTAGAAGGATGGATCTATGTTGGAGAAGGTAGAATTTGCATATGCTAAGTTGAGAACAAGGGGTTGAGAAGATAATGGTTTTATTTTTATCTAAAGACTATTTTTGAATATTAGTTGTTGAGGATAAGCTTTAAAATTATAAGGATGAGGCTTCTAATAACTATCCACATATGAGAAAAGAAGAACACTTAATACAACTTCTACATGTATATATAGAGAGGAGAGAACTTGTGAAGGATAGGTAGGAGTTTAAAAGGAGAGTTTGTAGGTAAATTAAGCAAAACCATGAGCCTATTGTATATATGTATTATGAGAATGTATCAAAATATATGAGAGAATAGTTTTTAAAGTATTGTTAATTTTTGTGTATTTACATGCATGGGAAGTCATTTTTTTATGTTTGTGAAGGTGGTATTCTGACTTGTGGAGTTTGTGGGTGATCTCTAATGGTGTCAAGTTTTACAGGCTATACTATGGGCTTGTAATCATTTTATTTTAGCATCATATTAATATTAATTTTGTGTCTCCATCTAATGATGTAATCTTTAAGATAATCATGAAGGTTTCACTATCAAAAGGATCTAAAGATCCTTATGTTTCCATTCTTTTCTTTGTAGATCAGTATCATGAGATAGAGTACTCTAACTTTGATACTATCAAAAGGATGATTGCAGTCTTATCTAAGATAAATTTCATCCCTGAGTGTAATGTGTTCTTTCAGATTTATTATAATACCTTGTCAATTTTAGTAGAGCTATTGATGTTGATCATTGGTTTCTTTTCTAACATGTATATCATACTCACATTTTTGAATTTTTTATTTCCAAGTCATATGTTGCATGCCTTTTCCAAATTATTGAGAGAAAAAATATATATAAAGTGAGAATTACAAGACTCTCAGATTCCATAATTGATTGTAAGTCTGATTAATAGATGAAAGGAGATCAGAATGGTGTAAGGGAAGCATGGAAAAAACCATGACAAAGAAAAGTGGGATGAATATTTAAGAGCATAGGAGTCAAATATCACATGAAGGTAAGAAATTAAAAGATATAGTTTTCTTTTAGATGTAAATGACTAGATAATATAAATTAAATTGGTCCTTGTCATCCTCCTAGGTCTACACATATATATAGTTTATTAATCATATTCTAAGTCATTGGAATTGGAATTGACAAGGAGATAGACAGGCTTATAAAACAAAATTCTGAAATTTAATATAAGATGGTCTATATAGGATTAGAGGGTTGACTTGTGGTCTAAAGAGTGTTAACAACCTAAGCAAGATTGATTAGAATCTCAAGTTAATAATAAAAGTTTGAAGTTATTTTCCAAAGAGGAATAATATTGTGTAAAAACTCATAGGTTTAATAATTCAAACATAGTTCCAAAGAGAATAAATAAAGTGTACATTATTTTACAATAAGATTGGATCTTACAAAAAATAAGAGAGTCTTAAGAAGCATTCAAGGAAGTTTCAAAACCTATTAAGATCAAGTGGATAAAGTTGTATATCAATATTGGTTATTGAATAATAAATTGACAAGGTAACCTTAGATAGAGTGATCTATTGATTCCAATAAAGTGACAACCATTATTGTTAAAAATTAGAAAACTAGAGTTTTTGATGACTAAAATCTATTTTACCAAAGAAATATCAAGTGAAGTTTTTTGAAATTTTGATAATTGGTGTGCCTTGGAATCATGAATCAAATGCAAGTGGTTTGGGATCAATTAGATTAACATGTAAAAATATATGGTCAAAGTACAAACTACCAATCAATATGGATTTGTATACAAAGCCATGGTTAAGGATTTTGTGTTTGACCACCCTAGATCTTTATAAAATTGTGAAAAGGATATGAATGGTGAATTTTTAGAGTGACATCAACTTATCATTTTTATTCCAAAATTAGATTCCAATGGTGTTAAAAACTATAAAATTATGAATTAATTAATCATGTATTCACATATAGTCATATATTATAGCCATGATTGCAATACAATGTTTAAATATCAATATACAAAGTTTTGAATAGCTACAATTGAGTAGGCTAAATCAACAAATAATATAAAAGTCTAAGAGACATTAGATATTTCAATAAAATAACTCAGTAAATATATATAGTAGCCATGAATACTCATCAAGATTAGTTCAAATTCAAATGTAGAGAGGGATAACATTATTTCAGTGCTTTACCTCTAACCCATATCGATGATATCGCACACACCTCCCCACTAGGAGTGGGTCCTCCCTTCATAATAGGGTAGATAATAATGATGAAAGTAATAATAACCACCCAAGTATCACATGTGAAGTACAATCACTATTATATATAATAAATAAAACAAACCTTACTCATGCCTCTATCGATTATGAACTCAAACAAGCACGAAAGCTATAAGGTATTGTGGAATGATAATTTATATAATTATAACATTACTTTGGACCAAAAAAATTATTATTTTCATATTTTCAGATTCTAGGTCATAGTCCACTTCATTCATACTCTATGTTATGACACATTTTCATTTTGTATCCACCTTGTTAACTAATTCCACCTACCCATCACTCATCACTCCTTATTAAGGTTGAAAAACAATATAAGCATATAATAACTTAGCATGAAGTAAATGTGACTCATAGTAGTTCCTAGCTGATGTCACAGTTAGATTTATTACTATCTAAAGAGTGTCAAAACTATCCTTATTTCATTTCATTCTCACCATACAATCTCATTTCAATTTATAATGTATTTGTTTATTCCTTAAAGAAACAACCACAATGGTCATGATATAAACATATATTTATATAGAATAGTTGAAAGTAAAAATAACATCGTTCACACCCTAATTGAATCAGTTTATCACTTTAACTAAATAATACTTAATTTTATAATAATAATTAAACTTTTAATTAGGTTTCTCAATCTTTATCAATATGATTGTAATGGCCTATAGGCATATAAACTCTAAACATAAAGTATTTTTTAGATTTCATGTTTAATTAATAGTATCATCTCCATTTTGGGTCTAGAAAATGTTTACTAATAATACATAATTGGTATTTACACACAAAAGGAATAGAGTGTAAGTCTCAAATGTAATGTGTAATGTATTTCCTCCTTATAAGCTAGTGGGTGGAAGCAAACTTCCACCCCTAGGTTTATAAAGAGTTTTAAATTCCAATTCAATTTTTGAATAAACCAATAAATTAAAAAAAATATGACAAGAATATACTAAATCTAAAGATGCATATAAAATAAACTTTATCATTTATTGCATCCATCATACTAAAATAATAACTATCAGTATGTATACTACAACTAGACATATCTTGATTCAAGAATTCTAGTATAACGAATATAACCATGCTTATAATTGAATGTGTTAGTACCCAAAATTGCATTAAAGTAATTGAGCCCTTGTCAATTGTAAGGCCTAAATCCAACCCAAATTAAGGATCGAATCCGAAGTCCTTAGCCATATTCATTTTTTCCAGTGTTCCTCTGAAAGTTCAAGTTCATGATAAATTGGCTAAGTGTTATTTAGTCTTTAGTTAGTATGTATAAAGTCCTTTTTGCATCAGGCAAAGTATTTTACAAAAAGTCTAAAAGAATCACATTTCTTTGGGAAAAGTGTAAAGTGAAAGTTTTTTAGGAAAATTATAAGGCTCATTTATTTTAGGGAAATTTTTTTGGACATTTTTTCTGAGACAATTGTCTTGACAAAGAAAAGTATCAAAGATCTCACATGCTTCAGGGAAATTATTCTAGACAAAAAGTCCAAAATAATCATCTCAATAAAATAACTGAAAGGATTTTTTTAGAATAAGAATGTTGAAGACCAATTATTGCAAAGGAATTACCTAGAATGAAAGTCTTGACATAAAAGAATTACAAGAAAATAGGTTGCCTGAGACCAAAAGTCTTGATAAACAAAATATCCAAAAAAATTTACCCAAATTATAGGTATGAGGGCCTCATAAACATGTTTTTCTAGGCATGCAGATGTCAATTTAAGGCACAATAAGTAGTCATTGGGTTTCAAATATTCTAGGATGATTACATGAGCATTAAATTTAGGCCCCATGAAGTAGCCTTTTGATTTCAAATGGAGGTATAACTACGCCTTGTATTTTCCCAAGTGAGGATGATCCAATGGTGAGTGAGGATTCAAAAATTTAGAGACCCTATGAGAGAATACAAGATTGACAAGTGTCAAGATCTCAGGAAAGTAACAACATATCTGGTAGTGAGTGGAATAGGTCAAAAGGTCAAGAAGCATAAGGTGCCACCACATGGTACGATGGCACTTAAAACAATAGAGACTATTTACAAGGTACATAAAAAACTCATGGGGCTATCAAGTGGCACATCCTCAAGGCCAAGTATAGGGAGTATCTAATAATGCTCCACCCCTCAAATCATGATCTGACAGAGTGTGTTTGCTTTCCCTATCAAGATATGATGGTGCATAACCATGGTAGAAAAGACAAGGATCCTATGGACAAACACAAAGATGATAAGTGGCATAACTACATGTCACAAATTAAATATCTATCATCTCACACAAGATCAACAACTCACATTTACTTAGGTATAGATGATCTAATGGTATGAGCAAAGATGGAATTTTCAAAGGGATTAGATTATATGAAGAAGTGATAAGTCTCCATATTAGAGCCAATTAATAAACCTAGTAATTCTTAGACCCCACAAATGCCTAGTGAGATCTGATGTGGTGTGCCCAGTATCGGTATATGTAAAATTTTGGCTTGGTAGCTAAAATTGATGGTTTTTTCATGGATGTGGCAATGATTTGAAACATAGAGGAAGGTCTAACTCCTAGTCCAATGCATTTTTTTCCAAATGTCCATGGATCTTTTTTATTTTCATCACAATTGAAGCTTTCTAATTGTAATCATCACAAGGTAATGAGATTTCCTTGGCATACATAAAGGGGAGTATTTCTATCTAGAAGCTTCCATGGTTTGAAAATTGATTAGCAAGAGAGCATCTCTAGATGGTTACACATGAGGACAAATTCTATTTAGCTCCTTAAATAATTTCCTCCCTCCAACTATGGTAAGCGATCAAAATCATCTCCAGGTGGTTGCATATGATAAAAAATTATTATTTAGGCCTCCACCATAAATTTCACCATTTTGATCATGAATTCATCAACATATTCAATCAAAAAATCAAAGTCTTGTTGCAAATATTCATCATTCCTTAAAAAGGTAGTTGTAATAATGATTCTTTTCTTGCAAGTGGATGAGGATCTCAGGCATGGCAGAGGTCATATTCCATCTAGAAGTATCTTGGTAGACTTGAAGGCTTGTTCTACAATTTTATAAATTATAAGTCACCGTCCTAGATTTAAAAATGTACAAATAGAGGGATTTTCCTCTATTCAAGGAGGTTAGTTGGCCATTGTGTTAGTTGTTGTTGGTCTTTGCTTCACTCTAAGTCTAGGTTCTACAATTTTTTGGGATTATTGTTATGTGCATTTTGTCTCTCTTGATAAGGTGATTGCATCTATATAATCATTAACACGCTATTATATCATCTCTATATGCCTCCCATATCCAACATGGAGTAGATCCACCATGCTTGTCAGAATGGAATTTTTTTGAAACTTTGGTATATATAAGATTTTATTTCAAGTTAATGAAAATGATTGTGGTTCTTTGTTATTTCTTGTTAATGAAGTGCAGTAATATATTTTACAAGTTTAGTTGATTGGATATTTGGGTTTGTGTTCATTACTAATTGTCATTTTGAGCATGGATCTAGGTTATAAATCCCTTTATATAGTTTTAATTGGAAGTATGTTACTGAATAACTTATTAGGGTAATCTAGATTTATGGAGTTGAGAGGGAAAAGTGTTTTGAAAGATTAGTTTCAGTGTATGTTCTAATATTTTAGGGGTCATTTAGAATTTGATTTATCTTGTATTTTGAGTTTTCACTACATATTTGCTAAGAATATGTCATGAATATTGTAAGATAGCCTCTTATTTGAAAAAAAATTAGCACACCACCATGCCCTTACTCTTTATAATTAAAAAACTATCCTACCCTATCTTACCCTAAAAATGATATAATCCTTGTTGTAAATCATAAGTGTCGTTTGCCTAAAGATGCATAAAATATTGCATACTTAGAATGTGTTTATAGTTCGTGCTTTAAATGACCCTGCATTGTAGTTTTCCATTCAACCCATCTTGTTGAAAAATCTTTAGAATGAATAATACAATCATATATCCATCTATCTTTAGTAGCTTGTAAGTGATCTAGAACATTTATTCATTCTGTGTGACAACCCTTCCTAGGTGGAATGAGTGATTTTGGTTATGACCTGGTCAAATTTGTGCCTCTTTGTGACAAAACCCCCATAGAGGTTAAATTGTAGAATCTATCTATGTGAGTAAGCTACCCCATAGGTCCTCTCACCTTGGTTCAGATAGAGCTAAAAGTAGTAGGGAGCTAACCATACCATTTGTAGGTGCCTCTCAATCATTTTCTATGTCTAGTCCATTTTAGATGCAAAACCCTTCCTCGATTACAATGACATATCATTTGGTTTTTTGTCTTTGTTTTCATTTTTCTCTCCAATTGTGTAAGGTTGATTATATGAGGTATAGAGCTAGGAATCAACACTTTTATGGTGTTATTGTCAGGGACACTTTTTATCACCCATGTTGCTAGGGACTCTTGCAAAAAGTGAAAAATTTCTCTACCAATATTTGTTACAATAATCTTAGTTGTGATTTTAGACATAGTTTGTTCATATTATTTCATGTGTTTAAAATCTAGGGTTATTTGAGCTTTCTTTTGCTATATTGGTTGTCCACATAGTTTGAATCCACTAGGGACATGCCAGGAATTTAGAGATTTTATAATTTGACATCTACTAAATTTATTGCAAAGAGCTAGAAATTTGTCATGTTTTGAGGTGGTTTTCACTATTTGAACATGAATTTGAAAGTTTCATTATCTTTACTTTTAGACATCATCGCCAATTTTAGCAAGATATGGTTTCATTATGTATCACTAAAAGTTTGTAAATGGTTATATTCTAGAAGTTTGCTTCTAATTTCAACTCCAAAAAATCATTTGGTTTCAATGAAAGATTAGTGCTCATTTCAAAAATATCCAACTTTGAGAGTTATTTTTTTTGCAAAGCTAGAAGGACTGAGGTCATCTTTCAAAAGTAACTCATCCAAGAAACTTGTCTCACCCTTAAGTGTTCATCAGAAAATAAGCATATAAGTTTGGAGTCCTATTGAAGAGCATAGTGTAGCTACAAAGGACTTTTTGGGCTATCTAGATTATGGTAAGTCTAAATGTTTATTTGTTTAACTTTCTATTTTTATAGATTACAATAGTTCTTCTAACTATTCAAAATCATGTAGTCCAATTTATTAACCAACTCCTTCTCAACCAACTGAATCTCCTCTTAAGTTTGATCCTGTAAGTCCACCTCATTCACCCCCTCACATCCCCTTGCCATTTATTCCTAAACCTACCATTAAAACAATCATGAGATATAGGGATCAAGGTGAAAATGATCATCCTACATTTAGAATTACCAAATTTGGGTCTATCAATTTTGATGACATGAAAGGTTATCTTAATGAAGTCCCAAGTGAAGTAAGGAAATGCCTTCCAAAGTTTTAGGGGAATAATGTAGTGAGTGGTTATCAATACTTGAGGTATTTTCATAATATTATTGAAGATTATGAGGTTAAGCATAAGGATGTGTGAATTAATTTGTTTTTGCACATGCTAAAGGAAGATGCATGAGATTAGTTCAATTATTTACCTCAGATGAATTTATTCATGGGAAGAAATGAATAATGTTTTAAAAATTTAGTATGGTCAAAGAGTTGATCCAAGGTTCCTTTTGGTTGAGTTTTAAAACATCAATAAGAATCCTAATGAGTGCATGCAAGACTTCAACACACGGTTCATCAAAGCTATGATGTGGCTGCTTAAAAACATTAGGCCTAGTGATACAATGTACTTGAGAAAATACTATGATTCCTTTGACAAGAAGGTTGTGTAATACTTGAGGGATAAGGCTCCCAATATCCTATAGTTGGAATTTAATATGGCCATCCAAATTGAGAACAACATAAACATTGTGGGAAGGACTTTGAACAAGTAGGCTATGTATACACATAATATTTTTAACCTTTTATTAAATACTGATGTTTTTCATCTTAAATGAACCCATTGAGACTCAATCCCTATAAGTACAAGCCCTAAGGGGTGCACTGAGAAGTGGGTGGGTATAACTTTGGTGCTTCACATGATTATTGTCCCTTATTTCCATATTATTACCAATTCAACCAACTTCAAAAACCATTCCCTAAGTTATTTATCCTCCCTTGAATACTCCTCTAGTCTTTTCCTCTTTCCATCCTTCCTTCTATTGTCTTAAACCCATTTTGGTCAGTTGGTTATACTAGGTTGATTGGGTTAACATAGTATAATTTAGGGGTAGTTTTCACTTTCTTAGCTTGTTAGCCTTTTGGCCGACCTAGCTCAGACCTAGTGAATTGTCCCTAAAAACACACTGGGTCGACTCGGTCAACCCTATATAGCTGACATTATTTGAATGATTTAGGGAAAGATCCACATATATATAAAAGATCATTTGTCATTATTTCATATGTGAAATCAAGAGTTATTATTCACTCACACTTCTTCACACCTACTCTTCCACCATTTTACTTGAGGAGACTTAGCTTAGGTTTATTATCTGGAGAATCTAGTCTTGTGGATAAGTCTTAGATGATTTGGCCTTTCTTATTTTTCATTACAAACAAAAAAACCTATTATGAATCCCCTTTATCCAAAGGAGAGATTAAGTTTTGAAAGGTTCACATTCAGGTAAGTATATTATAACTTCATTCTCCTCTCTTTTAGTAGATAGAAGTAGCATAAGTGTTGACTCAAATAATACTATCTTTCATATTTCATGTATTAGGGTGTTACTCATACTTAATTTATTTGAGGTTCCCTATACATATTTATTTTATTATTTCTAACTCCCCACTTTGTGCTACAAGCTTTGGTGTGCACTAGATTACATTTACTTTCTTATTTTTAGAATAAGTGAATGTTTTAAACCTTGGGTCTCTATTAGGGTTGTTGTGTAATTATGATAGATTTTAGGATTTAGAACCCTTCCTATCATGATATGTTATGATAAGTGATCCCCTAATTAGGTCTAGCAGATCCCTATATTAGTCATGCTCCTGCTTAACAAGTGTATCCCCAATCAAAAGTGTAGGTATGCTTTATCTTCTTCAAGCTAGGATTGATTTATAGACATGATGCATTTAAAATTACATAATTTTTGGTGAACCTGATGTGAAACTAACCCTTAAAATATTTATTTCACTTATTTTCATTCTGTTAGTCATTATTTTTATCATATTAGATCGACTCTATCAACCCAATTTTTTTGACTTCTGTGCACAGGTTTGTAGGAATAGGCAATTCGATTGATCTAGTTGACCCAATATAGGTTTATATCCTTTCAAACATTTATCTTAGCCTATTATGTTAACCCTATATGTTTTAAACACTTTACAATAGGTTCTTGCATATCTCAATCGATCTAATCAACCCAGTTTGTAGGTTTCTTAAGCATACTTCAAGGTCCTTCATCAGTAATATTTCTTCATTTCATCTATAATCCACCAAGGTTCCTTTTTATCTCTCTATTTATTTATTTTATATCTTTCCTTTCATAGTTTTTAGTCTTTAAACTTCCCTTTAATAGTCAACTGGATCAACCCTACCAACCTAGTTCTGTGTTTTATGTACTATTTGAAATAACTAGATTGACCCTAATGACCCAATTCATTTTTGGACCTTGCTTCCATAGTACATGTTCAACCATGTTGACCTTGATCTATATTTTATGCATATAGTTTCAACACTATACCTTGTTTCAAGTTGGAATTAACCTTATATTTACTAGTAATTAGCTTACACATTTCTTTTTATATTGCTTTTATGCTTAGAATAGTTCACATAGTTTAATTATGAGATTTTTAATTAATCACTTAGTTTCAATATTTTTATTTTATGCACACATGAACAAATCACAAAAACATAAACAAGAACTTTAACATTTTATCTACCCAAGGCCAACCTACTTAGATTTCATCAGCAAGGAGGAAGCCAACTTGATGATCTGGTCAATTATAAAGCATGGTTAATGGTATGTTTTGTCTAAGAACTTGACACCCTTATCACTTTGGTGTGTAAAGTGAGGGGTTAGGCCCTAATACCAAGCCTGTATCATTGCCACTATAGTAAACTACCTAAAACCATCCTTAGATTGTTATATACTTCCTTGCTTATAGCCAACTTATCATCACATTTAAAATCATTTATTAATAATATAATAAAACATTTAGGTTGATCAATTAGTTAGATCTTTAATTTTAAATTTGATTTCTTACTCTTTGCTCAATTATGTGTGAAAAAACTTACATTAGCCAACATTAGTGCAAGGTTTTTTTTTGTGCCTCAATTGGATTATCTAGTGTTGATCCAATTTATTACTTGTTTCCATTTAGCTCTTACTCTCTTAGATTATCTATAAAATTTGTCTTCTTTCAACTCATATCTTGTAATCAACCTTTTGTTTTTTATTATTTGTTATATTAGGTCAACTTATGTACCTTGTTTAGCTCTTGTGTACTATATAAATTTGAAATAATTAACCTTGTACTATCTATAGCTTATTTTACCTCTTTTACCTACTTCTATTTACTATAGTGGATCAACCCATTTGACCCTATACTATTTTTAGGCCCTATTTTTTTGTGTTAGGTCAACCCAGTCGACCCTATACTATTTTCTGCCTTCCTTGTTTATCAATCTAATTTCCAATCTCTCCAATTCTTACATTATGTTCATCTCTCTTTAGTTAAAATAAAGTTTCATATCATAATCTTCCTAGTTATCTTGAATCCATTTCGATACTATATGAGATGTTAATTTCTCCCTCTTTTCTCCTCCCAAGAGAACCATCACTCTTGGGTCAATTCTTCTCCTCCTTAATCTATGAATTATAACATGGTGAAAATAACACCTCAATATGAATTTGATAGATCTAATCCTTTCGATAATTACCAATAAACTTCTCATATTCAAAATCTTCAAACCAATGTAGGAGTGATTAATACAATTTTACTTAACAATCCCACTAGTAATCCTTCTTATGGAAACCCTTCCCCTAACACCAATATGGGGAGTGCTCCTACCAACACTAACCCACCTCCTAATACAAACAAAATTTTAGCTTAAGTTATTCAATAAATAAACATAATGTAAAATTATAACACCAACCAAATAATGCAACTTCAAGAACATGTAATCAATATGGCTAATCAATATCCAACTATGCATCCTCAAGATAATTCTAATTATATTCATTCACCTCTTAGGGATGCCTTGGGTAATGTTATTCCTCAACCCATAATGAATAAAAAGATGCTTCAAACTATTCAAAATGAGCCTTTATCTCTATTTATTATTTCCATTGATATTGGTAACATATCTCCAACTATCAAATATGATGGGACTAAAGACCCTGCCTCATTTATTAAAGCCTTTAGCAACCTTTACAAGGAGTGGATCCAAACTAATACCTTAACCACTACTAAAATCCTAGTCAAAAATTTCACTGGTGATGTATTAGAATGGTATAATCAACTTCCCCAACATTCCATTTAGCAACTTGAAGATTTGGTTAATCCTTTAATTAAAGAGTTTCAACACAATAATCTTCTTAAAAATTATCTTAGTCATTTCATCAATGCTAATCAATCTCATAATGAATCAGCTTGTGACTTTATAAAAATATGGAAACCTTTATCTCATAAAGACAACCATAATATGACTGATGATAATCTATTTAAACTCTTTATCATGGCTTTAACTCCTACTCTTCAATATAAGGTTTTGCTCTCCAAACACTTACTAAAGTTCTTGATCAAGATAAATGTCAAGAATTTCTCATGAAGCAATTCAAACCCAATCATAAAATTCTTAAAGGATCTTTCCAAACATCTAATGCTATCACTAGTAATGTTCTACAAACCAAACAAGGAGTTACCAAATCTGATATTCCTTTGCCATATCACACACCTTTCTTAGTTCAGAAAATGAAATAATTTTTACCACCCTCTAAACCTTTCATTTATCCCAATGTTCCTCCTAAATGGTATGACCCTAATCTGTTTTGGTGGTTCCATGCTAAGATAGGGCATTATCATGAATCTTGTAGAGGGCTCAATAAATTTTTTATCTCTTATGTGATTGGTGATTCATTCAATCATGAAGCTATGATCAATATTCATCATCAATAATACACTATTGCTTCCCAAAAATGATAAACTTTTAAATATTATACTTCTAATAACCAAAAATATTATTCTAATAATCAACTAAATGTTAAGGATGCTTATGCCATCATTGCTGATTATGGTTAATATTATAATAACTCTCAATATGTCAACATTACCAAGGTCAATTATCATTATAAATTTTCTCACAAAGATATTATTACCAAACCTAAGAGTACATCTTTAAAAGAACAAATTCTTAAAGATACTACCACCACTAGTGTTGATTTGAAATCAATTAAGGAACAACTTCCTCCTTTTGATCCTCCAACCACATCTATACCTTATAAAACTAATTTACCTTCTAAATATTGTGTTAGTTCTTCTAAATCACATTATAATTTTATTGAAGAACTCAACTCTATGACTTTCAAGATTCCTCTTATGGAGTGTGGTTGGATTGTTACTTCTCACTCAACAATGTTGTTTTCCCTTTTTATGTACCTTTTCCATTGTTGAGTGAGCTATGGATTATTACTACTCAATCATCAATGTTGTTTTACCATTTTCCATTTTATTTAGTCTTTTACCATTGATTTATTTTGATTACCATCTTGTTCGGCATGTATCCTTGGTTTGACTTGGTGAGTTTGCCTTTCTTACTTAAGGATAGCTTGTTTGAGTTTTTCAGTCTTTAGTAGCCTTGGATTTTTAGTTACTTAATTTACTCTTGTTTTTTACTTAGTAATTTGGTCTAACATAACACCTATCACCCTAGCTTGTCAATATTTTCAAGTACATCCCATCCTCATAACAACATCTATCTTGGCTTTTCTTGCATTTGTTTGTTTTTGATCTTTAGTTTTGTATTCTTAGGTTTATCAAAAGTAGCCTTTATGCCCTACATAACCAAAAATAATAAAATAGTAGACAACCATCCCATGATAAAGGTAAGTCAAGGTATGTTTTGCATTTAATTTTTATTTATTTACTTTTTAGTCATTTAATTCCTCGATTAATTTCCCTTTCACTCATTTAATTTCAGTTATTTTTGCTTTAAAATAATATAATTTTTTTTAGAATCAGCATTATGTGTGTCCTTATTTTCTTTATTGAAGAACCATCCCCTATTACACCTTAGTTACACATGATGAGCTTCAAGTGGGATATATGTATACACATAAACTTTTCAATCTTTTATCAAATACTAACACTTTACATCTTGTAGAAACCCATCGAGACTCAATCTCTCTAAGTGCATGCCCTAAGGGTTACACCAAGAAAGGGGTGGGTAGACCTTTGGTGATTTGTAGGATTATTTTCCCTTATTTCCACATTATTACCAATCCAAGTAGCTCCAAAAACCTTTCTCTAAGCTATTTCTCCTCTCTTGAATACTCCTCTAGTATTTTCCTCTTTTCATCCCTCTTTTTCTTGTCTTAAACACCTTTTAATTATTCATATATACTAGGTCAACTAGGTTAACCCAGTAAAATTTAGGGGTATTTTTCACTTTCTTAGCTTATTAGCCTTTCAACTAACCTAGCTCAGATCTAGTGAATTGTCCTCAAAAACACACTAGATCGACTAGGTTGAACTTGTACAACTAACATTTCTAGAAGGATTTAGGGTAAGATCCACCTATATATACAAGATAATTTCATCATTATTCCATATGTGCAATCAAGAGTTATTATTCACTCACACTTCTTCATAATCTACTCTTCCACCATTCTAATTAAAGAGTCTTAGCTTGTGTTTTTTATTTGGATAATCTAGTCTTGTGGATTAGTCTTGGATACATTGGCCTTTCTTAGTTATCCTTACAAACCATAAAAACCTATTTTGAAGCCCCTTTGGCCAAGGGAGAGATTGAGTTTTGATGGGTTCACATTCAAGTAAGTATATTATAACTTTGTTCTCCTCTCTTTTAGTAGATAGAAGTAACATAAGTGTTGGATCAAATAATACTATCTTTCATATTTCATGTATTAGGGTATTAATCATAATTACTTTATTTGAGGTTCCCTATACATATTTATTTTATTATTTCTAACTCCCCACTTTGTGACACAAGCTTTGGTGTGCACTAGATTAGATTTACTTTCTTGTTATTAGAATAAGTGAATGTTTTAAACCTTAGGAATCCATTAGGGTTATTGTGTTATTATGTTAGAATGTAGGATTTGGAATCCTTCCTAGCATGATATTTTATGAAAAGTGATCCCATAATTGGGTCTAGTGGATCCCCATATTGGTCATACTCCCACTTAACAAGTGTATCCCCAATCACAAGTGTAGGTATGCTCTATCTTTTCTAAGATAAGATTGAATTATAGACATGATGCATTTACAATTGCATATAAGTTGGTGTGAAGTTATTCAATCCAAAAAAACACATAGTCCACTAAGCATGTCAACCTTGAAGACACTATTAAGACTTTGGCCTTTGCTATTAAAGAGATGTCCTACAAGCTAGTTTGAATTGAGAAGGGGCTACCTCATGAGTCTAAAAGTCATAAGAGAGCTCCAGATCAAAATCAAGCATAAAATAGGTCTACACATGATGATAGAAATCAGAATAGAGGGACCATAAAAAGGGTGCCTAATCTATTGAACACTAAGGTAAATGTTATGAATTTTGATTTTGACATTGATTGGTGTCACAAGTGCTTCCTTACACATCCTCCATGTGATACTACTAAACTGAGTGATGAATATATAGATGATATTGAGTTTTCATTTGATGATGATGATGATGATGATGATATTTTGATGTTCAATTATCAAGACTCCCAATGTAAGTTTTATTCCTCCATAGAAATGATGTGTGTTACTACTCTAGATCAAATTTTGAGTGCAGTTAAGAAGGTCTTAATGTATGAATTTGATTATGATGATAATATAATATAAGCATATGAGTTACCCAATCATGATGAAATTAAAGATATGAAGTGTGCTCTAACTAAATTGGTACACATGAATGTGGAATTTTGTAACCTCATTAGGAATTTGAATGTTTTTAAGCAACCAATTGTTCTTGATGCTAAGTTTGAAAATAAAGGTGTTGTTTGGAGAATGTTATTTAGTGAAAATGGGGTTATCTTTTATGCCCCTAAAGATGAAAATTTTGACTTATTTCATGTAGTAATTCAAGTGCATAAATAACATTGCTAATCTTGAATTACTCTAGCTTGGTACTTGCCTAATTACAGCTGAGAAATAAGTTTATTTACAATTGCTGGAAAGGTACCAAGATTTTTTAGCGTGGTCTTATCCATATTTTAGATCATGTAAAAAGGATATATTTCAAATTTTCATCCTATCATAGCTTGGTAGTAACACCTTTAGGTAAGTGTAGAGATTAATTTACTTCATCTTGGCCACCAAGATATTGGAAAAGTTAAATAAATTAAGGAATGCTAGAAATTCAAAGTCATCAGTCAATGCTAGGTATCTAAAGAATTTCTTGGATTGATTACATCTACAACTATGTATATAATTATATAACATTTTATTACTTTATCCTTCTTTTACTTTGTTACCCCTCTTCTTTGAGCCTTGTTTTTACAGTTCCTTTCCATTTTTATAATCGTGTGTTTATTTTTAGATCCTCTTGATCTATTTTTGGTAATATACCTCATTTTGTTGAGCCTTCATGAGTGTTACTAATAAATTTCTAAGTGTTGACTCCATATCCCAATGGATTGGCACTTGGTCTTAAGTTTTGGGGTTCTTTACACACCCATAGGGGGTGTACATCCCTAGGTGAGAGCTAGCATTAGTGCCCAAAATTGCATTAAATCAACTGAGCCATTGTTAAGTGCAAATGCCTAAGTCTAGACTGAGTTAAGTATCAAATCCTAAGTCCTTATCCATATTCCTATTTTTAGTGTTCTTTTGAAAGGTCAAGTTTATGATAAATCAATTAAGTGTTATTTGGTATTTACTTTGTATGTATAAAGTCTTATTTTCATCAAGAAAAGTGTTTTACAAAAAGTCCTAAAGAATTACATTTCTTCAAGAAAAGTGTAAAGTCAAAATTCTTTGGGAAAATGTAGGGCTCATTTGTTTTAGGGAAATTGTTTTACACATTTTGTCTAAGACACTTATCCTAACAAAGAAAAGTTTAAAATATTTCATATGCTTTGGGGAAATTGATCCAAAAAATAAGTCTGAAACAATTATCCTAACAAAATGCTTGAAATGATTATTACAGAGCAAGAATGTTGAAGACCAATTATTGTCAAATAATTACCTAGAATAAAAGTCTTGACACAAAAAAGGTGCATAAAAATAGGATGCCTGAGACTAAAAGGATCAATAAACAAAGTCCCCAAAGAAATTTTCCTAAATTTTAGGTATGAAAGTCTCGTGGATGTCTTTTGATAGGCACATGGATGTCAATTTTAAGGAATGACAAGTAGTCATTGGGATTCAAATGTTCTAAGATGGTTATGTGAGCATAAAATTTAGGCCCCATGAAGTAGAGATTTAATTTCAAATGGAGGTAGATCTATGGCTCATGTTTACTCATGTGAGGATGATCCAATAATAAGTGAGGATTTAAAAATTCAAAGATCCTATGAGAGAATGTGAGATCGACAAGTGTCAAGATCTTGAGAAAGTATTAAAAGATCTAATGATGAGTAGAATAGGTTAAAAGGTTAAGAAGCATAAGGTCCCACCACATGGCATGATTGTGCTCAAAGTAATAGAAACTATTTACAAGGTACATATGAATCCTATGGGGCTACCAAGTGGCACAACCTTGGGCCCAAGTATAGGTAGTGTCTAATAACACTCCACCCCTTAGAACATGATCTGATAGAGCATGTTTGCTCACCCCAAATAGATCTGATAGTGCATAACCAAGGTAAGAGATAAATATATTATGGTTAAACACATAGATGATAAGTGGAATAATAACATTCCATGAATTAGAACTCGAGCATCTCATGCAAGATAAATGTCTCACATTTGCTTAGGTAGAGATGATCCAATGGTGTAAGTCAAGATGGAATTTTCAAAGGGATCAAATTACATGAGGAAGTAATAAGTGTCTATATTTTAGACAATTAATTGAATTAGTCACTCTTAGACCCCACAAATGCCTAGTGGGATATGATGTGGCATGATAAGTATTAGTATATGGAAAACTCTAACTTAAAAGATAAAATTTATGGTTTTTAATGGATGTGGAAATGATTCAAAACACAAAAGAAGGTCTAACTACCAGTCCAATGCATTTTTTTCAAACAACCATGAATATTTTTTATTTTCATCACAACTAGATCTTTCTAATTATAATCATCACAAGGTAATGGGCTTTCCTTGGTGTGTATAAAGGGGAGGATTTCTATCCATAAGATTCCATGATTTGAAAATTGATTAGTAGGAGAGCATCTCTAGATGGTTACACATGAGGAGAAATTCCATTTGGCTCCTCAAACAATTTCCTCCTTCTAGTTGTACAGGTAAGCGATGAAAAGCATCTCTAGGGGGTTTCATATGATAATAAATTGTTTTTTGGGTCTCCATCACATAGTTCACCATCTTGATCATGAATTCATCGGCATATTTAGTCAAAATATCAAAGGCTTGTTGAAAATGTTCATCATTCCTTGTAAAGGCAATTGTAGCAATGATTATTTTCTTTTAAGTGGATGAGGATCTTAGGTGTGGCAAAGGGCATATTCTAACTAGAAATATCTTGGTGAAATTGAAGGCTTATTCTATAATTTTTAAAATTATAACCATAGTCCCAAATTTTAAAATGTATAAATAGAGGGTTTCTCCTTTATTCAAGGAGGTTATTTTTCCATTATGTTGGTTACTGTTGGTATTTGTTTCTCTCCAAGTCTAGGTTTTATAAATTTTTGGGATCATTACTATGTACATTTTGTCTCTCTTACTAATGTGATTATAGTTGTATAATATTTAGAAATATCTAATAGCATCTCTATATGCCTCTCCTATCTAACATGGAGTAGATCCACCATGCTTGTCTCCATGGTAGCATTTTGAAACATTGGTGTATGTAAGATTTTATTTCAAGTTAATGAAAATGATTATGGTTCTTTGTTATTTCCTATTGATGAAGTGCACTAATATGTTTTACAATTTTTCTTTATTGTATATTTGGGTTTGTGTTCATTATTGGTTATCATTTTGAGCATGGATCTAGGTTATAAATCTCTTTCTATAGTTTAACTTGGAAGTGTATTACTGAATAACTTGTCAAGGCACCATAGGTTTATGGTGTTGACAGGGAAAAGTCTTTTGAAATCTTAGTTTTAGTATATATTCTAATATTTTAGGGGTCATTTGGCATTTGATTTATCTTGTATTTTGAGTTTTACCTACATCTTTGCTAAGAATAATGACAGGAATTTTGCAAGATACCCTGTTATTTAAAAAAAATCCAGCACACCACCATGCCATTCCTCTTTATAATTAACAAATTATCCTACCCTATCCTACCCTAAAAATTATAGATTCCTTGTTTTAAATCATAAGTGTTATTTGCCTATAGATGCATAAAATATTGCATACTTATCATGTGTTTGTATTTTATGCTTTAAATGACCTAACATTGTAGTTTTCCATTCAACTCATGTTGAAAATTCTTTTGAATGAAGAATAAAGTCATATACCCATCTATCTTTAGTATCTTGTATGTGATATAGAGAATTTGTTCATTATATTTGACAACCCTTCGTGGGTGGAGTGAGAGATTTTGGTTGTGCCTTGGTCACGTTTGTGCCTCTTTGTGCCAAAAATCCCCATGGAAGTTGAATAGTAGAATCTCTCCATGTGAGCAAGCTACCCCATAGTTTCTCTCACCTTGGTTCAAGTAGAGATAGAAGTAGTAGGGAGGTGAGCATAACCTTTTAAGGTGCCTTTTAATCATTTTATACATTTGATCTATTCTATATGCCAAAACCTTCACTAGTTACAATGATATATCATTGGGGTTTTCATCTTTGTTTTCCATTTTATCTACAAGTGTGCAAGATTACATGTATGAGGTGTACACTAGGAACCAATAAAATAAAAAATATAAGAAAATGTAAAATAAAACCACATTATAAGTACTTGGGCTTCTAAATATTAAGTAGATACAACCATAAATATCATTATAAATTCATGTCGATTTCCTACTATCATAAACTATAAACTTATTATCATATTATCTTTTCAAATAATAACATGATAAGTCCATAACCTTATTGAAAATTATGCTAGAGACAAAATATAATGGTTTCAAATAGTATAAATAAACAAGACCCATTTAATTTACCTATAATAATAAAACAAGCTAAACACATCTATATGTATTATCTATAATTCTCAAGTGTAAATAGACTAGTGCATATTAATTTTTTTATAAAACAACCCTTTATATTTAATCAAATCAAGGCACTAAATATATACCAAATATTATATTATTATATAAATTGTATAATATACATAGTAATACATTATATTAATCAGTACATGATAAATATTTTGAAATAAGGAACTCCTTTCAATCTCCAATGTTGACCATCAAAAATAGCCTAAAACCCTATGTTTTGGGTTTAATTAAAATTAGTTACATATGGAAAATAATGGATATGGTCATTAGGATTTATTAATAGATAAAATCATATAATATAAACTATAGTTATCAATAACTACCCATGATTATGGGTAAGGACAACCTACATAATTTGAAAACCTATGATCCATGTGCCAAATCATTTAATACATACTTAGATTTATAAAAAAAATAACAACCTTGAAATAGTCTGAAATACAATAAAAATAGACTATATAAAGTTTTAACCTATTTAATATCTACCTTTAATCATTTAAACACAAAAACATGGAAGTCACTATTTAATTTTACTTATATCACATTTATTGTTTCAAATTACTTGCCTGGTAATTATTTTAAAAATTCACTAATTATCAAAAACGATGCCTCTATCTCTGCTTTACACACTTCTTTCCTTTTATTCTCCAATGTTTTGTGTCCATTCTTCTCCACTATGCTTCCTTTTTACCTTAAAATGAACCCATAAAAGACTTCTCACTTCATTATGGAATTTCTACCATCTTTCACCCATACCAAACTCTATTTCTCCCCTAAAATAGGATTGAACAATAGTTAAAATATAAGTTAATGAATTGAGTCTAGGATTCATTATAATTTTCTCCATACCAATTCCTACCTTACAATATTGAATTTCATGCTTATCCAAAATAAACTTAATAATTCCTTCCCAACCTCCACCCCCTTTTTTTAACTCATGATTTTTACAATGCTTCCCTACCCAAGATAAGGGATATAAATTGTGATTGCCACCAAAAGTGGATTTTAATAATATTAAGCCTCCAAAAATAATTTAAATTCTAAATATTACACCAATAAATTTTTCAAATATTTAAAACATAATAGGACCTAATAGAATTTAAAACCTTAGAATATGATTTTAATACATATTTTTATACTCTAAGGGTTTCACAAGGTAATGGTAGAACAATGCAAACAAGGTTATGCCACTACAATGAACATTATAAAGATATTTATATGCATTCAGTCAAATATAAAGATATCAAACCACTCAAAAAAACATCCAAACAATATAATGACAAGATAAAATAATAGTAACCAAGGAAAAAAATGAATGAAAAGTTTAAGCATCAACCAATTATTAAATTTTAACTTTAAATTTTATAGAAGTCAACATTCACTAAATAAAGATAGTTAGGCATATACTGGAATTAGATATACATATATTTAATAGACATCACACATGATAGATGAATGCACCAAATAGAACTGATGAGACAATATAAACAATCAAGACAAGTAACCATTGTGCATTTATTTAGTTATTCTTAGTAAGCTTTGATATACTTCCAACATTCACAATTTGTAGCCATCTCCCCTATGATGCTCTTCTTCTGTACTAATCAATGAGGGTAGTATATGTCTTATACCCACAGTAAAAATATTATAGTTAGTCTATTATATTCATGAAGTTTAAAACCAAAAATTAATAAACAACATAAATACTACTGTACTCTTTTATACCAAGATATAAAATTAAACTAACATCATACATCCTGATAAATATATGTACTAAAATCAAAGATGAAAAATATAAAATGTAGTAGTCCAAGTAAGTAAACATAAAAAAAATATATCCATAAATGCTACATAAACTAGAATCCAACTAATGCATAGTCACTTTTTTGTTAAAATACATGATTTTCATTAAGGATCATGTAAGATGTAATAAGGATCTTGTTGAAAAACTTTCCAATCTCCCTAGTTGTATTCCTTTTCATGAGCTCGCATGTACTTCCCCTAAACATTGTAATATATTAATGAAAACCCTATTTAAAATGATTATTCCTTGACCATATAATGTAGGGAATGAATCTACCTTTTCTATTTATAAGTAAATTATAATTAAATAATGTGAAGATTTTTCTATCCAAGACAAAAAATCACAAATCAAGCTTTATCTCTTAATTTTCTAATTAAATGTATGATTGTTGAAAAAAATCCTCTTTTATTTAGATGTTCCTCCTCTTTTCATGAATATATAAATTGGTGATGTAAAATTCAAGATATAAATCACTAATTAAGGTTATGACACTTGTGTTTCCTCTTTATAATTTATCAAATCCCTTAGATACTCAATAATCAAACTTAATACCACTTGTAGCATGTTACAAGGACATGACTAAAAATAAATTCCTCCCATGGGTGATTTTATCTTCCTATCATGGTACCTCATCGAATGGTTAGGATGAAATTAATGATATTCAACTTTACCCTTTCCTATAATACCTTATTTTTCCACCCTTGGACTCATCACATGAGGACCATAACTTATTTTACATTCTAATACATCAAGTTTAGCTATGTAGGATATATCTAAAAAGTTTAAGGCTATAACAAAAATTAGAACTTTGATCAATTTCATAAATGTGGTGTTTTTAAAATACTCTTCATTAAATATCTTATACGTATCCCTCTTGATTAATATCAATGCTTCAACTATGCTTTAAACTCATTGGGAGGTTATAATATCCAACCAGAGCTTACAGGGAATGTCTCACCAAAACTTATTGATTTCATATGATGAGATGAACCTAAAAATAAAAAATTGTAATCCTCCTTCTAAAATAATAATTGTATTCCATTTGATGAGGTTATAATAGTATTGATAAGAAACTACATGGTATGTTTTCACCCAACTAGTTTGCTCACTGAATTATTATGCATGGCATTGGTTATTAATCATATGCTTCATTTTAGGAACCATTTCATATGAACGCAACACCTATATTTTTTCTCTATTATTAAATAATATATTGAGAAACATAAACCCATTTCACTTGGCCATTTGATCTCTTTATTTTTTTGCATTTATATATACTAAGGCATGAGATACTTGATCTTGATTTAGACATATTCAATTATGAGTTTCATGACCCTACTTTAGAGTCTTATAGACATGAGTGCCATGTGAATTATTTAGATCATCCTTAAAAATAATCCAAGCATAAGATTCATGTGTGTACTTTTTTGATTAATTTAGACTTATTAAAGCATTAGAGTCATGAGTTTTCATCAGAGAATTCATTTGATGATTCATTACATACATCCATTGTACAAATGACACATAATCACATGCAAGCATCTACATATATGATTCACATTTAGCTCATATGGATTTTATATTAGTTTTGGTGATGTATATAATTTACCTTGCATTGTTTTTATTTACTATATTTATTTATTATTCTCCCACTTCACTTTTGTACTAATCATACTACCTACAAGTGCTCCCTTATTTGAGAAAATCTCATCTTGATGATGGCTACTTTGATAGATTGACCATTCAAAATTAAGTATAGATAAATTTTTGATAGTTTTAATTTTATTTTACCTGAGTATTATTTTGGATCCTTAAAAAAAAATACCAAAACCAAAAAATCAATCCTTGCAACATATATCATGTTTCCATTCCATCATTGAAAATATTCTTCACTAATTTATTTTAGGAACCATGTTATGGTTTTCCCTTCACCTTATGATTTCTTTTTCAATATATTTCATCCACTCCACATAATTTAAAATTAAATGGGTGTGATGAATTATTTCTTAGGTGATATCCTTATGGTGTATTTCACTATTTTAAGATAGTTTCATTATATTGTACATGGGTACCTAACATGAAATTAATGTTTTGGGATCCATTTACAAGGGTTAAACTTAATTTTTAATGTAATATTTATGTTTAAATTAAATGAGGTGTTTATGTAATTATTATTTACACCATATTATTAAGGTTTCTTGGGTGTTAAGTAGGCTAGCATATTTTTTATTTTTAAAATAGGAAAATTTGAGATATGAAACTAGAAAGTTTAACTCAAAGAGATAGTATTTCCATAGTCCATGAAGTAAATTGTTAAGGATTATTGGATAAATTCATGTAATATTTTTTAATAATTATTATTATATTTCATGGAGTGTGATACAAAACATTTATTTGAAAAATATTACATGGTTTTATCCATAAATCCTTAACAATTTAAGTCCAGCTTACACATGCACATGGGATAAGTTGGTCACCCACCTCTATATAAGTATTTTGACTACATAAGTCTAACCTAAAAAATTTAATTTATTTATTTTAGGAAAATTTGATATATTTATGATGATGTTTTAAATAAAATAATATTTATTCTAATCCATTTGTTCATGGGAGAGATGTGAGGATTATAATTGTAGTATGCCAATTATATAGTTGTTCTTCATAGATTAATTTATGTGTCAATTGGGTGTATGAAACATTTCACATATAGATATTGGTTGTTTATTTTATATAATTATATAAAATTATAATAAACATTAAATTATGAGAAGTGACATGAAAGACACATCATATAGAGGAAAATGAAAAAAGAATCTATGTACAATTGATTATTTCATTGAAGAACATGAGATAAGATAGCCATTATAGATAATAATATTGGGTAAATTTACAACATGTTCATCATAAGATATCCATTATTACTATAATGGTGTCATGGACCATGAATGTGAGGATTAATCATTATATGTTTGGTAACCTCAATCATCTTCACTAGGAAAGTCATCGTAGTGCTATATTAATTTGAATGTTTCATTATGAATTTTAATTGTTTTTAGGTGATTCTAAATGAACATATGCAATATGTTACTATAATAATATATTATGACATGGATGAGTAGGTCATATAGTTATAGTTTTTGTAAGTATAGGAAGTGTAACTCTAGTATTTGTAGCTCTAGAAACTATAACTCTAGGAATTGTAACTATATATGAGATCAATATAGGGGAAATAAATCTAAGATATGTAACTCTATAATATATTTTAACATGTATAATTTTATACTTAGGAATAAATTTTTATAATACCTTATGTTATTTTATATGATATATAAGTAACTCATAAGTTGTGGTGAGAATAGTAAACACTTTTTTATCTTGGAAAATTTTAAGAATTTGGTATAATGTGGATGGGGTGACTCTAATATTATTTATACATGCATGGCCAAGTAATAGATAATATGTCCCATTATAAATAATGAATAAAATAGTACACAAATGGTCTCATGACATAAGGTGATAGGTAATGTGATACCCTTGAGAAGTGTCTATGTAATGCCATCATAAAAATTAATAACCATAGTTTTACCAAGTAAATAGTTTTAATTATACACTTGAATAGTAAATAATGACATTGTACATAAGTTTTAGATTTAACCATTGTCTACCATAATTCCATGTGTAATAATATAATTTGAAGTAATAAAAGCATTTATGAATACTAGACCATTTTTAAAATTATCTATTGGAAGTTTATGATCATAGAATATAATATATGGACCTTATTGTGAACCTATAACCATATCTATAATACCATATAAGATATGAACAATAAATTTTGTGTTATTGAATATGTATTTCCATGTGAAATTTATATATATTTATAGTATCATGATTAGGAAGTGAATTTTTAAATATTTTCAAGTGTTTTTTTAGTGTATAAATTGATTCAATATGATATCATGTCCTTCCACTTGAATATCATTATGATGCAGAGGGTTAACAACTTCTTCACACTTTATGCATTTAATATGCATTTAATTATTCTTAAAATTAGTGTATTAGATTATGATTCTTTACAAATAAAAAATTATCATTCCAATCCTTTATAACTGTTATACCAAAGTAAAAAATTATCATATCAATAGTTTCACTCCTTTGACAACTCTGCATTCCTTTTCCATCAACCTAGTAGTCCTTTTTTAGGAATTTTTGCATTGTATAGAAATGTATGCTATATTTATAAGAAAAAATGAATAAAATAGATAAAATTTAATCTAATATTTCCATTCACAAAGTTTTAGGTCTCAACTCAAAGGTTTGATCACTTTTCTAGGTGCCTTTTAGGTCACTATTAGTTCTCTCTATGTCTTTTAGGGTCTTGTCTAGAAATAGACTTCAAATACCATACCACACCATATGGGTTTGAATTATAAACTAAAAAATAACTTGAATAATTTTTAAACATGCCTATTCACCAAGTTTAATATAAATTGGATGGTGGAAACTCTATATATCCATGTTTTTATGTTGAAACCCTAGACAAGGTCAAGGAAGACTATTACCAACCTGAGAAGGGTTATTTTATATCCAAAGGAATATATAATTTTTTTAAATTTACAAATGACCATAATATGGTATTTGGTTCCTATGATCACCTAATACATAGATTGGTTCTTTACCTACACTTCTATGCTTAGGTTTTTAAGAAGGATTTTGGTTTCTCTACCTACACAGACATAGTCTGCACTAACTAGTGAGGTAGTATTTTAATTTAATACATTAAAAATGGAGTTTAAAATAAAATTGAGGGTAAAAAAACCCTTAAATAATGTTTAGACACCTTTCTCATTAAACCATTAATTTGTATACTACCTTTTCTCAACATTTCCAATGAACTTCTCTTTTAACTAAGTATGGAAACATAGTTAACTATAGGTTTAGGGCATGTTTATGAAAGTTTGATGAATTAAAATGTATAAATACTTGTTAATAATCCTATGAATATTTAAAATACACTTAAAACTAATCATAACTACATGTTCTAATTAGTTCCCAATTTGTCCTTCTCATAAGGAAATACATTCAGAATAGTATGCTAACAAATATAGGGTATGTAGGTTTACAAATAACATTTATATGAGTTTTGTGTTCAAATAAACATAAATATCTCAATAAAAACTTTAAGAAAGTTTCTAAGTATTCTATCTGAGGAATTGATGTGATCATTTAATCTTTACAAACTACTTCTTTGTGCATATACAAAATATATTTGATATGTTTTAAAGCCCCTACCAAGCCAATAAAGACCACATGATGAATAAAAACTTTAAAAAAATAATAAAATATTTATAATAAATAGACATAAATCCAATCTTTATCACAATATCCTTCCCATACTCACTCTCAACCTCTCAATCATAGTTAGTTTCCAATACATAGATCACAATCTTAAAATAGGGTTTATAAACATCAAATCACTCTTTCAAAACTTATCACATACATTCATATAAAGAATGGAATAACACTGTACAAGATCATTTACCACAAATAATTTGAACAATATAAGTTTTTATAAATCCTTCATTCTTGTATATTGAAGATACTTGATCAATATGTATAATTGAACCTGTGAGGCAAAGTTTTCTCTCTTTGGATATTCAAACCTCTCTAACCTTATTAAATTCACACTTATATTATCATGAGTGACCTAAATCAATAGACAAACAACTATTTATTTAAGAAGCTTCTAAATACCATAACTAACTTTCTAATTCTTTTTGTACGTTGAAAGGATGTAACCACCTTAAGTTTATAAAGTGAGCATCAAGATGTCTCATCACTTAAACCACATATGAAGTTATATTCCCTTGATTTATTTGAGTGTCTAAACAAAAACACTACACTATAGAAACTCCTACCAACATAATAATTGCTCACAAATTTAATCCAAAGGGTTCAAACATTCAAATTGAGGAATTGGTTGGAAAATTCCAATGCACCTCAATTTCAAAATTGACACTACTCTAACATCTCAAAATGTTTCATACACACCTAAAATGACCAAAATAACCTACTAAAGACTCTAGAAATGTAATTAGACCAATATTTACAATATGGTAGGTGATGCTCTTGCATCACATTACTGTTAATTATATCATATATATTATGTCTTAATGTATAACATCTATTGATAGTATATCTTAAATATACATAGTACTCAATTATAGGTTCTAGGTAAAGGTTGAGATGTATCCGATTCACATTATTAAGGTAAAGATACCATATTGCATTCAAGAAACTAAAGACTTTGAAATAACCTTGTAAAATGTCTAGGTGTTTTATAAGGAAAAACAAGCTTGTTAATGGGTTTTGATGCCATGCTTACATAAAAATTGGCCTTAGTCTTAGATTGAATAGTATAATTATCATTAGCCTTATTATTTAATGTTGATTTATCCTTACTATTTGGAGCTACTAGTGATAGTGGAATTAAAACCATATTTAATAACATTGACCATTAAAAGTTTGATCTCATAGTTATGAACCATACTATAAATCTCATTAAAATATTGAAACATGTTAAACATCATTTTTTCTTTGAGATATTGGATAAAAATATTAGATAAAAATTTGGGACTCGCTACTAGGTATTTGGTGAGAATTTTCATAAGCACTATTTTTAATTTAAGCACATACTCATTTAAATACCATTAGGTCCTTGTTTAAGTTGGGAATATTATTATTATTATTATTATTATTATTATTATTATTATTATTATTATTATTATTATTATTTGATATGGTAAAATCTAGGTTTCATAGGGACATAGAACCACGAGAGTGCATTGCAACAATTTTAATAAGCCAATCAAGGCTGAGAGGACAAAAAATAGAAAACTAGTACTTAGAATGAAAACCAAAAATAGAAAACTATAATAGAACTAGGAAGAAGGACCCTCATAAGGATCATCAACAATATCAGTGTCTTTCATCAAGAAGGTAGGTTTGTCTTTTGATACTTTATATTGAGTACGGTTCCTGAGGCCTTCTACTGCTTCTCCAAGGAAGATCATTATATGCCACTTCCTACCTTTTACTTACAAAGGAGTCTATTTAGGGGGGACCCCATTGGGGGAACCTAGTGGGGATTTTAAGACCTTGGGGGATTTAATAACAAGGGATTAAGGGGGCTAATCAGAGTGGAAAAAGGTCTAGAAAATAGCCTCAACCACCCTATGAAGTTCATTCCAATCCTATATAAGCTTAACCAAGCCAAACCCTACCTACTGTACCCTTGAGTTGAAAATTTCTAGAAATTATTTGTTCTTTTCCAACTCCTCTGTTACTATGGCCTTACCTTTCCAAGCTAAATTTATAGGTGTCCCAATATCAATGGGTTTAGGCTTAGGGATAAATAATAGTTTGAGGGGGAGGTCATTAGGGCGAATGAGATAAAATATTTTGGGGGGATCATTTAGAGGATAGGTGGGATCCATCGATAGGGTCCTCCATTAGGGATTCCTCCTTGGAAGAGGATCCCTTAAGGGGGGACCACTTGAACTAAAAGGTCCTAACCATTTTTAACAAGTGGGAGTATAAAACCTTGATGGATAATGGGATCTATATCATTTACTTGATGAATTATAATGGTAATTTCTAGGGACATGAGAAGGAAATATGGAAGACTAATTTTAAATTGAATGAAGTGATTTAAGAGCAGGAAATGGTGTGAAAATATTAAATTATACTTACCTTCTAGAGCTATGTAACACATGATTTGGAGGTAGATATTAGGCTAGTAATGTGGGAGGTCAGCTTGTGGGAAACCTTTCTTGTCAGTCTGCATGAAATCATTCATTTTAAAGAACCACTGAAAGGATTCTTGCTTCTTTGACTAGTCCTTAAATACCTTAGCACCTACACAGGACATACCCATGGCATCACCAATAAACTCCTTTGAGACATTAATGATGATGCCTTGCATGGTGACATTATACTTTGTATAGGCATCCATAAAGTATTAGGAAACCATGGCATTGTGCTCAGTAATGCATTCTATAAACTCTGTAAGGCCCCCCTTCTTGATATTTTTCTAGACCTTCTTCTACTCATAGACTTATTTACATGATTGGGTTATAAGTGGTCTTTGTCACCACCTATGAAATCTAAAAGCATAGAGATGGAGTGGGAGAATTAATTTTTTTGGATATGACAAGAATAACTAAGGCTCAAATGGGTAGGAACACCAGCTAAAGTCATATAAAAATAATTAATCCCCCTTTCTTTGAAATGAATATGGATCAGTAGAATTAGGATTCACCCCATCGAGTTGGGGGAGCTACACATGTGAAGGGATGATGATTTTAAGTTGCAATAGTACCTTCAACACAAATGGTGTTATACACATTTGGGGGGATGTTTCTTATATTGTGATGGTTTTTTAAATGGTGGAGATCAATTCTAATGCTGGTGAGGAGGTTGGCCACCCTGTTTCCTTCCCTATAAGTATGTATGAGTTTGAAGTTAGGTATATCTTTTAAAATGTGCTTCATGTCATCAATGATTTCCTTGATAGTGTGTGAGGTTGTAATTTTTCCTTTCAATGCATTAAGGATGTTTAACAAATCACCCTCTATAATGATCCTATTTTAGTTGATGCTTGATGCTAGTTGAATACCCCAAAGGGCCATCTTGGCCTTGGCAAGGTGGTTTATTTACTTACCCATGGGACTTGAAAAAGTATCCAAAATTTCCCCTTTGGAATTCCTTATGATGCCTCCTCCCCCTGTAGGTCCCATGCCAAGGCAGGGTAGGATCTTTATCTTTAGGAGGAAAGGCCTTCTAATTTTTATAAATGGATTGGTAGAGATGGGGGAAGATGCTCTTCAACTAGTGCCTTTTATTGAGGAATAAGCTATCATTGTGAATTTTCCAGATGCACCAAAACTAGTGAAGAAGGGAAAGGTGCCAAAGGAAGGTGAGGGAAGGAATGATCCATGGGGTATTACATTATAGAATGAGATCAAATATACTATTAGGTTTTACCCATGACATGTTGACATGATTAAGAAGCCAATTAGACAAATTCAGACTGAGGGGACATTCCAAAAAGAGGTGTTGAGTAAAATATTCCACACTTCGATAGATTAGGTATCTGTTGGGGATAATCAGTCCCCTTTTGGCTAAGTTATCCATAGTTAGAATTCTATTTTGTACCATAATCCAAAATAATAAATTGACCTTAGGGGTTAGGTGCTTTACCCAAAGATTTTTCCAATGGTCCCAATTGCTTTCTAAATTGAGGTTAATGGCATGGCCTAAGGTTATTGAGTATGAGCTATTATCTTCTACCCTTCAGATAAATTGATATTCCTTATATACAAAGGGAATGTGAATTTAATTTAAGGCTAGGTTGAGGTTCTGAATGTCTTATGATTTTTCCAAAGTGAGATCTTTTTTTGAGATGACCTTCCAACACTTCATTCCTTGATTTCCCACAAATCCCTTAATTTGGAGCCCCATCTTTGCTTGAGCTATCTATACCACCTGACCCAAGTCTCTTGGGTAGAGAGTGGGGTGGGGGATATTTAGGCATATTCCAAAAAATAAATTTTCTTACCATTACAAATTTTCTAAAAGATGCCCTTCTTTAGAAGGATTTTGTAGCTAGTTATGGCTTTCTAGAAGGTGGATCTATTAGCAGGGCCTTCTTCCCATAATAAATCTTCCTCTTCCATTCCTATGTATTTAAACTTTAGGATTATTGTCCAATAAACATTGTCCTTTGTTAGGAGCCAACCCATTTTTTCCAATAAGGATCTATTCATAGATTTTAGGCTTCTCAGGCTGAGACTTCCATTAGATTTAAGGAGGTAGACTTTTTCGCACGTAACTAGATTGAATCTAAATCTTTATTTAGTGCCTCTCCATAGGAATTTTTTTGGATTTTTTTAATTTTAGAGGCAACATTGGATGACATTTTAAATAATAACATTAGGTATACATGAATACTTTGAATGGAAGCCTTTAGGAGCTAGTATTTCCTTATTTGGGTGAGGAGGTGACCTTTTTAGCCTACTAATTTATTTTGAATGTGATCAATTGGGGGGTTAAAAAGTTTGGAGTCTATTTTTATATAAAAAATAGGGATACCTAGGTGATTAGTTAGTAATTTTCCCACTTGGAAATTAATAATTTTAGCAATTCTTTCGTATTAAGGTGGTGTATTCATGAAAAAAGGGAAGATATTTTGGAAGTTGATGCATTGGTTAGACACTTTTTCATAGTTGTTTAGGATATATTTAAGGCACTTGTCTTCCTTAATGAAGGCATCTACTAATATTATATTGTCATCATAAATTAATAGTGGGTGATAGGATCAGTATTCTAGGCCACCAAAATACCTTTTATCAGACCCTAGTTATGAGCTCACCTCAAACTTCTCCCCAAAATTTTAGCTAAGATGATGAAGAGGTATGGAGAGAGGGGATATCCCTATCTTAAACCTCTAGAGGTAGGAAATAAGCCTTTAGGAACCCCATTTATAATAATGGATAACTTGGGAGTGGTAATATAATTCCATATGATTTTGTAGGTGTTGTGATTCAACCCAAGCTTTTCCAAAATCTACATAAAAAACTGCTAGGAAACTTGGTCATAAGCCTTTGACATATCCAACTTGAGTATAATGTCATATCTTGAATATTTTGTGATGGAATGCATAACTTCATGAGTTATGACAATGCCATCAGTGATTTTCCTAATTGCTATAAAAGCCCCCTATTGCTCCCCAATGACTAAATCAAGTAGGGATTGTATTCATTTGACTAGGATGGAGGAGAAAATTTTGTATGTGGTCTTGCACAAGCTAATGGGATAAAAATCTTAAATGTTGGTGTTGCCTTATTTTTTTAGAATTAGGACTAGGAAGGTATTGTTGATTTCTTTAAGGATGGATTTTGAGTGAAATAATTCTTTAATTGCTTCTTCAACTTCCAACTGAATAATGTCCCAAAAAATTTTGGAAGAAAAAAGGAGGGAACCCATCTAATTTAAGTGCCTTGAGGCCATACATGGAGAATACAACACTTTTAATTTCCTCATTTAATGGTGTTTAGATGAGGGAAGCATTATCCATAGCTGAGAAGACCTTATCATAGTTAGTGCAAAAGAGACTAGTAGACTCTTAGGTTATCTAACCTTCAAGAGAATGCTCTTAAAAAAATTAATAATATGGTGGGATATAACATCTTCATCCTTACTAATGGTCCCATATTCCATTTTAAGCTAGAGGATTCTATTGATATTCCTATGTCTAAAATTTGAATGATAGAAAATTTTGAATTCCTATCTCTCTCCTTTATCCATAAAAATCTAGATTTTTGCTTCCAATATGCCTCTTATTTTGTTCCTAGATTATGAAATTGGCATAGGAGTTATTTTTCCTTAGAATCCACATGCTCATTATAATCCCTGAAGGCACTAATCTCTTTAATAATTGAAAGTTCTACTTTAAAAGCCTTTTTTTAATACAAAAATGTCTATGAAAACTTCCTTGATCTGTATTTTTATCTTTTTCTTAGTAAGTTAAGATTTTTTGTGAGATAAAACATGGTAGATCCCAAAAAGGGTTCTTTCTACCATTCTTTTAGGGATTCAGGGAAATTGGGGTGATGGGTCCACATACTTTCAAATCTAAAGGGACTGCATTTGGACTTAGAGGTTTTGTCTGCTTCAAAGACCAAGGGATTGTGGTTGGACCCAATTCTAGGTAGAGAAGAAAGTTTTCTATAAAAAATAATGTCCCAATTTAAAGAGGTAAAGAATATATCAAGGTAGACCTGAATTAGTTTCTCTCCCAGCTTTCTATTAGACCATGTAAACAAGATTCCATTGAGGTCCATGCCTACTAATCCCACATTTGTAATAAAGTCATTAAATTACATCATGTTATTTATAAGGTCGATGAGACCACCTTTTTTATCACCCAAGGTGAAGGGAGTGTTGAATCACCTACCATAATCTAGTTTCAGTTAGTACAGTTCTTGAAAAAATCCACTAGTGCCTTCTAAAGAAGATTTCTAGCAATTTTGGATGTGGGAGCATAAATATTGGTTAGAATCCATTTATCCTTACTTGTTATGTTAGTGAATAAGACCAAGATTTTGTTGGAGGATTTCCATATAAAGTATCCTTCTCAAGCATTAGGGTTCTAAAAGATAGCTAAGCCTCCCGAAGCACCTATGGATTCTAAGGTGAAGACATGGGCAATTTACCAGATCTTTTCCACACTAAATTTTAGAGTAGAGTCAAACATTTTGATTTCATGAATGAGAAAAATAAAATTATTTCCCCTTTTTCTAGTATTGCATAGAGTCTTTTGTTTATTGGGGTTGTTTAAGCCCCTAACATTTTATGAGAGTAATTTCATTTCTTATCTTGTTAAACTTAAGAGTTTGATAAGAGACATTATTAATATCTTTTATAGTTTCCAAGTTTCTAATTAAAATTCTAAGATATCTACCAACTAGGTTAGAGGTAACACCAACATTGGATTTCTTCCTACCTCTTTTAGATTTAGGACATGGAGTAAGCTCATTGTCTTGGGGGGTATTAGGAAGGAGAAAGGGGTTTAGAGCATTGCCCCACCTCTTTGCTAATTAGAGGGGAAAGTAAGAGGGAAGGGAGGGGGGACCTTTATGAAATGTGACCTTTTAGATAATTTTGATAAAAAAATGAGTTAAAAGGTATTGACCAAATCAATGAAATGATGCATGGATCTTGATGTTAGGACATAAAATAATTCCAAGGCACAATCCTTAAGACTTATAGGAAATATATTGGTCATTAATATATTATCATGTAAAAAAATAAAAATGAAGAATATAAGGATCAAATATAATGCTAAGGATCACTTTTTCCATTTTTAAACACCTAAATTTGGCACAAGACCTTTATTCCCTGAATATTATCCATATTTACTTATTTGTAAAACTTGAACATTTTATCTTATTTATAAGATAATCTTGACCCCACAGAAGTCTACACTTGTTTCATTAAGATAAAATCACCTCAACACTTATAAAAAAATATATCTATTAACACATTTATACTATTATCACATGTTGGCTAGCTTTGTCTTAAAAATAGAGCTTGACTTTTATCCATGATAGAATATTGAATTGCTTGGGGTCCATCTAAGATAAACCCATGAATTTTAAATTTTTTTCCATTTGATCTATGTGGGTTTATTTTTAGTTTTCTATCAATCATGCACCTTTAAATTTTTCTTTCTAGATTTCTATAGTCATCTAACATGCACAAATTATCCTAGATCAGCCTATATATACATGCAAACACTAAAATATAATATTAAAAATTTGTCAATGTCAATATTGACTTATGTTGTTGGTAGTATACTAGAAGTGTAAGATCATAAAGTTTTGTATAAGTGAAAAATGTGAGATGTATAATAATTTGTATGTAATTCAACATGTGATTGAATATCAAAAGATTGTAGAAGATGAAAAGACTCCTTCGGGTTGGAAGTGAAATCTCTATGAAGTGACAGAGACTCCTCACATCTCTATAAATAATTTTATTATAAAAAAATAATAGTTTTTATTTGGGTGAGATAATGATATAGAGATCATTTTATGGTTTCATTGAATGTTTTTTATATTGTTATATGTGCATAATTTCCTTGTTTTTTTTGAATCTATGTGTTTAATATAACAAATATGTATGATATTAGATAATAAATTATGATTAAATAAATATAAATTAAGTAATAATGATTATAATATCCATATTATCATATAAACATTTAGACCCTATACCTAAAATCACACAATATAAACATTACCATGTTCTGATGGGTATTTATAGGAACCTCTACTAACAATGGTGTGGTGATCATGGAATTGAAACAAGATAATGTGGCTACCTAATAAAAGAGACATTAAACACTAGATATATGAAATAAATAATTTTTTTTAGAAGAGTAATATAGAATAATAGGAGGCCACGTGAGAGAAATCATAACCAAACACACACACATGGAGAGGTTTCTGAAATATTTTGGTTTGAATTAACTAGATTGTTATCCACTTCATTATTATGGATTGAATATTAATTTTTAAAGCCTATGATAATGGATTGATTTATTTTAAATTAATAAAATCTTGAGCAAATTCATTACTTTTATACTGATTAGAAATGTGTGATGAACAACTAGATAAAAACCATAACTTCCTAATATGCCACTAAATTTGTCTTAAAACAATATATTATGTTTTAAAATATGCATGAATTATTATCCAATGAATTAGAGACAAATTATTGTATTGAAAACCTACACTATTTAAAATGTTGGTTGTGGAAAAGGCCATGGTTATGATTCCAATAGACATGAAATAGTTGTCTAGGGCACTATGAGGATGAAAACTAGAGGGAGTTGAATGATGATCAAATGAGATACGAAACTTAAACCTAGACAAAAAATATGCATGACATAGATAAGGATAAAGATAATTTAATTTTATGACTTAAGATATATCCATAATAACAAAACATTTATGAAACAAACAAAGTGGTACAAAAGAGAAAGAGCCACTAGTAACTATAAGTAGGAGTATGATAGTGACTATGAAGAATATGGAAGGAACAAAATATCCAATAAAATATATATAATATGAAGGAAACATAGGTGCCATATATATTTTAGATATAATAGAGATCATTCAATATTTGATAATCGACCCACAAAATGATAGAGACCAAAAGTATCAAGGAGAAGAAATAGAGATGTGAAGAGAATTGTTAGATATTAGAAAGTAGTTACTGAGTAATATATAGCTTGATGATGAAAAATAATATTTAAAATAATTATAGTTGAATTTTAGGGGTGATTCAAGTTTATAATTTAAATTGGAAGTTACTCTAGTGTATAATCTTTCACTCTAAGTGGACACATCCCTTGTATGTATTTTATTAATTAGAAAAAATCAAGAAGATAAGAAAGAAGATAAGTAGTTTGAAGATTTCATAGATAAATTAATGAATTTTAGTATATAACTTAATAATTTTATAAAAATAAATGTAATATTAATAATAATTTAGTCACAATAAATTTTTATACACTAGTTAAAATAAATCTAAAACAACTAGTTGCATTAGGGACAACCACAAGCAATATAAATATTAATGCATGATTTTTTTTGTAATTTTGACACCTTATGATGGGTATTATAAACCAAAATATTATTTATTGACCTATGATATAAAATTTTAGATTAAAGGTGTCACCACTTAGGATGTGAATAATATGACAATATAGGAGCCTTGAGATTAGGTCTTCAAAATTCATGTTCAAAAGTGATCTAGAAAAGTTGTCCTTATAAGATGTGAAAAACAAACTAATTGGGGATATCAAGATGTAAAAATGCAAAATAAAAACTATTTATGACTTGAATAATATTTTCCAAAATTTAAGAGAATCAATATGGGATTATGATCATAGGTTCTAAGATTCCATGAATCCAGTGAATTTTTAGTTTCAAAACATAGATAAATTTGCTTGGTTCATGGAAGGCCTATAACCTACCATTAGGTTTTCCATTTTAAAAACTCAATTCTCTTGTAAACTTGATGAAAAAAATTATGATATAATTTGATTAGATATAATATTATGAATACCATCCTTTATATGCTACATAAATAATGCCATGATAGATTGTGTCTTACATAAAATAGAAGAACTACATGCAATAAATAAGCCTAGATTTTTAGTATGGTGTACTAAATGGTTAAAATAAGTACATCATAGGAGTGAATGTCCAAAAATAAAGGCATTTTTTTCTAAATTTGTCATATAGTTATACATCCCATTGCCAAATGTCATATATTTAAATAATATATACAACTACACATGTAATATAAATTTTTTAAATTAATGACAAGAATAATTATTAATCCCTTAAAGATTTGATGGAAGACAATACTAATAATTTATTTTTATTATTTTTGTAATAGGTTCTAGTTGTGAAACTAGGAGTACCGAGTTTAGATGTTGAGATGACCACATCAGCATAGTCTACCCCTAGATGGTTATCGTAATCTTTTTAGTACCAATATAGATGGAATCCTCAATCACCATATGGATAAGCATACTAGACACTGTAATTACCCTAATATTAGGTTGGGTGGACACTTTTAATCACCATAATACTAATAATAATCAAGATGTACTCCACCTTAACCACATAGATAGTATGGGGGATATGATGGCCAAAAACATGGGTGGGGTTCACCATAGATATCAAGGAGGATACAAAGAAAGAAATTAGATTCATAAACAAGAGGATATATAGGTTAAATAGTATAAAATCTACTACATGTGTGGTTAATACAATCATATCACATGAAATTATCCATGTAATCCACAAAGGTAGATGTATTATGTTTATTGAATAATTACAAGGAAACACAAAATGAAATATTATCCTATAGTAAAAAAGAAAAGAAAGGAAAAAATAGTGTGATGTTAACATGGTAAACTATCATCCTAAGGATTCAATGTTTATGCAAGTTTTCACCAATAATAAGTGTAAAGAGAAAGGACTACCAACTTTGGAGATGTTCTAAGATAATATGATCAAGAAGGTTTAGTAAGAAAAATATCCAGATGTTGTTAGAGACAAATTCTTAATGTTTGAAGCAACATAATTACTCTAGACCATACAAAATTAGAGTGATTATAAGGGTGATGATATAATAGTGGATGCGCAAATGTATGGTTAGTTTTTTCACATTTTAAGGTAAGGATTAGTGAAAACATTGATAGATTTTATTAAGCTAGTAAGTACTCTTTGTAATGAATATATAGCACATAATATTAAAAATTTGTTTCATAACTTGTATTTTTCAAAGAGGGGACAACAACACACTATAAAAGTGGTCTGGTATGTCAAGACCAAAATGTCTTGGGATGTTGAATCTATATTTTGCATAGAACTCATAAGCTATGAATTAACCAATGCAATATTTGACTTTGGAATCATGGTCAATATTATTCCTGAGTCTACATGGGAGGACATTGGAATACCATCCCTCAATGACAACCCTATCACATTGAGTCTAGAAAACTACGAATGAGTATAATCCATTGGGAGATTGGAGTATGTGGAGATAAAAGTATATGATATAAGATTGAATTGAGACTTTGAAGTTAATGATATGAAATTTGATAAAACACATTACCTATTATTAATTAGAAAGAGTTTTGCATATGATGGTCAAATGACCATTAATACAATAAATAATTAATTAAAGGCACATCAAGGAGACAATATCATCATCATATCATTCAATAAGGATAAAATCAATCCTTACATCATTCCCAAAGAGCATATGTCACCATATTCCTATATATGATACATCAAGTTTAAATTTTCTATAGAGTTGAAGTCATAGGGTATTCAAAGTAGATAGTTCACTAATTTTTCATAGCATGATCAATAGCCTATCAAAAAAATATAGTAAGTTCCACAATCACACTTGGAGGAATAAAAATATCCATTGGTTCAATCTCTGACAAGGTTAAAATCAGTTCTCTTATATCAGGTGACTCCTATGGATATGGATTACATAGAATCCACCCATGAGGTAAATTTGTCATGATAAGTTCATCTTATATAAGTGGTGACTTAGATACACATATGTTAAATTGGGCATGTGGAGACCATGAATTAAGGCCATAATAATTGTTTATGCTACTGATATATAATTTACTTAGTACTTTGAAAATCAATACTTAGCATAATTTATCTTCAAGATGGAACACCATGTCCCAAACATATATCAAAGAGTCAGTGTGTTGAACTATGCTCTAAAAGGTGTTTTTTTGACATGGTGGGAAGTTCATAAATAAAATATATTAAATTGGAAAGAGGATTGTGAAATTATGTGAGATAAATTCTAGGTGACCTCTGTGATCTTAGAATAGTGGCCATTTTTCCAAGAAGGATAGTTTCTAGAGTTGCATATATATATGCATTTAACCCTAAAATGGATCTAGATTGGGATCAAACATTTGGTGAACTTTATATTTAAATGTCATTCTACCTAATCATACCGTATTAGATTTTTATTACCTACTTTGTCTTAATATTTATTTACTTCATATCTCTTATCATGGATGATATTGATTGATTCGATGACTATGATTAATAAACTATCTAATTCTCCCTTAATAAAGGAATAAAAATTGACCACTCTTGCATTCTTCCAAGTGCTAAAGCATGTAATATAAAATCCTTGAATGGTGGTAGTTATTATCCCTATAATTAGGTCCATGCTCCCACCACTTCAATACATAAGTTCATTAATCTTAAGGAAGATCAAAATACTTTAGCCACACTTCCTATACCACCACTATATGACTTTGGAATTCAATACTTGTAAAATTATGGATACCAAGGCCAAGGATTGGGAAAACATGAGCAAGGTATAACTCACCCTATATATCTTAAACATAGTAGTAAAAATAGGCAAGGTTTGGGGTTTTTAAACACATCCTTGAGTCACCAACCATTCAATCCATCTAAACATGTACATTTTACCCAAAAAATGGGTAAGTATAACCAATAGGTTTGTCAAAAATTCTAGAAACTACATAAAAAGATTATGGATGATTTGAAAATAACTAATAATGGGGACATTTCTTCAATTAAATTGATTAAATCCCCCAAAATTCCTATATTTCCAAATAATATCCCTCTATTCAAGGGTTATGGTTTTTTCCTACATTCATTTAAAACAAATTCTATATCAAAAAAGGTGTCCTTACCAAACTTTTCCAAAACTAAAATTGTTATACCTTTACCAAATGAAAAAAAAATTATTAATGGTATAAGATATATAAATGATATACCAAATGTACCGAATTTCAAAGAGCCCATACCATTACCAAAATGTCATAAATTTAGTGATCATGAACTTGTACTTAATATACGTAAGGATGATGATACTCATATGCCTAGATTCAAAAGAGGTGATGGGTTACAACTAGTGATAACACATATGGAAATCACCTCTATCCCTATAGAATATCTAATGTCTATAATGACCACTATTGAGGACCTTTAAAAATAATTTTCTATACTCCAAATGCAAATGGATTTCCATAATGACAATGCACATATCACCTCATTAATTAATTAACCTCTTATGTAATGTATAATTTAATATCCTTATCCAAAATATTTTAAATTAATATATTTACCTCTCTTTTTGGGACACAAGGACCCATAACACCACATGATTATCTATGTACATTATTTTTGACAATGGACAAAATATTACAAATTGTTTCTAAAAGTTTTCCATATGATTTTTTCTAATGAGGCTCAAAATTGGTTCTATAGTTTATCAAATGTTTCTTTACATATTTTATTACAAGTTGAATTTAAATTATTCATGGATTTCCATATCTAAAATGTTCCAAGACTTACATTATAGTTTTTTCATAACTTCAAAAAATGTAATGACGAGTCCCTTTAATATTATACTATTTGATTCAAAAGTACATCATACGAGCTAACATTTAGACCTTAATATTTGATATTGAAATTTATCTTTAGTAGAGGCATTATTTTCCCATTAAAGGAAAGGACATTGTATAAACAATATGAATCATTTTCCCATTTATATAATTATGGGCATAGATATGCTTCCTTCATAATTACTCATTATAAAAAAACTCACATATCTCCCTCCAAATAAAAAAGCTTTATACCTCACATAAAGGAGGGATATAACTTACCTAAATATAATTATGAACAAAAATTTGGTATCCCTAATCTCTATATGACCAGTTCATAAATGTTACTCAATATGGGGCCAATCCAAAGTCCACATCCTATGAAATAATCTAAAAGTGAAGGACACAAAACACATCCATGCCAAGAATATTTAACAACTACTTTATACATGGGTGGTGCTTACTTTTGGAATAACCATATTTATCCTACATAATAAAAAACTACTTGAAATGTAAGATTATTAAGACAAATGTGCTCTAATTTAACAAACTTACAAGACAAAGGAGGTTGGAAAGACTTTGTAGGTAACATAACATTACCAATTTCTTGTGGTCTTAAAGTGATTCAAAAATGTGTTTGGGTTATGCCTACCACATCTCCATATGAATTTATAGTATGAAATCTTTGGATATACCAAATGGAATAAAAAATTGATCAAAATCAAAAAGATATTTCCTTTCCTCATGAAAGCACATTAATCCATACTTTAAATTATACCATTACTTCTTATACTATACATTCCAAATGTGAGAAGGAACATGGTACTCACCTTTTCAACCTATCTTATAATGATGAAAATAATGTAAAAGATCCAACTCAAGGTTGTAAAGTTCATAGTGGGGAGATATCCATGACCATCTATTGGATTGCATCATAAGATGGTCTTTTTTCTCTTCAAAAAATACAAAAAAAATAAAAAAAACATATAAAATTACAAAAACACTTTTTGGAACCTACATATTATATTGGCTCCTTGGCATCCATGTGTTACTTCCATATTGATGGATTACATACTTAGTTACTCATATATACACATATGTGTCACACTACTACTTGATTTTGATGCATGCATACATAGATACATGATACATTCCTATTTTAGATGTTGGGCCTTCCCTCTACTCATGTCATATGGATAATGGGGGAATCCACTTATTTGATCTTGATACACATAGGTTATATGGTTTTATTATCACATTTCATAATCATGTTTGAGCTTACATATGTACTTACACATGCCTATTATCCATGATTATATCTTACACATGGTACTTGATATGTTATACTTTTCCTAACAAATTGGATCCATGGGCCACTATGACATGTTTATGATAGTTTATTATGATTTATTTTATGCACTTCCTTGAGTATTTTGTAATATTTTTTCAATCATTTGAATATATTACTTTGCTTGAAGCCCCTATGCCTATGTCTTCTTTCATTAACATTTACATATGCCATTATTTGTTGTATGGACATTTTAATATGTCATTATTTCCTTTATGGATATTTTACTAAGCCATGTCCCTTCGATTTTGAAATATTTAAACATGTCCCTTGTTTGTAGTCTCCTTTGGCCATTGACTTTTGAATTGATTTTTAGTGCTCTTATGTGTGTGTTTATTTCATTATTGAGCTTGTACTATTACTATTTAGACTTTGACATAATATTTATCATGCATCTTAAGCCGACATGGGATCACATCGGTTTTATGCACTTCAATTCTATATATACCTAGACATGTTCCTTTTATATGGTATATGGTTAAATTCATATATTATACAGTTGTCTTATCATTTTTAGGTGAGGTAACTACTACTTCCTATCTTTACCTCATCTCAAAGGGGGGGTATATTAGTGGGAGAATATCATAGAGACATGTTCTCCATACTTGGGATAGTTTATAGATTATAGTGGCATGACTTATAATCATGTTCTCTAAACTCATTTAGTATATGGTACTTATATCAATTCCCATATTCAGTAGGGGCATGATTTGGAAGCATGTTCTCCACACCTATTCAGTATTCAACATCTCCAATTTATAGTGGGGTCATGTTTTGGAAACATGTCTTCCACATTTTTACTTATATTATTTTTTTATTTTTCTCCATATATAGTAGGGGAATGATTTGGAAATATGTTATCCACACTTATACAATTATTAAATTAGCTAAAACACAGTTATATGATTTAAATTCATAGTTGTGATATAATTATATACATTGGTACTATTGTTATACAAAGTTTTATCATGAGACATATCTAAGGTGCATATAATATGAAACATGTGCATAATATTACAAAATCCAAATCAATTTTAGACTCCAAAAACCTTTTATGGACTATTACCATATCACAATTTTTTTGTATAGATACCCCACAAACGTTTATGGAATTTTATTGAGCCAATCTACTGTAGTAGTTGGTTCACATTTTTTGTATGGTTTAGGTGATAAAATCAACATCAATATTTCCAATTTTTTAGGTTGGACTTGATCATCCATCCTCACCAGGTCATACATGTCATTGGGTTACATAATTGAGCTAATCTTAATTTTTAGGTGGCAACTCATGTTTACTTCAAATTTAGGGTGGGTGGCTTCCAATATCACTCTCTATTTACTTGGATATATGCACTTTAAATATTTATATATATTTATCTTAATATAAATTTTAGAGCCTTGCAATGATACATATTTTTAAAAAAAATGCCAATAGGCAAGGTGGTTACATCAACACACATGTGTACTCATAAACCTTGTTCTTTCAATTTCAATCCATATCAAGTAATTTCAACCCAGATTATATGCACTAATTTTATACTAAAACATGCTCTTGGTTTTAGTTCAGTCACCAACAAAAGAACTCAAATTGGGTACACATAAAAATATTGTGTTCATACACACCCAAGTATGTATTACTTTTCTTTAAACTATTAATTTAATTATTATTTGAAATGGGGGAATGTAGATGATATTTTATTATTATATAGCACCTCAATATTGTACACTTGACAAACTCAAACCTTGTTTTTTCCTCTTAGTTTTTTACCTTTCCCACTTTTGTAAGTATCACATCTGCTCTATCTTTTTTCCCTTTGGCCTATATATATTAGTCCAATTAATCTTATGTTGATGACCCAAGTCTTATATCTTTCCCAAAATCTATAAAATATACTTATCTTTGATATCTACAAGTTTTGAACATGTATCTACTCTCCTACTTTTTGGACACTAACATCTAGGGCATACAATAACATCAATGTTATTGTCTATCCTAAAAAAAGTGTCCAATGACCTAAAGTAATCTAATTTTCAAATAAAACATATCATAATGGTCATATAAGTGTTTTAATGTGATTTATTACTTAAAAGGGATGGATATAAATATAAGATCAACCCTCATTCATTCTTCACATAACAACACCTAGGGAAAGACCAAAGATACCAAGACACTTATCCAAAGCACTCTATCAAGAATTAAATTAGAAAAATCTTCCCTATTTACATACCAATTATAGGTATAGAACATATACAAGTTTACATTATTAAAGGAGTAGACCAAGAGCCTGATTTTTCAAGTTACAAGCTAGGTCACTATTGTACTTGCTTTGCACATATTGTATGATTCATACACAAGACACCATGTAGGGGAGAAATACATGATTTTTAGGTCCTCTTATAGATTATTGGATATGTAAGTAACATACTTTTATAATGGGGTCATTGGGGTTAACTTGACACCATGTGTATATACATAATATTTTCAAATTTTATCAATTAGTGATGCTTTCTCTATTGTAGGGATCCATAAAGTCTCAATATATTTGAGTGCATGTCTTAAGGGGTGCATTTATAAAGGGGTGGGAAGACCATTGCTAATTTTTAAGATTATTTTCCCTATACTACCATTTTATACATACATAACCATATCCTAAAAACATTTACCTAAGCTTTACTTCTTATTTTTCACCCTCCTCTAGTTATTTTATTCCTTCATTATCCCTTCCATATCATAAACTCCCTTTTGATAGTTTATGATACACTATCTACCCCATTGACCATATAATGTAATTAAAAATAATAATTTAGGGTCTAGGTCAGCCCCTGGATGATCTAGACTAGGACCTAATTTATTTTTGTCAACAACAATATAGGGTCGATTGGGGCAACCCTGTTAGCTAAATTTTTGGAAATGATTAGAGTTATATTCAACTATATAAACACACATTTTTTGTCATTTTAAAGAGAAGAGAAGAATATATATATATATATATATATATATATATATATATATATATATATATATATATATATATATATATATATATATATATATATATATATATATATATATATATATATATATATATCACAAATTTTTATCCACCATTCTACTTTAGGATCATAACTTAAGGTTTCATACTTTCTTTGGAGATAGAGATCTTGTCTTATGGAGAAGTATTTTGGATACATTAATAGATTGTGTAGCCTAGAGCTGATTTATCCTTGTCATCCTTACATACCACAACAACTTCTTGTGAAGCACCTTGTCTGAGGGAGAGATTTAGGGTTGGCAAGTTCATCTTCAAAGGTAAGTATTCCTAACTTTGTTCTTCCTTTGTAAGAGTATATATAAGATATGCATTTGTACTTCTCTCCCATGCATTAGGATTTTGTATACATTGATGTGAGTATATGTTCTATATGCATGTTTAATTTTTAATGTTTATTACCCCCACTTTATGCCACAAGATTTGGTGAGCACTAAATTAAATTTAATTTGTTTTTCTCATTTATACATTAGTGATTATGAAAACATAGGACCTAGTTAGGTTTATTACATAGTTTTACTTAGTTGGAGAATTTGTAACCCTACCTAGTGATATTATTGTGGTGATAAATCCCTTGGGTAGGTATAGTAGATCCATCTTGGTTTTTATCCTAAATATATAATGTATCAACAATCAAAAGTGTGAGTAAGATTTATCTTTTTTGAGCTAAGATTGATTTATAGATTAGTTGCATTTCCTTTCACATACATTCTAGTGAACCCATCATGAATATAACCCTTGAAGGTTTTATTTCATACCATAATTTTATTATATTTCTATATATTTACAATATGGTATCAAACCACTCATTATAGTTCTAACTTCTAGTGAGCAAGTTTAACACATAGTCATTTCAAAATGAATCTATTATGTCTATACAGGTCTTCATCAACTATAGGTTACTAGAATAAGTAGTTCAACATAATATTTTTCTTCAATTATAGATTCATCATACATTATTGAATAGGTTTAATTTATCTTCTATTTTATTTTCTCAACATATAGGTAAAAAAACACTGTCAAATAGGTCATTACTCTACTTCAACATATAGGGTTTTATAGGACTTGGTCAAACTAATTGACCCATTTTGAAGAATTTGAAAGCATAAATTAATCACTACAACATAAATTTTTTGAATCTAAATGATATTCAAGCCCACCAAGGTTAATTTTTCATCTCTCTTTATCATTTCAATTTTTCCTTCAGTTCTATTTTTCACAAGTTAGTAGTCTTCAAAACTGCAAACCTATAGTTAACTAGGTCAACCTGATCGACTTAGTTTTATAGTTTATTTTATATTTTAGAGACATAGTCTACATGTTCGAATCTATTCTTAAAGACCTTGATTATATAGAATAGTAGTAACCCAATTGATTTTATTCTATATTTTTTGTATATAGTGTCACTTGAACCAACTCTATACTATTCTTATCAATAAATTAACATATTTTTACTAGTAATTAATTCACATTTTCTTTCTAGTTGTTTGCATGCTTAGAGTAACTCACATATTCTAAATAGTGTTTTTTAAAATTACCACTTTAGTTACATTATTTTACTCTTTTTCACACACTATCAAATCAATTAACAGTCAAAAAACATTTAAAAATTTGTCTTCCCAAGGCCTACTTACTTGGATTTCATCACCAAGGAAGAAGTCAACTTGGTTTTCTAGTCAAGAATAAATATGTGGTTAATGGTATATATTGGAAAATCACCCGACACCCTTATTGATTTAGGATTGTGAAGTGAGGGTGTAGTCCCTAATACAAAGCCAATATCATTTCCAATATATATCTCTTTTATCCTAAATGTCCTGAAACCAACTTTAGACTACTTTTTAGTTCCCTATTTCAACCAACTTTTCTATCACATAAAATCAAAACTTTTTAATAATCTAATAATAATTAGGGTGGCCAATAAGTTAGAATTTAATTTTAAGTTAATTTATTTATATTTGATCAGTGTGTGTTGTATTTCAAAACTTGCATGGGATAACATTGGTGCAAGGTTTGTGTTGTGTGCCCCATTTTGATTAATCACATTTATCTAATTGTTTGTGTGTTTGCTTTCATTCTTGCTTCTAATTATCTTGAATTTTTTTTCCATGTTTCAATACTATGTTTTACCCTCATACCAATAGTACATAGTTGATATGCATGACTGTCTTCTTATCCCCTTATTAAGTCCTCTAGTCAATAGTACATAATCGACCTAAATGACTATGTATCCTTATCAACTTGTTTAGCCTTCTTGTCTATCATACATAGTCAACCTGAATGACTATGTGTCCTTAATTATCTATTTTCTTCTCAAGATTATAAAACATATTTGACTAATTCAACTATGTATCTTATTTTTTGACTTTGTCTTTTCAGCATCATTATCATCCTTCTTAACCTTTCTCTTTCATCATGAACTTCCTTATTGAGGACAACATAGAGTTAAACTTAATAGATATGATGAACTTTACCAATCCCAATAGTTATACCTATAAATAGCTTGTGGATTCCACTTTAAATGTGATTAAGTGCATGTGGCCACTTTCACTATAAATTACGAGACTCTTCCTCATGGATATTAAGTTCATAACCCCTTGTACTCCATAGAATATCAACCTGAATTAGAGTATACTCTAAAAATGATTATATTCATTAATTAATTTACTCAAAATCAAGTAAAATAACCTTCCATTATTTATAACCTTATGATAAGTGGTCAAGAAGAAGAACCCCATTCACCTTCCCCAACATTCTTGCAAAAATTTAGAGATAACTTCTTTGTGTCACAACCTTTTCCTTCTCTTTTAAATCCTTCTCATACCATGACCTATTCTTCCTTGATTTATTTTATCTCCATGACAAGTATTTCTACTAACATGGTAGGTTCCACACCTAATGAGCATTTTTCAATACCCGCACTTATCAATCAATCCACTAGTGAATCATTTACTACCAATGGTAATCATTCCACTAGTGCTTTTTTAGTTCTGATATTTATACTAGTGCATCTTTCACAACACATGTTATTCATGCCACTAGTGCTTCCTTTTCTACCAATGCCTCTCAAAACACTAGCGTTGTGCATGACACTACTCATAGTGGTACCCAAGCCACTAATACCAATGCCAATAATTTACATACTACACACACTAACTAAAAACCCACTCAAACCCATCAACTTTTGTTACAAACTCTTAACCAAATGAATGCTTTCCAAGATAATTATGCCAAATAAATGACGCAAATGTAGAATCACCTTATTCACCTCAAAAATCAACCTTAATAATTTCCATGGGGAGAACATAATAAAAATTCCCTTACCCCCTTAGGGATTTCCATGGCAACCTATAGTCATATAAAATGCAAAAATTAGTAACTTGAGCATGGCTAATGATACCCAACCCATAGGTCCCTCTTGATTTCTCTCATGATGCTCATATTCTTGTTTTCACTAATTCTTAGTCATCTATAGCCTTTTAGACTTGACCCTAGCTGATTTAGGACCCTCTTTTCATGACCAATACATCCCCTAGGTCTTGTCTGCCTAGGATAATAGTGACCAACTAGGATAGGAGTGTCAGTGCCATTATTTTCCACTTTTGATGTTTTTATCAAAGCTCATTTTTGGCCCCTATGATTAATTCTTTCTAGTTTCTCATCCTTATCCTTGTTGGCCTAACATGATCAAATTCAATCCATGACCAATAAAACCCTATAAAATCCCATTCAAAGATCATTTGGAGGGGGTTGGAAAATATTATCAAGCAAAAAATAATACAAGTGACACAACTTAGAAAATCTTCCCTATTCTCTACATAAAACATCTAGTACAGTCCTAAGCACCTCTAAATCTCTGCACCAGTCCCTAGTCATCTCAAGCATACCCAATTTAGCATTTCCTTACATTCTAATATCATAATTTCACCAAGAAATTTTAAAGGGAAAATTACATATGGATTGATCCCTCTTTAGAGTATTGGTATGTAGGTAGTGTGCCCACATATAGGATGTGAAGCATATCCAATGCATCTTACACACACTAACACCCCCGCTCTCTCTTTCCAAAAAATTGGTTAAAGCATAATGAAAGATAGGGTTTGAATAAATAATCTACTCTACAATGAGCTCTATTAACTTATAGCCTAAAAAATTTAGTACATAAGCTCACATAGACCTGCTAAACAAAAGCCAAAAAGCTCAGACTCTCAGGAAAATAGTGAAAGACAAGGACTATAGCACTGGTGCCACTCCTATCCACTTTTGAAACTCCTATCCAATCAAAAAATGAAATCCATAACTTATTTTCAATAGTGTCCCAAGCTTACATAGTGAATATCAAACCCTATCTCAGTTGGATCAACATAGTTTAAGCTAAGTTTTATTTTCTCTCTTTTATTACTATTTTTAGAAAAGATATAATTACAAATAAATTTCACAAATTAGTGGCCTATTTATTGCATATTATTTACTAATTTATCAATCTAGACCCTTTAACTAAATTAGGAATAATACACCAAAATTTCCAAAATTGTTATATCATAACCATATTCCCCAACCACATCTTGTTGACAAAATAATTAAAAATATTTGAAATGAACCTCTTACACCTCAAATTTAAAACATATATATAGGATGTATCACCCTTACCATTAATTACAATAAGATAATTGATCCTACCTTCCATTTAAAAACATTTAGAAATATACACAATGATTGGGTTAAGCTAAACACTTTTGATACTACCAAGATCTTAGTGAAAACCCTCTCTAGAGATTTTTTATATTGGTATAATAAAATCAAGTCTAATTTCATCACTAGTTTGAAATATCTAGTTAACACTCTAGTATAAGAGTTTCAAACTAGTGACCTTCTTGAGAATACCTTGGCTCATTTGATTAATTGTAAGCAACTTGAAACTGAAACTACACAAGATTTAATCAAATAGTGGAAGAAATTATATAATAAGTGTGAAGTCAACATTGAATATGATAACCTCTTTCATCTATTCACCAATTATCTCTATCCTAAGTTTTAATATTGAGTTGGACTCTCTCTCCACAAAATTTGGAATAGGCCCTCAACCAAGCCAAGCACCAAGATTTTTGCATGTGTAAGTTTGAACCATCCCAATCTCTAGTGGGCATCCACATGCTTATCTAAAATAAAAAATTTCATGATACTAACGATGGTGTCATTTATTCTTATGATACCATTCCTAATATTCAAGATATTACTCCCAACCCTCCTCTATAACAAACTTCCCCTTTAAACCACACCCCTAATCCTCAATTTTATCAAATAAACAACATCAATATTAATAATCCATTATCCTTAGTAGAAATATAAAAGTGTCTACCAATGCCTCTTTCATGAGAACTTGATCCCACTCACCCCATGAAATCATGGTATGATCCAAATAAATTATGTCAGTTTCATGTTAGTTGGGGTCACTCTCATGAGACTTATAGTCAATTACATAACTTAGATATGGATTTCCTCCTTGGTCTAAATTTTGATAACGATTCCCTCATTTTTAAATGTTAAAAAGCTTATGACATTGACTTAAAATATCATGAGACACAAATTAAAAATTAAGCTTTGAACTAGGCTAATGCTCATTTGGGCATTTACAAAGATCCTCTTCCTAACCATCAAGACAATAATGACAAGCCTCTACTTCCACCAATAATGTTGAAAATATTATACACCACACTCCCAAAGTGAATGTGGTAAATATTAATAATATGAAAAGGGTCATTGCTTTCATTGATTCTCATCCTACCCACACACACCAATCATCTCACACTTTTTATGTTATCCAAGATTCTTCCCCAACTCACCTAATAGAGTTGGGTCAAGAGGAACTTATCTATTTTAATGAAAAAATTACAACACCTCTATTGTATAACACTTCTCATACCATTTCTATAATTTTTCTAATCTCTTTACCTATCGACAACATCATTCAACCTTATCATACCACTTCTTCAAATCAATACAAGATAAATATAAGTCAACCACCCCATCCTCTCAATACAATAAACCAATTTATCCCCAAATTAAACCTCCCACATCCTATAAACACAAATTTACATGTAAATTTAATCCTCTTTCTGAGGAGCTCCTCCAACATTATGCACCTCTATCTAGAAGTCCACTCATGGGTTATGATGAATGGGACCCTATCACAGAGCTTACCAATCTCCCATATCAAATTCCCTTTATCAAAATCATGTGGAATTATCCATATCATAACAAACACCTCATTAAACTCATATTTGAAATTAAAATCCCCCATCCTCCCCTATCAGGATGTGAATCTACCTTATATGGATCATAAGATAGCATTTTAAAATAATGTGAAGAGATGTCTATACACATTGATGAAATAATGGACACTATTGTCTCTCTCAAATTTCCTATTGCTTCTATGATTCTAGATGAGATTTTACATCATTTGAATGATCCCCCCCTCTTTATAAGCATTCAAATTGGTGACATCTAATTCAAGTATGATTTTATTGATGAGGGTTTAGGTACTTGTGTTGCCTCTCTTGATTTTATTAAAACCATTAGATACTCTAATTGTAATCTTAAGTCCACACATAAAATGTTTCAAGGTTATGATTTAAGGCAAATGCCTCCCTTAAGTTGTGTGTGGATCCTCTATCCCACCTATCACTATTCGAGTGAAGGTTATGATCTTCAATTTTCACCTCTCCTATAATATCTTACTTGGTAGATCATGAACTCATCGCATGAGGGATATCACTTATTTTTCTTGCCAATGTGTCAAGTTTCCTCACAATGGTGTAATATAAAATATTAAAGGTGACACTAACCTTTATAATTTTTAATAATTCCAAGGTCATGGTGTATTCAAAATTCTAATCCTTTAACCCTTGTTGAGTGTTCCATTTCAAGAATCTCAACATTTTATTTCCTTATCAACTCTATGTGAGGTTATCATGGTCACCCTAAAATCATTAGGAATATACCACATAAATTATTAGATTATTATGATGATGTGTTATACAAGATAAACCTCAAGATAAAAACTTTTAATCTCTGCTCATCTCATTTCTTAGCTTCCACCATCTTTGAATCCACATTCTAGTCAACCACCTGGCAATGATATACCCACAATTTTAACTAAGACTCGACACTCTATTCATCATGCCACCTCCAATGAGAAGGTCATATCTACCTAAATAATTTACCTTCATACACCCAAATATGATGATGGTTATACTTTAGATGACCCATTTCTAGGTCTTTTTTAGGCTAGAGATGTTGAGATTCTTCATTATCATTCTTCTTTATTTTAATCTTTTTGTTTATCTTCACACATTTTATCTTATATAGTTCCTAATTTTAGCATTATTCCTCTTGTTTATATGGTAGAGATGGTAAATTCATAGGACACACCTCCAGTTTTTGAAGAACCTATTAGGATCATACTTATGGATCTATTGGAGTTGTTTCCAGAATCTAGATAATATGAGTGCAATGGAGATGTGATCACACAAGTTGAATCAAGTATGCACCACATAGATGCTAAAGAAATTTGAAAATAACACAATAAGAGAAATTGTACAAGACAAAATGGAGAAAACCAAAATCTGATTAGCATGAGATATCCAAAGTGAGGAATACATATAGGAGAGTACGTAAGTAACTCCTCCACAAAAGGTGGATAAGGCACACCAAGAATAGTCAGTAACTCCTCCATGAAAGGTGGTGACAAGGTGCTAAGAATAGAGAAGTAACTCCCATCAAGGGGTTACTTATGAAATTATTATGACACCTATGACACATCTATGACAAACACCTCCACATAAGCTAGCCTATCCCACAAATGTAGGAAAACTCCATGTATGCACAAGAAATACAATTTCCCTAATTAATAAATAGGGAAAAATAAAAACCTACACTAATACCCCCCCATAAGCATAGCTTAGGTGGGCAGTGTGGAAATAGAAAATGGGTCCCGACAACTAGGCTTGATGAGGTATCCATGTACAAATTCAATCTCCCATAAGATAGAGAAAAGGAGAAAACTTGTAGGAAAAAACTCCCCCCCCCCCAAAAGAGAGACATAAAATAAAGAAGAGGCTAGAAGGCCCCCCTAAAGATGATGCTATTGTAGATGTGGACCGCACCCCAAGAATAACTCATAGATGAATGAACTTGCTCTTAGTGAAAGGTTTGGTGAAGATGTTTGCAACCTGCTTTGAAGACTAGAAAAATATCAAGTCACTGACCTGACTATGAATTAGCTCCCAAATGAAATGCATGTGAATCTCTATGTGCTTGGTTTGCTGGTGCTAAAATGGATTCCTACAAATTTTAATGGTACTCTGGTTGTCACAATAAATGATGGTGAGCTGCTTGATAGGAATGCCAAACTCAAAAAGAATCCCCTGAAGCCAAATAGCCTTAGTATATGCATTAACAACTCCCTTGTACTCTGCCTTTGTGGATGATATAGCAATAGCATTTTGCTTCTTGCTAGACAAACTGATAGGACTAGAACCTAGAGAGAAAATGTAACCAAAAGTGGACTTGTAAGTCTATGAATCACCAACCCAGTCTAAATCTATATATCCAACCAAGTCAACCTCTATGCCAAATCTGTAATGAATCCCATATCTATGTGAACCCTGTATGTAATGCAAGATCCTCTTAGCTACTTTCCAATGCAGCTTATGAGGTTCTTGTATGAATCTGGAGACAAGTCCCACTATATATGAAATGTCAGGTTTGGTGTGAGTCAAGTAGATGAGACTACCAACAAGTTTTTGATACTGAGTGGCATCAACCAATGGTGAAGAATAATTAGCCTTAAGCTTTACTCCTGATAGAAAGGGATTCAGAAATGGCTTGCAATCAGCCATGTGAAACTAAGCCAATAATTCAAGAGCATACTTAGGCTATGCAAGAGAAATCCTTGAATCTGACTGTGAGATATTGATGCTAAGGAAGTAGTGCAACAAACCCAAGTCTGTCATGTCAAATCTATCCTGAAGAGATGCCTTCACCACTGCAATAGCTGATGAAGAACTCTCGGTGATCAAAAGGTCATCAACATATATAACCAAAATCAAGAGCGAATCATCTTGCCATAAGTAGACATTGGGATCAAAATCGTACCTAGTGAAACCCACTATGAGAAGGAAGGAATCCATCTTGGCATACCAAGCCCAAGGGGCCTGTTTGAGGCCATAGATAGATTTACTAAGTCTGCATACTAAGGAAGAATCCTAAACAAATCTTGGTGGCTACTCCATCTAGATCTCCTCCTCTAGGTCTCCGTGAAGAAATTCACTCTTCACATCCATCTAATGCACATCCAACCATGTGTTGCGGCAATAGCCAAGGTGAGTCGAATAGAAGTCATCTTTGCAATGGGTGCAAAGGTCTTTGAGTAGTCAATGCCTTCCACTTGTGAAAAACCCTTGGCAACCAATCGTACCTTATACTTATCAACCGACCCATTTACTGCAAACTTGGTCTGATATATCCACCTACATCAAACCATCTTTCTTCCCTTAGGAAGTGAAGTCAAATCCCAAGTGTGATTTTTGATTAAGGAAGAATATTCTTCCTCCATAGCATTATCCCACTCAGGTACCCCTGATGCCTCTTGAAAATTCTATGGATCCAAAACTTTAGCAAAGAAGGCATGTGGATCTCTCTTATAATCCCCCTAGTATGTTTGTCATCTACGGGATCTCCTGCCCAAGTGCTAGCACTCTCAAGTGTTTGTCTAGCCCAAAGTGGCCTGAAAGTGGGTGAGTCAGGTGCTAACTCCTCATCCTCTAACGACTAGAGGTGGATGAATCTGCATCACTGTCCTCACTGTCTGAACTTGAAGAAGAAGAAGAAGATGACTCTGGCTCAAGAACCTGTTGTGGCTGATCTGAATCTGATGAGGAATCATCATGAATAAGTAGATCCGATGAGGGAGAATAAGTGTCAAGTGTTGAGTCTCTAGGACTCTCCTAAAAATGGACACTTCTCTTGATGAACAACTCATGAGTGACTAGATCTAAAAGGTGATATCCCTTAATACCATCCAGATATCCTATAAAGATGTAAGGCTTGGACTGACATTCCATAGATTTGCATTTCTTCTTTGGAATGTGGGCCATGGCTGGGGATCTGAAAACTCTAAGGTGCTCAACATCAGGTTTCCTTTTATGCCAAGCTTCAAAGGGTGTTATCCCTTTCAAGGCTTTATGAGGAACCCTGTTCTAAATGTAGCAAGCACAATTGATGGCTTTGGCCTAGTAATATGGTGCTAAGGATTTGGAGTGAATCATACAGCTACCCATCTCTTCCAAGAACCTATTCTTGCATTCTAAAACCCCATTATGTGAAGGACTATAAGTGACTGTGTGCTGCAAATCAATCCCCTCAATAGTGCAAAACTACTCAAATCTGATGCTGACATACTCCCTTCCATTATTAGTTCAAAGAACCTTGATGGATTTCTCACTCTGTTTCTCAATAAGAGCCTTGAAGTCTAGAAAATTTTCAAACACTTCAAACTTTTGTTTGAGAAAATATATCCAAGTGTACCTAGAGAAATCATCAATGAAAGTGAGGATGTACTTGGCCCTTGTGAAAGATGGTTTGGGAAAAGGTCCCGATACATCACTGTGGACTAACTCCAAAGGTTGTGAAGCCCTCCAAGCTTTGCCTTTGTCAAATTTTTCTTTGGGATGCTTCCCAAGGGAGCACCCTCACAAAGTCCTTTTGAGAATTTGACACGAGGCAAGCCAATGACCATGTCATATTTGCAAAGTTGCTCAAGATAACGGTAGTTAAGGTGGCCGAACCGCTCATTCCATAATTTGCTAACTCCATCTAAATGAGTTAGCAATGTTGTTGGAGAAGAATCTGATGAAAAATGTGAGAAGGTGTATAACCTAGCTTGGTGATCTGCCCTACCCACTGCCACTATAGTATCACTATGCAACTCCCTGATAGACACTGAATCTAGTGAAAACTCAACTCTCATGCCCTAACCAATGTGAGTGATTTGGTACACTGATAGGAGATTGGTTGAAAGAGAAGGAACACTTAGAACAATATTGAATTTTCCTCCTTCCATTTCAACTGACCCTCTCCCTGCAACAGAAACTGATGTGCCATCACCCAAACTAATTGAAGTCATGCTACAAGGCTCTAAAGATGAAAACTCAACTAGTGAAGAACCCATGTGGTGAGAAGCACCTAAGTTAATGACCCATGAAGATGTGGAAGCTGTTGTAGCTACAAGGTCCTTGCCCTTTTCTTTCTCCTTACCCTTGCCTTTTACCTTAGTAAAATCTTGGGTAGATGAATTCTGCTTGATGGACTCGGGAACACCTATGTTGTTCTTCTCTAAAAGATGAGTTAGGTGATCTATTTGTTTCTTCATGCATTTGTGTTCATCATGCCCTGCATTTTTACAATAGGCACACTTAATCTTCTCCTTCTTTGGTTTAGCATTGGAGGATGAAGACTCAGTGTTGTTTTTGGCAGGATTGGTGTTTTCTTTCTTCTTCTCTTGATCCTTGTTCTTTTTCTTCTTCTCCTTTTTTAAAGTCTTGTCCTTACCATTTCTAGCTATCAAAGCTTGGGGTTGAGTAGAATTCATTGTGCCCATTTGAATTAGCTTATCTTGCTCCCTAGTCAAGTCGGCAATGAATGAATCCAAAGAAGGCATTTTCCATGTAGTGCCAAGGGCACTTTTTGTGGCATGGAAAGTGGAGACAAAGATTGAATAGCTTGGACCTAACTTTGTGAGAATATAAAGTATGAGTTGATCATCTTTATTCTCTATCCCACATTCTTTCAATTGCAATCTAAGGGCCTTAAACTTAGTAAAGAAGTCCTGTAGGGTGTCAAAGTTGCTAGGATTTAGACTTATGAGTTCGTTTTCAAGCTCATAACCTCTCATCTCATAAAGCTTCCCAAATAACTTTTCTAAGGTGTCCCATATGTCATTATGAGTTTGGGAGGATTCTAAATGGAAGAAAAGTTTTGGAGACACAGACAAGCTCAGTAATCCATAGGCTTCATCACTATAGTTGTACCACTTGACCTTTTCAGCATCTGTGTTGGGTTCTACTTCTGTACCCATGGTGATCCTATACAACCCTTTGCTTCTAAGAATGATTGAAATTTTAACTTTCCATTCATTATAGTTGAAGGGTGTTAGGGGTTTAAGTTGAAAAGAATCCATTTTTAGCTAAATTTAGGTGAAGTTGTGTTGATTGCAAGTTGTGAATGTATGCAAAAAGGAGAATGAAAGCAAGTTGTGAAAAGCAATCACACCCCCCCTAAAATATTGAGCCCTCCCAAAATATTCAAGTGCATGCTCAAAATATGTCAGACTCAGCCAAAAATGTGTCTTAGAGCAATCAGTGCAAGACTAAAGCAAACAGGACATTGAACTCAGCCGAAAATGCGTCTCGAGAGACCCAAGTTTTTGGCACTTTATAAACTAGTGTGTTTTTGAAAAATAACAATTATACACTATGGATAATTCAATTAAAATCAATTTTTAAAAAAATGGCACCCAAAACTGAGCTACCGTTTGCAATATATTAAAGTTACAATTTTCTCGTAAACTAGTGTTTTTGCAAAAAAAACACTAAAACATTAAAAAAATGCCTGTTATGGGGAGAGAAAGTGGCCTTCCAACCAATAACTATATTTGGCATGGAATGAGGAATCCAAAGGAGTTTTTTATGAGGGGGAATTGGCCTCCCACTAACTCGGGCCTCACCCTTCATCTTCGTAAGTCGAAGATACAAGTTTTAATTCAAACCCCCAAAAATACAAAACTGTCTAAAAAATTAAATACTCAATCAAATTGACTAATTTTTGTTTTAATAGGTCAATTTTAATTTAAAATAATGAAGCAAAGATATTTTTGAAGGATTCCAAGGTATCCAAGGGGCGCCACATGGGATGCCAAGTAAGAAGGGGCGTCCAAAAATGAACACTCTAGAATTTGACAGTAGAAAAGACAAAAAAATGAATGTTCAAACCTGTTGGATGCACCATATGGCCTGATGTGTCACTACAAACAAAAAAAGGCTAAAGGCATTGCATAAGGGAAGGCTTTTCAAAAGGTGCCTTGCTAGAAAAAAGAACTGTAGAAGCTTGGCATGGTAAACAAAATTTCAACGCACAGTTGCAAACCTGGATGTTGTACAGCCCATTTTGCCCTGATGGAGAATACTTTGGCATGGAAAGAGGAAGGATGCTTATTGCTAGGCATGGTATAACTGAAGGTAGGCATAGAAGGCTGACTAGAAGGGTGTGACGTATGGCCTGTGGAAAAACTGAATGCTTGCTAAAGGTGCCTTGCTTTGCTGGAAGGATTAAGGTAGAAAGTATGCTCTAACAGATGAGTTTCTAGTGCCCTCACCAAAAAAGGAACTCAATAGGCAGCTCACAGTAGTATGAAGAGGCTTGCAACAAAGTCAGCTCCTCCCTTTGCTGCTCCACACAACAAAAGACACCCAAAGACCAAAGGTCCCAAGGAAACTAACTAGAAATGATAAAAAAAATTTATTTTAGAACAAATCTAGAATAAAAAAATAAAGAGAACTCCACTCCTCTTGATTTAAAAATAAGCTAAAAGCATAATCACACACAAGATTACCATTCTTGCTTTGATACCATATTGGAGTTGTTGCTAGAATCAGGATAATACGAGTGCAATGGAGATGTGATCACACAAGTTGAAGCAAGTGCACACCACATAGATGCTAAAGCAATTTGAAAATAACACAATAAGAGAAATTTCACAAGACAAAATGGAGAAAACCAAAATTTGATTAGCATAAGATAGCCAAAGTGAGGAATACATATAGGAGAGTACGTAAGTAACTCCTCCACAAAAGGTGGACAAGGCACACCAAGAATAGTCAGTAACTCCTCCATGAAAGGTGGTGACAAGGTGCTAAAAATAGAGAAGTAACTCCCATCAAGGGAGTTACTTATGACATTCTTATGACACCTATGACACATCTATGACACACACCTCCACATAAGCTAGCCTATCCCACAAATGTAGGAAAACTCCATGTATGCACAAGAAATATGATTTCCCTAATTAATAAATAGGGGAAAATAAAAACCTACACTAATAGGATCATGTTATGACTAGTACCTATCACTTCTCTAGATACCAAGATCCCTATAGCTAGCTTCCCCTTGAAATTATTGCTACTATCCTTACACCCTCTATGCATCCTGCTCTTTCCTTAGATAAGCCTAGTCTAGATCCTAGTCCTACTCTACCCTTAGCTAAGTCTCTTCCTACTTCTGATTATCTCTCTTTTAAATGAGCCTCACCCAAGCTCTCCACTAGCCCTACCTCCCCTTGGTGATGGCTTGCTTCCTTTACTATAACTTTTTCCTCTACCCACCCAATGGGCCAATCAACTGTATTGTGACATTCATAGATTTGTTGGTCATTAGAGTAGAGATTGTAAACCATACCAACCTTCCCAAAATTTTGCTTCCACTCCCTCTTTTAGTACACCCATAAAGACTACTAAAGAGAATATATGTTGATTCCACAACATAAATAATCATTCAATCACCCATTATTGAAAAATTTGACAATACATTGACACCTTGCATCCTACTCTTCATCAGCCTATAGACAAGGCTATACCTCCTCCTAATTTATTACCTGAGTATATTCCCAAATATGGAGAGGTATATTTTTTATGGCACTAATGTGGTACCTATCACACCAATCAATGTTGTATCCTCCAACATCATCTCCAAGATCACCTTATGCCCATTCTTGTGCATTCTATGACTTTTCTCATAGGTTACCCATGGAATAAGGATCCACCTTATTCCTCCATGTTTCTTCCACCTATGGTCCCTTCTTCTCTTATGGTTCCTCCACATGTGGTCCCTTTTTCTCTCATGGTCCCTTCACCTATGGTCCCTTCTTCTGCAATGGTTCCTCCATCTATGGTCCCTTCTCCACCTTTGGTTCCTCTACTCATGGATCCTCCTTCTTCACCTGTAGTCCCTTCTCCACTCATGGATCCTTCATATCCCACATATTATACTCTTATTCCTTATCCTGAGTATCCTATGTGTGATGGACCTCATGAGCATGATCCTTTAGTCATGCCTACTTTTTCTATCAAGGAGATTTATCAAGAGGTATTTTCTCAGCTTTCACTGAAGATCAATGAGACCCTTGTTATAGTTAGGGTCCAACTTCATAGAGATCTATAAGATGTTATGGATAATTTTTGTGGATAAATTCACTAGTACTTATGAACACAAAATGGTTTTCCTTCAATTTTTTATTCATTTTGGATTGGGCATGTGATCCACTTTTATATTTATCTACTTTATATATCATTTGACTTAGTGTCAAATTATTTCCTCATTTATCTATCTTATATGGCTCTTTGTATCTCGCATTATATGTTGTCTATGGTGTCATTTTCTTTCCTTATAATCTCTTATGGAATATTTTCATGATTACATACTTATATTTATGATTTCATTTATTTCCATGGATGTCTTATTCTTTTCTCATGATTGTTTTCTAACATATCTCCATAACATAGATAATCATTATTGTGACTTGGTTATACAAACCTTCTTCCCCTTAGTAATCCTTATTTACCATGTGATCAGTTAGAAAACAAGTCATCTCATTATAATCCCATTTTACCAGTCCACCTTGGATCTCCCTTTATTCCATTTATATTTCCTTTTTCAAACTAAGTATACACATGGATGAAACTTGAGATAACATATTGGATCATAGGTAAGCCTAAGTTTTTTAATTAGTCATGTCTTTGGATACTTAGCTTCCTTTTGTAAAAGTCTAAGGATTATTCATGTGTATAAGTTTATCCCTCATGTTGGTTATTCCAAATATGTATGGAGGAGGAATATTAAAATCCATAAAAATTCAAAATCCAAATCATTTGAAAAAAATGCAATTATACAAAATACAACATTCAAAATTTCAAAAGTCTAATCACACTAAAAGATGTAATTCAAAGTACATCTCCTTTTTATAATTGAAGCTAAAACTCCATATTTGGCCTCATGATAGAGTCGAAGTCTATTTGGGTGTGGTATGTTAGTATATTGGGAAAGGAGAATAAAAAAATGTTGTAGTGATACCTACTTTTTCACACAAGTACCCAATCTTTGTAGTAAACCAACAGCTCTGTAAGAGGTCTTGAGGAATGGGGAACACATTATGGAAAGGTAGGTCCATTTTAATTTTATTTTTCAAAAAACCAACATGATTTGATCTTCATATCTCACTTATTTGCATATCTATATTTGTGCTTATTGAGAATGGGTATCCTTTGTATATTGATGGTCATTAGCCACTTAGTGTCTTTTCAATGTCTTTAGTGTGCATCATATTTATTAAGGTCTTCTCATAGACACATGCCTTGTGTTTTTTACATTTCATATTTCATTTACAATAATCCTATTATTTATATTTGAGAAATAATTTTTTTGTTTATTGATCACTCTGCCCTAGGGATTCCATTTATGAGTTGCAGTGTAAGACCATGGATAAGACTAAGATTTCTTCATAAATTACCAAATTACCATTCCAAATATTCATTTTAACATATTTTTATAATTTTTTCCACCTCATTGGTGTTCACTTTATTATTTTTAGTGTAAAACTATGGATAAGACCAGGCCTTCCTAAAAAAATTCCAATACCCAAGTCACAATGAAATTACATGTGTCAAATTTGAGATAAGTAGTGATTGATTATGAGTTACACATCATTAACATGCTTCTCATATTGATATAGTATGTTTTATTCTTATTCCATTTATTTTCACTTTTATCTTCTTATTTTATGATTGCATGTAAGATTACAACCATTTTTTATTAATTTTCTCATACTTCCTAGCTTGAATTAGTGTGATCAGTTTATGTTCATTTTTCCAATTTTATTTCTCTTTTATATTTCCCAACATGATTTATTATGATGGATTGACTTAATTTTTTTGTTTTTATACCATTTTAATTTCATGTGCCTTCTATTTTATTACAATATTTTCTTTCTTTCCAACATGATATAGTGTGATTTTACTTGTTTTAATTTGGTGCAAATATTTTACATGGTTTAAAAACATTTTTGTTATCCTTTTTACCATATTTTTGTTTATTATATTTAGTTATATTTTTTGTTACACATTTCCCCTTATGACATAGTTTGTAGTACATTTATTTTTGATTACTTATACTTTTTCATATCATTTTTTTCCTATTTATTTTTAACCATGCATGTGTATCACATAATGATATAAAATAAAACATCCAACATATATTTCCCATAGAATATAAAATAATAGATAACTACATGTGCTAAAAAGAAATATATCAATGTATCAACATCCACAACCAAATATAACTCATGAGATCAAATCCCTATATATATATATATATATATATATATATATATATATATATATATATATATATATAATGTGGTTTATATAATACAAGGTACAAAATATAAAATAGATCTATCTCTAAGGTTGAGATCCATCCTTCATATCCTATGGCCTAGCCATGCTGCCCATAGATGCATGGGACTATCCCATTTAAATGGTAAACTATAATGAGGTATTCTAGGATCTCAAACCTACTACCTATCCCTATAGATTAGCTACCTAGGCCTACACCTATCCAAGTTGGATAGTGGTAACCATATGTTCCAATCTCTCCTAAGCCAAGGCTTTCTAGGCCTATGCCTCTCCCTCTTCCAACCCTGTTGGTGGATATAATCCATCCCCACATGCATACAATTTCCTCATAACCTCCCCCACCAATCTAAACCATCCTATCTAGGATGGGTAAGATGACACCATATGAACATCCATTGTGGTGGGGTCATACGAAGCTAGTACCCCATCTAAAATGTCATGATGTGAAACTATAACTAGAGATCCCCATTTGATATCCTCCATCATAGGATCTCCAAAACCTAAACTAGATATATATTAGATCACATATATATCTCAAAATCTATCTCTCTACTATAATCACATGTAGCTAGTATTCTATATCAAAGCTTAAATCAAAATCACAAAATTTATCACCAGTACTAATATCACTAACCACCATCTCCCCATCTTATCTCTCATCAAGCATAGTCTCTCTATTTTCTCATCCCTTGAGTACCTCCTCCATGGGTCATTTATGCACCAGTGTAAATATAAGAGTCACCACTCATGCATGCCATGACCCTCTCTTAAGAAGTGTATCTATAGACTAGTTATTCTTATAATAGATGTTAGATCATCCTGTATTGTCACTCTCACTTGTGCCCACTTTTGCTAATAGTGCCTCCATCTATGGTGTGGCTGAGGTGGTCACTATTGATTTTACTATGGTGGTGACTAATTTAGTGTTTTTTATGGTGCCTACTATGTACCTTCATCCACATCCATGTCATACCTTCCTCTAGCTACTTGCTACCATAGTTGACTAGTCCATGGCCTAACATGTCATAGCCTAATCATATGTATCTCCATTAGTACTCTTCCTCTTCCTCTCCCCCTCATCTCCTATCATGTCATGCCCAATAAGCAAGAACTACTAGAGGGGCCATTGAGTGTGAGATTTTGATCTACCCTAATAAGTGTGCCACTATATGCAACTCTACCCATGAGGTATAATCACCCATGATCTTCACCCATGCCAACCTTATTGTAATGGCCCACTAACTAGGCCATATAATAGTAATGTGCATGTAGGGTTGCCACATGATCTCCCCGCATGTGATAGTCTACAATGATGGAACATGGAGCATATCTTGGGCTACATGGTCCTACCTTTATCTCATAACTTGAGCCAACCTATCATCAACCACTTGGGGAAACCCAACTGGCTGATACATAGGGAACCTCTCATATATTCAAAAACTAGGTAAAATAATTAGCCCCATGGTCTTATACCCTCTAAAAAACATCCCATATATATCATGCATGATCTAGAGCCAAATGACATCCCCAAAGTTGTAAAGTTCTCCCTGATCAAAAATAGATTGACACAAGGCTATCACATATAGTAATACCTTACCATCTAGCTTATGACATAACACTCATGCTATCACAAGTCTAATCATGGATTTTTAGTTGTCTATAATATCTAAAATATATACATCAAATAGACTAACCCTCAATATTAGGTATATCCTATCCAAGCACATCATCCATTGGGCTAGTGCTCACCTCTCCTCTAGATCATGATATGTCCTAGTGGTCACTAGTGTCCCTCCTATCATTAGTCATAAAAATGAATGGACATCCTCTAGCATGATACCCACCTCAATGGTATCCCCATCGATCACACATCAAAAATTATTGGTTAAATATTCCCATTCTCTAAGGAACATGATGATGAGACCAACACTACGAGGGATGCATTTCATCTCCATGATGCCTCAAAAATCTAGTGTGACTAGTTGTACTCTATCCACATCCATAAATCACTCCAGTAGATGCAATAACCATGATGCATCTATCAATTTCCAATACCTCCATCATCTCTACAAAATCTCAAACACCAAAAGATGTATCAGACCTCAATGTCATAAATAATCAAAATTCATTCTTAAAATTTCAAAAAATTAACCACTTTTGACTATGTTTCTCAAATTTTTATAGATTCAACCCTTTCAATACTAAATTGGCCCTATAGTTTATTTATGATACTAAGTTGGCCCTTTTATTTTTCAACTAGATTGGCCACATCAATATTAGATCAACCATTTTCTTTCTCTCAAATACTATATCATCCATATTCTACATAGTTAGCCTCTTACATTGATATTACATCATCCCTCTTCAACAAACTAAGTCATCCCTGTCATATGTAGTCATCCTTTACCCTTACCAACTAAGTTAGCCTACTACTATGTAGTTAGCCCCATTTTAGCATACTAAATCAGTCCACTGCTACATAGTTGATCTTACCATTTTACTTCACCTTATAAACTAAGTCAAATAGGTTGAATTTGTATATCCACAAAAATGATTTTTTTCTCATTTACCATAAATTCCTTGGGAATTTATTGGTCTAAATTCTTCCTACCCAATACCCCATTTTACCCTTAGTTTACCTAAAAATTTCTTAGGGTTTATTTTAGTGCCAAGATTTTGCCTACTAGTCAATTTTCTATTTTTATCTTAATTTCAAATAAAAATACTCAAAATTTAGCAATTTCTATTTGCTTATGTGTGTTGTACTCACTAAAACCTCTATGCATCCTCCTCATCTTAGCTATCATCTCCTCACCATGATGGCTCTTTGGTCTCAAATGAGGTCTCTCAGAGCTCTATTTTCTCATAATAGTAAAAATAACAATTGTATTATTTTTCACCCTATTTATATTTACTATTCCAAATTATTTACCTTTTAAATATTTATCACCAAATTTTATATTTTGATCATATATTTATTTCTAATAGATCTTTTTTTTACACCATAAAATGTTCTATAATCCTAACATCATAGAGAATATTTTCACTTATCACGTGTCTATCTTTTTAAAAAAATTGATTTTTTGCTCTTTTTTTACTAACTTCTATAGGTTCACCTAATGTTACCTACATTAAACACCTTCACATTTATTGCATCTCCTTATTTATATAAAACACCAAGGTAAATAAAGGTATGTGTCTTTAAATTTTATCCTTTCATTTATCTTATTTGTTATTTACTATAATTTATTATGCTTCAATGTTGTGTGTTGATATGTTATTTTCTCAAAGCACCATATTGTGTTAAACCTAAGTGATATGTGATTATATTTGAGTGGGGAATATGTATACACATAATATTTTAAAAATTTATCAATTATTGATGCTTTCTCTCTTATACAAACCCATCAAATCTCAATTTCTTTGAGTACAGGCCTATACTACCACTTTCTACCTATACAACCATCTCTTAAAAACATTTCCCTAAGCTTTGCCTTTTATTTTACACCCTCCTCTAGTCATTTTCCACCTTCATTATCCCTTAATTAGCATAAAATAATTTTTTATGGTTTATGATACACTATTTACCCATCAACCCTATACTCTAATTGACAAAATCATTTAAGGTATAGGTCAGTCCCTGATCGACCTAGACTAGGACCTAATTTTTTTTATCAATAACAATATAGAGTCAATTAGGCTGACCCTATTGGAAAAACTTTTGGAAGGAATTAGGTTTAGATTCATATATATATACACTCTCATTTCATTATTTCAAATATAAGAGAAGAAGAAGAGATATATATTGTGCATCTACTTATCTGCCATTCTACTTGAGTAACATAGCTTAGGGTTTCATACTTTCTTTGGAGATATGGATCTTATCTTATGGAGAAGTATTTTGGATGAATTTATAGGTTGTGTAACCTAGAGATAATTTATCCTTGTCATCCTTACATACCATAATAACCTCTTGTGAAGCACCTTGGCTAAGTGAGAGATTGAGGCTTAGTGGATTTGTCTTCAAAGGTAAATATTCTTAACTTTGTTCCTCCTTTGTAAGAATAGATAGATATGAATTTTTATTTCTCTCCCATGCATTGGGATTATATATAAATTGATGTGATTATATGTCTTTTATACATGTTTACTTTTTAATGTTTATTACCCTCACTTTATGCCATAAGATTTAGTGAGAACTAGATTATATTTACTTTAATTTTGTCATTTATACATTAGTGAATATGAAAACATAGGAACTAGTTAGGGTTATTACATATTTTTTCTTGAATAGAGGATTCAGAACCCTCCATAGTGATATTATTATGGTAAGAGATCCCTTGGCTAGGTGTAGTAGATCCATCTTGGTTATAACCCTAAATATCTAATGTATAAACAACCAAAAGTCTAATTAGGATTTATCTTATCTGATATAGGATTTATTTATAGATTAGTTTCATTTCCATTTGTATACACCATGTGCCCACTAACCAATTTTTATGTAAGGTTACATTGAAGATGGAAATCTAGGATTTTTCCATTTCACAAAGAACATTGTCCATGACCTAGATTTGAATGCACCAAAGTGAAGGTAAATAAAAACCTAAAATCATCTAGATAGTTTCATCCTATTTCAATAGATGTTCCATATATGCCACTAGTATTGAACCCAAACAATAGCATAAATACAACTATCCCACACTAACATTATTATCTAGAGAGTTAGAGGTGTCAAATCCAGAATCTAATGATTGTTATAAAATATCTTTCATGAATAATTTTAGCTTGTTCTAGATCCATAACTACATTAACATCATAAAAATTTAATTACTTCATTTATTTATAATTTATATATCTATCATAATTATACTTTTCATATTTAGAATATCTTAGCATAATAAATTCATTATATGCTTATATCTAAGTTTACCATTTAATTAGCCTACTATATATTTAATTATCACCCTTGTTCCATTTTATTTTTATATACCCCTTTAATAATATAGATAACCCTAATCTAGATCCATTTTATGGTTAAATAATATGTGTGTAAATATATGACATTGCAAGGTGTAGAACCAAAATATTGGGTACACATATTCTAGCATATGTTATCACCTATACTAAACATGTGGTATATGAATTTGGAGTGCATACATGAAACCAAGCATTCAACAAAGGTTTAACATGAATTTATAGAAACATTTGTTTTTTAGGATGAGAACCCAATGGTGTATAAAGATATAAAAAAATTGAAAATATTTTTATGCCGTAGATGCGAGGAGGACATAATTATTGCATATATCAAAATTTTCAAGAGAAATTTATATAAATCCATTAATTATTATTAGGAAAATAAATATAAATAGGAATTATTGTTAAAATATTATTACAAAACTTTTTATAACATAGAGTATGCATGAAGCAGTGGAAATGAAGAGGGTTTAGATCTGAAAGGATTGTTTGAACTCGAGCATGACATAAAAGAGCCTAAAACCACTATTGTATAAGAAAAAGAGGATATATATCTATAAAACATAAATTTATAGGAACAAGAAGGGTAAAGGAGATTAAGAGACTCCATTCCAAGAAGGCCTAGTAAAATATATCAAGAGTAGTTTAAAACATTGGTACATATCTTTTTACCTAAACTTATGACCATAATATATTACTCGATGTGGAAGTAGATTTTTTAGGCAATATAATTTATATGATACTATTATGATGTATTTATAAAAAATAATCATAATTTAAGGATTTATACCCCTCCTTATAGGATATGCATATCAAGTTGAAGGAGTACACAAGGCCTATAAATAAGTGCCTATATAGACTAAACCCAAATATGAAGTTGAATGTCAAGGAAGAGATTGATCAAATTTAGTAATAAATAATTATATATCCCATTGATAAAGTATATTGGGTAAGTATTATGGTGGTGTAACCCAAGCAATTATATAAATCATAGTCTATAATGATTACAAGGTGATTAACAATGTTTGTGGAAATGATCATTTTCTAGTTCCATTCACATAGGAAGTTCTGGAGTCACTCATAGGACATGAAGTCTAGTCTTTCATAAATGGGTTTAGTTGCTATCACAAAATTTAAATATCAATATAATATTAGATGAATCCCACTTTTGTGACATAAATGGGCTATTTTATAGACAAGGTAATGCCTTTTGGTCCTAAAAATGCTCCTGTAATATTTTCTAGAGTTATGGTCACTAATTCAAGGCCTTTATGAATGAATTTATATATGTTTACCTAAATGATTGTTTAATTTCTATTTATTCAAAGACCATATTTTTAAGTTGTGACTTATGTTGGAAATATTTAGATCTCTGTGTATTGCACTAAATTTGAATAAATCTTTGTTATTTACACCCGTAGGGGTTATATTAGGACATGTGTTCTACAATGATGGAATACTTTTGGATCAAGTAAAAATTTAATTTTTTTCAAGGTGCAATAAATTTATGGTCATATTAGGTACTATATTAAGTTTACATAGAGATATGTTGTGATATCAACACCATTAGATAAATTTTTGCATAAAGATACAAAGTTTAAATGGACTATAAAAGTTAGATTTTATTTACTTAAAGAAATACTAGTCATAGCCCCAATTTTAGTCTTCCCTTATTAGAAGAAGTTATTTCATGTCCATGTGTATTCATATAGTATATAGTGGGTGTAGTTATATCTCAACTAGAATATGGGGCCATGGATCACCATATTCATTTCTCAAGCCATAAAATTTCAGTGGTAGAAAATAATTACACCATAATATAATGAGAATATTTGGCTATGGTGTTCACACTAAAAATGTTTAGGCATTATTTATTAGTTATGACATTTGATTTATTCACTAATCACCAAGATTTTTTATCTTTGGTGAAAAAGACAATGTTATGAGGATGTATATCTAGGTGGTTGATTGTATTTCAATAATTTTAGTTTAAGATCAATGTGAATCTAGGTAGAGAAACAATGTAGGGCTAAATAATCTTAGTCATATAAATAATGGCGAGGAGAAAAAATAATTTTAGGATGAGTCTCAAGATCCTTATTTGTTACAAGTAGTTGTAATTTTAGACGTGGAGGATATATAAAAATTGAAAGAACATGGTGTTTTCCCTATGCGCTATGGAGAAAAGGATAAAAATAAACTAGTCGCATGATCTCTTTCATTTAGCATTATCAATAGATTCCTATATAATATGGGTAAAGATGATGTTCTATGAAGAGTAGCTTTAGATCATGAAATGCCATAGTTCATATAATAAGTGCATTAAGGAGTTGTAAGAGGGAATTTTTGAAGAGAATATACTATGAGAAAAATATTATGAAATGGTCTATGAAAATATATAATGTTAAGAGAGAATATTGGAAGGATCATATACTTGTAATACTATGGGCATATAGAACAACTTACAAACGTGTGAAAATATTTACTCCTTTTCAATTGGTCTATGGGATGGAAGTGATGATGCCAATGGAATACATAATTCCTAGTCTATGAGTCTCACTAATAATGTGACTATGTGACCATGAGTCACTTCAGTAATGGTTACTATATTTAACCATAATTGAATAAAATAGACAAATGGAAAGTTTGACACAATAATTAAACAAACATATCCAGAAGGCATGGCACAATCACAACCTATGATTTAAGGAATTTCACCTAGAATATACATTTTTGTTATATGACACTATATTTAGAGTGCACATAGGGAAACTATGCATTCTATGGAAAGGTCCATATGTTATTCATGAATTGTAAAAATAAGACATGATATTACTTAGATACCTTCAATAAATAATTCTAATGGGTAAATTAAATATTTTTATGCTTAAGACATACCACCAATGATCTCTAGGAAAACATGAAGAATAAAAGTGGGTTTTGATTAGCAATGTGTAGTTAATTTTTTTTGTTTATTATTATTTAGGTAGTATTAGTATATTTATATAGTTATATATCTATATCATAAAAAATTAAAGCATATACCATAGTTAAATTCATATAATACCAAAAGGAAACATTATAGATAGAAGGTTCACAAATCAATCAAGGTAGTGGTCAACCAAATGATTCTGGGAATGAGGAAGTGAAGAGAACCTATGGAGGACTAGTAGAAAAGTGACAAATACCAAGGTAATTAATGAAAAAATACTTCAAATATTGTAACATTTATAAAATAGATAGATGTGATAGATCGATTTAATGCATAATAAAATAAACTCTTTAGAAGATAAAAGGTAGCATGTCACATCCTCAAAAGTAGTTAGAAGGAACACTGAATTGATGAATTTTAAGGGTAAGTGTTGTTGATGTGTCATTTGGAACACCAACATAGGAAGGATAGGAATTATCTAACCTCTCTTAAAATGAGACATAATCTCCTGAAGGTCTATACTAGTATAAATCTAAGTTTATAAATCTAAGAGCAATAATAGATAACTTTGCCAAATGATGTGAATATTTTCCATTTCAAGGGACCTTTACTAGTATAAATCTAAGTTTAATAAAATGAGAGGGATGATGAGAGTTTACTTATTTGTGAATATTGTATTTAAGCACATAACAACAAACAATAAGCATGAATATATTACTTAGAAAAATTAGTAGTTTAGATCTAACATATATTTTATAGATAATTTGTTAACATTTTATCCCATTGCATTAATTAAATAGTGCAAAAACAAAAATGAAACATATATTCAATCAATGTAAAACTTTTAAATACATATTACAAGTTTTAGATTCAATCTAACTCTAAGTGAATAGATTGATAAAAAATATCAAAAGATAAGGAAAAATAAGAAAGAAGTGAGATTATTTTTTAATGAAGATTAATCTAATTATTTTTATGAGATAAAATCAATAAAATCAATATTTTTACTAACCAATATTAATGTAACTATGAAAAAAATATGATGTAAGAGTCTGAGGGTAATTCATGAATAATAAGACCAAAACCACCATGTAAATGTGTAGGCAATAAGCAAAATCTCCAAAACCTTTGATTGATAAAATATTTTCTTGAAAAATAATATTTTGATCTACCATAATCATTTTAAATGTAAAAATGTCCTCAGCATAACATTACCCACATGAAAAATCTAAGAAATCAAGAAAATGCAGAATACAAATGTCTTGTCCTATATTGTAGCCTTTAATTAAAAAATGAACCAGACCTTACAAAGTCTTTTGGTTGGATTATATAGATTTTAGTTTATTTACCAAAGTATAATTTCCCTCCAAAAGTTAGGTGCATCCTTTAAATGAGCTTCATTTTTAAATATTCACTTTCCTTCCCTTTCCCAATCTTAAAAAATCAAAACAAAACACATTATTATTATGGAAAAGGTAGAATATAAAAAACTTTTTAAATGAATAAAACATTGAAATAAAAAAGTTCTGACACTACAATTATGATATATTATAAACCATACACCTCTCCTAGGTAAGATTTATGCCATAATGAAGGGAATAAAACTACCTTCCTGATGCCACTAACGACACTGAAAATGGACCTATGATGGAAAAGATACATGTGACAAACCATCCTAGGCAATTTCCAAACTTTTTAAAAAAATATTAATTTTTATATAAAAAATCAATTAAAAATGAATTGCTATAATTTTAAACTAATTTAATTAATTAAAATAAAATTAATGTAGAAAAAATTAATTTCAATAAAATATAAATAATTAAATTTTAATTTAAAAAACTCAATTTAAATAAAATAAAATAAATTAAAACAAAATTAAAAAATTAGGGAGGGGGGATGACGTGGGCTTTCAACCTAGTCAGAGATTTATCCCTGACCATCAAAGGGAAGGGGTTCGTGAGGCCCCCATGATGTGGTTAGATTTTAAACCCAACCATCACTAATAACATAAATCACCTCCCCTCCCCCATGTGAACCATTCAAGTTTATATACCTAGCCTAAACTACAAGGTACCCCATTACACCCACCTAGTCCTAACTAGGCTTTTAGCCACATTAGAACTAAAACCAAAAATTTGCTCACCAGAGATCTATTTGAATTTTAGGCCCATTTACCAAAAGAGGATCAAACAACATCCTGGTTCCATTTCCAAGATGAGTATTATATAAAAAAATTATCATCTAGATGTGGTCCCCATAATGGGATAGCTTTAGAGATGAGATTTCACACTAAAAATACCCCAACTCCCCTAAAGACCTTATATGGAATATTTTCTCCACTAGAAAAGGGAGACAAAAAATTTATGAAAGTATATTTTCAAGCTATGAGTTATATATGAAAATTCATCACATAAACTTGGTTTACATAACAAGATGAACTTCAATATGTTATATCACATAAAAATTGAGGTATGCCCAAAACAATGACCAGGTAGGGGAAACCCAACTAGATCACAACAAGCAATCCTTGAATCTAAAATAAAAAATAGATACCATGATTTATACAAAGCTCAGGCATGTTTTGAAAGCAACAACAAATTTCCACTCTAATATAAAATACTCTAGAGTATTTTAAAATAAAATAAGTATCTACGAACCTAAAATATCTATCTAAAATAAAACATAGTACATGGATAAATTTTTAAAAGGATAAGAAGGGAATGGATATGTGGAAAATAATAGATATTCAAATTAACCAAAGTGTGTTAAAATATTCTCGTTCACTTTCTTGGAATTTTTAGAAACTAACTACTACAACTCAGATCATCAAGCTAGTGTAAGTATACCTTGAAAAAATCACCTAGATATTACCTCACTACCAACCATGCATCTATATCCCTAATGGAGTTATCTTTGATCCAAATCAAGGCATGCATATACTATTAATCGAGCATCCATAGCCTTGATAGAGTTTACCTAAATCACCGAAAAATTAAGTTTTTTTTATAGTTAATTTTTATTTTATTTTCTTTTTATTTTCATTTTAGTAACTTAATTCTATATTGGGGACCACAATGGAAAATGAGAGGTATAATTATATATTTTCACTTGATATCTTTATTATAATAGTTTCATCTAAAAAACCCTAGATATCATTAGTGTATTTTCATGCAAGGTTTAAGAGAATGTCTTCATAAGTCAAATAATTTACCCAAACATGAATAAATTCATAACACATGTGATAACCCAAAATATTTGAAACCAAATTCTTAAATAAAATCTTACATCATAAAATACCTAGAGTACTTAAGAAACAAAACAATATTGATGTTACTTTCCAACAAACCATTTTTCCTTTTATGATCAGTAGGTACCCATGGGAGTTTTTTGAAGAAGGATGAGATAAAAAAGAGGCAAATTTTGAGGATCTACCAATGACAAAAAAAAACTAACCTACCAAAAAATAAAGAAACAAAATAAAAAATAAACTATGTATGAGGCTACACCAAGGTAACTCATGCTTGAAAATAGTGTTTGAGGAATTCCCCATTGACAAGATATAGTACATCCTCACCAATTAGACTCTTGATTCTAAACACATTCTCACCCAAGATTTTAGAAATATGGAAGGGACTTAACCATAGAGCATCAAACTTATCATGCTATCCCTTTTTCTCATGAGCCTTGTCCTAAAAAATGATCAAATCAAAAATTATAAAGTGTTTTACTTTGTCTCATTATCAAACCATCATTTGATGACTCTTTTATGTTTTCTAAATTGAAATAATGTTGCATCCCTTTTTTATTTCATCTACATCAAATTTAGTATTTGAGCCTCAATATTATCATCAGTCTCAAGTAATCTCTCATGAATTACAAGGAATGAATTATCATATTTACAAGAAAATAGGATGTTGAACATACACTAGATGGTATGGTTATGTGCTTAAGGATGACTTAATCCTAATTCTATCAGACCAAATTAGAAACTTTTGCATGTTATGTTAATCTTGAGGGTTCTTATCCAAGATATTTTTAATCACATCTATCAACTTTTTATTTGTTGATTCAACAAGACCATTACCTATAGATAATAATTAGAAAAGAACTTTAAAATTACCTTGATGTTGTATTCCCATTAAGTAAATAATAAAGAGGAAAAGGTGGGGCTTTGTCATATACTAGAGTAAATGGAATTCCAAACTTGGTAATGATGTGTTCCTCAAGGAAGTCAATCACCAAATTTAATTATATAATTTTTGAACACGTGATTCAATCTATTAGATGTAATAATCAATTTCCATCAAGATGAGATTTTGTATAGATGAATAGTTATCATTTATGGATCCAAAAAATTCTAGACCCATTTTACAAACATTTAAACTTTAATAAAAATCTACAAAGGCATAACATGGTTGTGTTCTTTATGTGTTATAACTTGATATATGTGTGAAATTTTCACATTTGATTGGGCATCCTTGAATATGTGGGGATATTAATAACCTATTTATAGAATATGGTGAGATATATCATTCCTTGAACCATGTCTAATTCCATATGTTTCTTTAAAATCCTTGAGTACCTCAGTTGCTTCAGTTTATTCAAATACCTTAAGTAAATGCCTTCATGATTATTCCTATACAACATTCTTGATTTTATAATAAATTTTATGTTATTTAGGCATAATGATATTATTTGTGTGGAATTAAATTAGTTTAACTTTTTTTTCAATAATTAATGAACTATATTGTGATATCACTCATCATTAGTGATGGATTATATAGTGTATTATTGGCAGACTATTTTGAAATCATCTTTAGCTATAACTTTAATAAATCCATTCCCTCTTAAACATTTCATTGGATATATTTCTAGTTAAAATTATTATATTAAGATCATCCATTTACCTCTTCATTCACCAGTTCATTTTTCATCAACATTGCCTTTATAGTAGGGTTAGGTACAAAAATAAACACTTTGATGCATGAAATATAATGTATGAATAAATTGATCAATTTTATAAACACAAAATATTATTTATCAATGAAAGAATACATGACTTCAAAATTTATAATTGGATAACTCATGAATTCCACTAATATCTCATCTCTAACTTCTTTTCTATGAGTTAGAAGGACAACATTTGAGTGCTCAGAGATTAATGAATAAATGTATAAAGGTTGAGTATATTTGGGCTTATTAATTCTTGATTATTCATAATTTATTTCATTATTTCCATAAAAGTACCTCATTCATCAACATTCCACACAATTTTGGTAACCTTCTTCAACATATTATTCAATGGTCTAACTAATTCAATAAAACCTAAAATAAATTTTTGTATGAAATCAATCTTATTAAATAATGAATTTATCTCCCTATTTCTTCTAAGAAAGAGAATTTTCATAATAATTATACCATATCTAGATCTATCAATATTCGTCTTTTAGAAATAACATGGTTTAATACCTTGCCTTTAGTAACCCCAAATATGCATTTCTTCATATTTAAGGAGATGTCATGTTCTCTTCATTTTTTCAATACCATTCATAAATATCTCACTTGGTATTATCAATTCTTGGAAAAGGCCATTAGATCATCCATGTAAATCACAATGCACTTTTAGATTAGATCCTTGAATTCAATGTCCATATAAAATTGAAAAATATCACATGCATTGATTAGGTTGAATGACATCTGTTTGTATGTGAATTATCTCCATTTGGTTGTGAAATCTATTTTTATTTTGTCTTCATAATTCACTATCACCTGAATGCCCATCTAATAATGAAATCATTTGTGAACCATTCACTATTATTAATACCTCATCTAGTGATGATAATGGGTAATTATATTTATTTGAAGCCTAGTTTAGGTTCATGAAGTCCACACACAACTATATATCCCCATTATTATTCTAAAATGGGATAATAATTTACACCCACGTGGAATGCTTGACAATAAAGATAATATTATTTGATAAAAATTTATAAAATTATTTAAAACTCAAAGGCTCCAGCAAAAGATTCATAGGCCTTACCTCTAATGAAATGGATTAACTCTTAGTTTTATAGGAATGGTGTGAGTGTGGTTGAATTATTGAATACCTTTAGATATTCATATTTCTAATATATGACATCCATAAAATCCTTTAGGTGTTGTGCAATCCCATGCTTCTCTAATTTAGTACAAGTTATGCCTAAAAGCACATGCTTTGAATCACTTGAATTTCCTCATCTTGATAGTCCATGTAAAACAACATTTCCAATGATACCATGCATTATAGTATGTTATTTTTCATCAATTTTATCAAACCCTCTTTGATTATCTCAAACTCATCTCTATTAGCCTGATCTATAATCTAATATTCAAACACATCTATATTTATGATGAAATAAATGATATGTTAATTATCATTGAACACTTTAAAGTTTTTTATATTATCTAGAATGGAAGGAGTAGAGACCATCTCCACATAAAGCCTTTTCAACCTAGAATTTGTAATTGGTTTCAATGTGCTTATAGTTGTTTCTAAATTATCCACTATGTGATTTATTCTAGGAGGTACTATTTACATATTGAATGCCTCAAAGTCTTATATCAGATTCCATACTTGGTTGTAATACCTTGATAAGCACTTGTCATTAAAATCATACTAATGTATGACTTGATTGACCACCACAGTCATCTTATATCTTTAGGTACTTAAATTTATTTTTAAGAGTGAAATGGAGTCATAGACCAACGCTTCATACTTAGCCACATTATTTATGTAATAAAATTGTAACCTAAATATAATAAAATAAAAAAATTCTCTTAGATTAATGAGATCAACTCCATCATAACAACCTTATTTATATTTAGAACCATCAAACTTTAAAGTCCAAAAATTATCTTTAGTTGTTCATTATGGACTCCATGACACAAGTGTTGTAAAAATGTCACTTTTTTGGTTATCTCTCAACATCAAAGATGCATATGTTTTGTTCCTAACTTTAAAATGACCTTTTTTTTATGTCTTAAATAATTGTAGTATGCACTAAGCTATTCAAGATAGAGGTATTTTTAGATCCAGAGCTTGTAGACTCTTCTTCTTCACTTTTACTACCATGTTCTGTATCACTTGATTCTACCATTTATTGTATGGATAACATATTGATGATCAATTTATCAAAATATCTTGATCTAATTTTAATTGTATAGACTCCCAACTCATATTATTCATACATGATCTCATTAGTCTTGTATTTTATTATCAAACGTATCATTTTAAGGTATCTATCAATTCTAATCTAATTGGAATACCATTCCATGGGAGCCATTTATGAGATATATTGTTTTTATTATATCCAATTAACATCATGGAATAATTTATACTATGCATCATACCATAAGCATCAGGTATATCAACCACTCCAAATGTTAATAAAATATTTTACATTAATATCTAAAACCAACTGCATGTGAATGTGATTCAGTTCACCAACCACATTGACTTATAATTTTTCTATCTATACAACCTTCATATTTAATTTATCAAGGGACAAACCTAGCCTATGATATACATAGAATGGCATCATGTTTCCCAAAGCACCTCAATCCACCAAATAATTGTGTAATTTTCCCTAAAAAATCTATATTATTAGGAGGAAAGGATTTATAGTCTATTACTTATAAATATAAACATGAAAATCAACTAATTTATTAGTTTTGTTTCCATTTGGATCAGATAAAACTTCTAATAATAAGTATTTTTATTTAGATATCTATAACAATTCAAACATTGATATATTGGCTTTGGTTTTCTTGAGATAATCAACAATATTGTATTCAAATTTATTTTGATCTAGAGATTTATAAGCTTATGAGGGATAAACATTATTCATTTATTGTGAATACATACTAGGTCCTTTCAGTGGAGAAGTATTATTGTTTGCATTTTAATTAGGTAGAACCTGAGTGATGTTTAGAGGAGTACAAATTTTCAATGATGTCTACAGTTTGATCCTCAATGTTTAGTTATTTACTTTTTGAAACTATCTAAATGTTTAAACTTCATCCAAGTTGTGTTTTGGCTCATTTTAACTTTGATATGGGAATTTATAAGTCTCTAAGACTAAGTTAGTGTTTGAATTACCTATGGCTTGATTTGAATTATTCTCAAGTGTAGGCACTATCTCTAGAATTTCTATCTCCTTTTGGAAGATGTTTGAAATTGATCTAAAACAAACATAATATGTTTCAATATATTATATATCCTATAATAGGTGAGCAATTCCAAATCAGATAAATTAACATATTTTCCAATGTTTTTATTGGTTTAATTTGCATTATCAAGAGGACTTGGTACATAAATTCTGTTAGGTTAAGTATTCCATTGGTGATTAGTCCTTTCAAAATTTAGAATTTATGTTTTTGGTAGGGTTGTTGGTGGAGTTATTATAATTTTAAGATACTTTTATCCATAATTTAACCATGTCATTGGTCAATCATTAAACCATCTATTATAAGTTTCCTATTTTGAGTTTCACATTTGCATTTTGGTTATTTCCCTCTTACAGAATTAGGTTAATTACAGGTGCTAAAACATTTAGAAATGATGGCATAACATATATATTTTGGTTATGAATAATATTAGTATGTGTTTTATTATTTAAAAATGTTGGACACCCTACTAATTGATAGTTAGAATAGCATAGCCATTCATATTAGGTGTATCAATAGTGATAATTGTAAGATACAAGGATAATTTTCTAATTTTTTACTTAAGGAAACATCTTATTTTTAGGGAAAATATGATTCATAGGCTAGTTCAAAGGTTTTGAATTATAAATTTGGGTATGATTTTAATATGTAACACCTAGTATTTGGTTCATTAGAGGGGTGTTATGCATGAGTGCTTGATTTATCACTAGAATTTGGCTATTCACACATAATTGTCCTAATTAAGGTAATTAAACAACACCATACCCTTGTGGAATCATTTGTATTTTAAAATTAATGGATTTATGATATGATAAATACAAAGATACAAGTTCCATAGGAATCCTTCTAACAAACAAATAAGTCATCAAGTCTAAAGATCTCAAGTAAGTTTATAGGGTGTCCACTTCTATTTGTGTGTAAGGGTCTTTAAAAATATTTTAAAACTTATGGAAACAAGTGATAAACATGCTCATTGGATCATTTGGATCCCTATGTGAAGTATAAAAATGATTATATAAAATTGAGATAATAATGGCACTCAAAAATGGTTGACAAACATGGTCTCAAGGTCATTCCATGAAATAAAGAATCAATATGGAAATCTAAGGTGACATCCATAGGCCATTTCATCCAAGGTATAATGGATCAATCTATAGGACACATATTCATGTTAGATCTGATTTCTAATAGTGACATCTTTGAAGGCTTGAATGTGCTCTTTTATAGTTTGAATTCCACCATACACATACCTAGGGTAGGATTTTTAGGTAAATAATGGGAAAATCCTAGAATGTTCACATGGAAATTACATCCACCTAGATATGAAACTAACATTGGTGAATTTATAAGGGTATCAAAAGGGTTTTTAAAAGGAATGATGGTTATAGGTGAGCTATTGGCTGAATGGATATGTCTAGTTTTATATTTACTTATGTCATATCTACTTTTTATATGTTTAGTGAGGTATAAAAGTTCAAATTCACCATCAATTAACCTTTGTATAGTGGTTATTATCTTAATTTATAATTTAATATTTATAAAAAATTAGTTTTAGAAATGCCTCTAAAATATTCAATGTTTAAATTTTAGTTTTAAATTCATCCCTCCTTCTAGCCCTAGTCTATTGATGGGTGGTTTGGCACACCAAATTAGGTAGGGTAGAAACCATCAAAGCTCTCTTGAAATGGGATAAAATATCCCCAAACTCTATATCAATAGGTCATGGCATACTAGAAAATTGAGTTAGTCGATGTGAAATTATTTCATTTCAAGGTGCCTTTGCTAGTATAAATAAAATTTTAAACAAATGAGATAGATAATGTCAATTTGCTGATATTTGAAGGTGGGATTTAAGAACACAACAAGAAACAACAAACATGAATATATTTCCTATAAAAAATCAGAATTTTGGATCTAACATAGAATTTATAGTTGATTTATTAACATTTCATTCCATTTAATAGATTCAATTGTGAAAAAATAATAATGAAATAAAATATGAAATAAGGATAGAAAATATAAATACATATTTCAAGTTTCATATCCATTATAACCCTAAGCTAATAGATTGATTAAAAAGATCAAATATAAGGGAAAAGAAGAATGAAGTGAGATTATTTTGAAATGAAGATGAATCTAATTTATTTTATTATATAAAACACATAAAATTAATCCTTTTCCTAATCAATATGCATGTATCCTTGAATAAATATGATGCAAGAGTATGAGCATAACTCAAATATGAATAATAAGACCAAAACCACCATATACATCCATAGGTAATTAAAAAAAATTCCACAACCTTTAATTGATAAATTATATTCCTTAAAAATAATGTTTGGATCCACCAAATTAGTGGAAATGTAAAAATTTCCTCAGTACAACATTTTCCACATGAAAAAACTATCTAGGAAATTAGAAATGAATAATATAAATGTTTGGTCCTCTATTATAGCTTCAAACTACAAAATGAACCAGTCCTTTTAAAGTCTTTTGGTTAGTCTTATATAGATTTTAGTCCATTGAATAAAATACCATTTCCCTCCAAAATATGGGTGCAACCTTTAAATGGGATCCATTTTAAAAAATGAACTTTTATTCCCCTTCCCATTCTTAAAAAATAATAATAAAACACATAATTATTATATAAAAGACAAAAAATAACAATCTATTTAAATGAATAAAACACTAAAATGCTAACCAATCTTAAACCGTGCACCTCTCATAGGTAAGATTTATGCCACAATGATGGGGACAAAACCAAATTTTTACACCATTAATGACACTAAAAATGAACCTTTGAGACAAATATATGGTTGAAAAACCACTCTTGGGTAATTGCCAAGTTTTTTTAAAAATAACATTAATTTTTCTATAAAAATGTATTAGTTTAATTATTTAAAAATTCAATTCAAATAAAATAAAATAAATTCAAAAAATCAATTTAAATAAAATAAATTAAATTAAAGTTAAATTTTAAAAACTTAACTCAAATAAAATTGAATTAATTAAAATTAAATTAAAAAAATTAAAAAATGGTGGGAGGGCATGCATTTCAAGCCCAACTACAAAGATGGGGGAAAAGAGGGAGGGGGAGATGGGGACCCACTGATTTATCCCCAAACAATAAAGAGAAGGAGGTCTTGACATCCCCATGATGTGGTCAGGTTTAAACCCAACCACCACTAATAACACAACTCCCACCCCTTACATGACCTATTGGGGTTTTAAAACTTGACATACACTATGATGCACCCTATTACGCCCACCTAGACCTAATTGGGTTTTTTTTATATGAATATAACTATAAATAAACATTTTCCCACCATAAACTTATAAAAGTAGACCAAACAACATCCTAGGTGCATTTTGGAGAGGAGTATTATATAATAAAATTTATTGTTCAAACATGATATCTACAACATTATAACTTTAGAGACAAATGTTTTCACCAAAACACCTTGTTTCCCTCATAGACATGATATGGAATATTTTCCCGAATAGAAAAGGGAGATGAAAAACATACCATAAACTATCTCCAAGATAAGTGTTATAAACATAAATTTTTTACATAGACCTAGTTGACACAATATGATGAATTTACAGACCCGATCTCACACATAAACTAAGGTATGCCAAAAATAATGACCAAGTAGGGGAAAACCAACTGGATCATAACAATCAAGATCAAAATAAAAAATATAAAAGAGGTACCATGAATTCTATGATATTAGTATGTGTTGTGAAAGAAACAACAAGTGTCACATCACATTGACCATTGGAATTTAATGTGAGGATGATAATGACATGAAAACAAATATGTGAGTTAATGTGAAGTGTCATAAATTATTGGGGGAATAAAATCTATATAGGTAGGGGAAAGAGGTGGAAATGAAATTTCAATTTAAAGTGAATAAGATCCATATACATTATAATATGTAGCCATCTAATTGAATAGATATACTTCAATGCACTAAGTTTGGTATAAAGATAAATGGAGAGGCATCAAATGATACTACTCATGTTTGATTCATAAAAGGAAGAGATGGGCATTGGTTTAAAATTAATGCAAGATAAATATCATGATAATGATCCATTTGAATTATTTTATGTAACTAATATTAAACGGTTCCCTGAAGTTCAAATAATGAGTTCACATCCAGGATCCCTAACCCTAACATATAGGCTCCATGGATTAGATGAAAAATTCCTGGTAAAATTACCTATCTTTAACTAAATTTATGAATTAGTGATGACTCTATTCATTAAATATAGTGGATAGCATTTTATTTTATTCAAAGGATGTCACAATATACATAAATGCTTACACCATGGCATAGGCTTCCAACTTACCACCAAGAGGAAAAACATTGGTGCCTCACAAAAAAAAGAGCCCTCCTATCCACTCTAACATAACATGATGCATATATTTGAACTTATATAGGTATTCACATTGATATAGTGAATGACACCTTATGTGAGTGTTGATAGAGCATATCATGAAGAGGTATTGATAAACCACAAATCATGTGCAAAAATCCATTAAAGGATTCATTAAAATATCATATCACATAATCAGATTGGGAGAAAATTTCAAATAGCCATAATTACTAGTATATGAGATTATTATAGATATAGATAAGGTCATATAGAGTAAATTTTAGTCCTTCTAATATTAAATCTTGGTTTTTTCTACTTTTTCACCTAGTGGAAATCACTTAATGACCTAATCACACTAGATGTTGAATATTGGCCCAAAAATATCTTTGTAAACTTCATTCAAAAAATATATGGATAAAATTATGAAAAACATGGATTTTTTAATTGATGGTGGATAAAAATTCAAGGTTTAATTTATTTTCACCCTCAAGTACCTAGGGTTGTTTTGGAATATCTAGGACCACTCACTGTAGTCACCAAAATGCATTATTGAATTCAAATACAGATCCATGAGCTCACCAAGCTACCAATCATGTATCTCTCATTATTAATTGATAAAAAAAAAGTGAAGGTGGAGTTAAAAATGTATAAGTCCATGGTTTCAAGCTCAATGCAACCACTACCATCCATACCTCCCATAGCAAAAAACCATTACCAAAATCAAAAAGTGGAAGCATATGCCCAACCAAAATATCAAGAAACATCACAACTTTGGGGAACTAAAAAACATGACCAACTCAACTCAAGTTTAAGTCATTGGCCCATATATATTCTCCACCACCAAAGAGAACTCGTAACTTGGATCCCTAACTCACAAATAAGTGGTGTCGATGATCACAACTTAATATAACCTAAAACAATTGGGGGTCACATTAGAAGAGGTTTAAAACAAAATTTTGAAGGATATAAAAATTATATATATGATGAAAAGGATGATAAATAATTTTTATTTTGGAAGGTATTTTTGACCTACCAGTTATGAAACAATGTTCCAACTATACTTTTGGTACAAATACCCACACCTATAAAATCCGTAATTTTAGATATAGTCACTGAAGAATTAGAAAATGAATGTAGAATGAAGTATATATTATAGGAATGGGCATCAAAGTCAACTGTAGTATTTCAAGGACCTATCACACAACAAGGAAGGTTTTTGATGCCATCAATACATAAACCTCACACACTAGGCAATGGGAAGCTACCATAAACCATCACATAATGTATGTATAAATTTATTTCAATAGAATAAGATGAATATTAAGTATAAGTAGAATAAATATCAGTTGATATACACACATCCAAGTGATAGAATGAAATATTTATCCCTCCCTTAACATGCCAAAAAGCATCAATTTTGAGGTCAAAAATTGTCATTTCTATGTCTCCTTATCCACCACACTCACCCTCTTTGTGCCCTTATTCCTAAACACCAATACAAGTATCCTCTCCTAGTTACAAAACTATTGAGGCTATGGAAATAGGTGTGCAACAACAAAATTTAAGGGATCAATCTTTATTACAACAATAACTATAGCAACTCAAGCCATAATATGACATCACAAAATAAAAAATGGTTGGAAATACAAAGGCCACAAAGGAAGATAAAAAGTATAAGGTTACTAAGGAGAAGGCTAAGGAGAAACAAGCCCATAGAGAATAATAAGAGAAAAATAAAAAAAAGATAAATAAGAGATAAATAAAAATGATCAAGAGGAGTGAGAAGCACAAGAGTCATAAAATAAGAAAGAAGAGGATGAGCAGGCAACCAAGGATACAAAATTTAAAAAATGAGGATATGCAAAGAAAAAATGAGCAAAGGAAGAAATTTGAGGCTAACATAAAAGTAAAGGAAAATAAAGATAATAAAAAATAAAAAATTTCAAGTAGGAATAACTATAGAGGAAATCTATAGAATAACAAGCAATAGAGGGTGCTATAGAACAAGTTGCAAAGGTTGAATAAATGGTAAAGGAACAAGTAGAGAAATAGGCAAAAGGTGTAGGTAGAGTAAGATAATATACGAAAAAGGAGAAGGATAATACATATAAGGTATATGCATAAGCATAAATATAAATAATTGAGGGTCAAGAGTATTTTTCACAACAAATAAACAAAGTGAAGGACCCGATCACTGAGACCCAACAACCTTTGTGCACATTTGTAAGATCAAGATTATCCTTGGGAAGAGTTTAATAAAAATTGATGTAGGAAAAACCATATTATATTAGTCATTTGTTATAATATTTCCATGTCCCACCTCTAATATGATTAACATTTAGACTCAATCACATAAATCAAACAACAACCTACACCTTCATCAACTATTGTGACTTCATTTGCGCTGGAAATGACAACCCAAGAGGTATCACTAGATGTGATGAAATTATCCTTGGAAAAATATATTGAAGTATATACAAATTTTTAGGACTATATTATTAAAAAAAACTTCATATATATATAACAACATAACACACAATTGAGGTATGATAATTCCAAACTCCATGCAAGGCTAACCAAGGTACATAAAATTATTGATGACATGTGCCCATAATTAGTCATATAGGTTTTGGGAGGGAAGTTGATGTATGAGGAGAAGAAATTCATAACCTTATTAAATAAGCTCACTAAGGATTGGGTTTCCACATATAATCTATAACAACTTTAAGCTTAATATCAACACTTGAAGTGATCATCGAGCTCCTCAAAGATTATGAAAAAGTCATTGACATTGTGATGTACCAATAAATATAGATTTCTCATAGTATACTTGAATGGAATAAAAATTTATATGACACACATAACTATATACCTCTCCAAGGTTTATAAATCAAAATTAATCATAGATAGTCAAATGTCCAAACTGGCTGAGATGTACACTACACTCAAAAAATTTCTTGCTCTAATAGATATCATAATATAAATGATGCACCTTGGGAGATTGATATTATTTGAATAACATTCATAGACATGTAGATGTAAATATATGTGAATAGGATGGATTAGATTAAAAATGACATCCAGTAGAAAGTAAGACAACATAAACTGATTGTCACATCTACAAATGACAAAGACATATAAATAATCATGCACAACCAAGCTATACTGTGCATAATACTTAGAATAATATGGGAAATATTTTTGGATTGGTGTTAGTTAAAGTAATATGTGTAAAATATGAATACTCCAATTGAATTTATCATCAATGAATCAATGTCTTTCCCAACTACTCAACTCATATAAGAGTTGTGATAAAATAAAGCCTCTAATTTTTTTTAGCAAGTCCATCTACCACAACCATATCCAATTATAAATTCCACACTAGCATCATTATAAACAATTGCCATAGTAGCCCTGTAATCATCACAATATGATCTAAATTCATCTTCATAGTCCATGCCTCCACCTTCTTAATATGGTATTGTAACTGAATTTTTTTGTCAATTTTTAAGATTGTGAAGTATGAGAAGGTGATAAGTTTTATGATTAGGCCAAGAAGGTTAAAAATCCATAAGGGACATCCTTATAGTTATTAAAATATATTAAAACACCATAAGGGGTGGTAGATTGATACATTACTTAGTTAAAAACTTAAAAGTGTGGGTAAGTAGTGCATAAGAGGTGAAAATTGGTAAATGATACTTTGAGTGATAACTATAATAATTACTTTTAACCAACCCATCATCATCATTTCATAGGTCAGGAAATTATACAAGTGGAATGTAAGGTGAAATTATATTCTACCTTTTCCATTCATATTAGTGTTTATTTTTATATTTAATACAACTTGAATTATTCATAATTTTATACTTTTTTAGGTTCACATAATAAAAATAAGATAAAATATATTGGTGAACCCATATTTTGTCTAGAACATAGATATAAAACCTTATATTTTGCCATAAGTTTTCATCCTTATTTATATGGTTTCAAATTTTTGCCTTAGGATCTGACTTTTAGACTTAATTTCCTAATTATTTCATCTTCATAGGTGTAAATCTAATTTTATTTTCTTTTACCCTAGGGTTTCATGCCTATTCACCTATTATGGATTCCTCTATAAGGGGTGTTCCTATGTTTGGATCATATATATTTTGAAATGACTCTATTTTAAAAACATTTATAGGTTTATGTTAGTTTCTTTTATTATATTTAAAACATATTTTTATTCACCAAAATTCTATATAGAGTTTTTATAATTAGTATTTTAATATTTTCTAAATTCGACCTAAAGAAATAGGGGTGTTTTATTTTTCAAAATAGGTATTGGGTTTATTTTATCCAATTTTTTTTTATCAATTTTTTTCCAAAACTTCCTCACATTTTTATTTTGGTGGTTAGTTATTTATGTTAGACATTGTATGATTGCTATAGTGGATATTCATAGTGTATATTTTCTAATTTAGCCAATGATTGTTATAATTTCATGTTGTTGGCTTCAAATATGCAATATATTTCATAATCATGTAATGAAGTGGACCAAATTTATGTCCAATAAAACTAATTCTATAGTTAATAATTATGATTTAGTAAATCTACTTAGTAATACATATTTGATTAATATGAAATCTCAAATACCTTCATATGTGACTTTTTTTGTCCCTCCCCAAGGTTGTGATAGAAACCATCATATATGCATAGGATACAATGACACAACTATCCTTTGTCTCTCAATAAACTAGGAATCAAATAAGGTTAATCAAATAGAGCTTGTTTATACTTGGATGAGTGAGTAAGGACCTAGGATATTTGTATATCTAGAAAAGGATAACCTAAAACTCAAATCTTAAGAGGAAAGGGTTATAAATCCTAAGCCTATGAGATAATGATATATATCTCACTATACCTAAATAAGGGTAAATGGCTGTAAATATGATTGTAATTATGCAAGTAAATAAAATGATTTTAAATGGGTAAAATTAAAGTAAATGATGGGTATGTGATTATAAATAAGGTGAGGTGAAATGGTCAACCAAGTCGGGGTATATCAACCTAAGGTGATAATTGGAAATCATAAACAACCTTATATCTATATATGCTTATTTAATATGATGAGAATACTAAACAAGTATTAATAAACATCTTATCTACCAAATAAAGGAAAGAGTATAGGGATATAAATACATATATTGGGGAGGATCTGTTGATGATTCAAACTACCCATTTTACTCAAGCATAATTTTTTAAGAGATATAATAGGCTAAAGACCTCAAATTATTGGATGATAACCTAAATATCCTCAGTTAAGAACTCCTAATGACTCTTCTTATTGAGCTTCAATGGCACCATAATACAAGACATCCAAGATAAGGTTAAAAGGCCTTTAAATATCCCAAATAATAATTAGGGGAAGAAATGTGAGTGCAAACAAAGTGTATGAGTGAAATATATATTATTAAAGATGAAATATGTCCCCTATATCTATGGTTAAAATACCCAAAACTAACTCTGAACTTGAGGTCAATGGTAGTAATCTAGTCAATAAATTTGGAATATGTCAACTGACATAGTATAATATTGATCATATTGATGTTGTATAAATGATAGAAATTAGACTTAGAATTGTATCAAGTTGGTTGATATAGTACATATAAGACTTAAGAATGAAATAAATTATATCATATTATAATCACCTAAAAGTGGTATTTAAGTTCTAAGAGTGCTACTTAAAACTACCTATCCCTAGCTTATCTCTAAACCTATCTTAGAGCCTATTATCACACTTTATAGCCTTTGTGTAGGGTACATGCATCCCTATTTAGCTCCAATGTAGTCTTAGACCCTCATTTCCTAATCCTGGCCCTTTATGCCTAGTGTTATCCACTTAGACATTAGCACCATATTAAGGACATTAAAGTGGCTAGGAATTAGTGTCCCAATATTGTGTTAATGTCCTTTCCCTCTCTTTTTTCCAAACATATATCTTTCTAGATATAAAGCCCTATATGGTCAACCTAGACCTCTTTTATCACTCGCACAAGCATCAAAACAATATAAATACATGAATTTTATCCTCTAAACACTACATGGAAATTAGATGCAAAATACACATTCAAACTTAGAATAAGCTGAGCATAATAAAGTTTATCAATCCCTATTCTTCCTTACTTTTGTATACTACCATCTACAATATCCCTAATCTTAGATTATCCAAATTTACAATCTTAAACACATTAAAATAACTTAAAGCCACTATCATACTATCATAATTTACACTTTCACCACACACTTAGGTGGGGATAACTACATCGGTATTTATCCCTCTTCAAAGTATTGGTATGTAGGCAACTCTATTCATAGCATGGTATTGAGGATGTCCAACCTACCCTAATAACAAACACACTTTGTAGATCATGCCCTAGTTACATGAATAAATCAATAATTAAAGGAAAAATATATGGTTATATAAATAGAAAAGAACAAACCTTAGAGATCTAGATGTAGGTACACCTAAAAAATCAAGATAGTCCTGCACAAGAGACACTACCACCAATATCAAGACACTACCACCACTATTCCAATAATGGAACTACCATACAATTATGGTAATACTATTTAAGATGGGTTATGACATTGAGATATAGTTTATGATTTTTAGATTAGCTTCCATCTTAGTTTTTAGCACCCAGATCATTTGTATCAGTTGTTTTTTAGCTAAGTCATTACTTACACTATTTATTACTATTTTTAGAAAAGTCAAATCTAGTCAATTTTGTAAAAAATAAGTGGTTTTATTTATTTCATATTATTTATCTAATTTATTCTACTCATATCTTTAACAAACATAGGATTTACATACACTAAGTCCTAAAATTTTAAAACATTTGTTGAACCTGACTTACTTAAAATATTACACAAACCCTAACCCTAGATAAGCCTAAGGTTTATATTTTTATCACTCAAATTTCATATCCATATATATTATTATTTTTATTTCATCTAATCATGATAATAATGACAAAATAATTCAATCACTTTTTGATGCAAAGTCTAATACATGCTTGTTTCCTCTAATTTGGAATGAACTGAAAAAATACATAAACACATTTATATATGATGATTTATATCAATTGAAATGTATGCCATATATATATATATATATATATATATATATATATATATATATATATATATATATATATATATATAATTTCATTATTCTATTATGCATAATTCAATTAATAAATAAATCCTTACATACATAGAGGATATAGTACATAAGCTAACAACTATGTTTCAAGTTCCAATGTCATATCTTATGCATAAGAAATAATCTCCTTCTCCTCCTAATAATTTCCATGAGGGTGATAGATAATTTATCTCTAACCAATTCCATGCTATCAATCCTCCATGAGATGATGTAGGATATAGCATTGTCACTAATCCCCATGCTCAGCATATGCACATCTCTTACCTATAAGGTGTGTGCCTGCATGTTTAATCAAAAGCAACTAGGGTTTCCACTTATGAGACTCTAAGGGATAAAAATATTAGTATGATCAAACTAATATAATATTTACAAATTCAAAATTAGTGCTTAAGTGAACACATCACATTATTGGAAAATCACATTACATGTACACAATGTTCAAAATATGCTAGTGTAAACCATGTATATGCATCTTTAACAAGCAAAGTTGTGCATAACACTCTTCATATTCAAATCATAAATCATAAAAAATTACATATATAACTAATGATTAAAAAATAATTAAAATATCAAATAATAATTCAATTGATGTACTAAGGTAATTATTAAAGATAAGTTGATCAACATAAGCCCTCTGCACCCACAACCTACCCCCTCTACACCCACTGAGGAGATCCAAATATTATTATGCATATCATAGAATGAATGGGCACCATAATGATTCTTGTTTATAATTTAAAAGGAAAATACAATAGATAATGGATACATATGACTCAAACAATGATACATAATCTAAACAATATACAATGGCACATCTATAAATATAAAAGGGGTCAAATTCAAAAATAATACAAAAATGGTTACCAAAGCACAACTTAGGACAATAATAGGTTCACAAATCACAATTAGAGAAAGAAACATTATGAAAAACATAGTTAAAACAAGTAAAAGAGGAAAATATACCTATCCAAAATGAGGCTCAACTTTCATCATGCTAAGCCAACAAGCATTCTCAAAAAAGGCTTTCTAGCAAAAGATCTTCCACAACACCATATGTCTATAATAAGAAAATTTTCAAAGGGAAAAATCATAATCAATATTCCAAAGCACAATTCAAAAAGGTTAACTCCATATTATGAGGCAATTCCCTCTAGAATTTTAGGTTATTATGATTTTGATGATGAACACTACTCAAATTCCTACTACAACACCGTTCAACTTTAGCATAGACATCACACTACATGAGAGATTACCATTCCTATTTTTGACATAGGACACATTGATAGTGGGTATCCCATGAGACTCATCAATTAGTGATGTTTACTTCTTTCATCCTCCTTATATGTAGTTCATTTTCATGTTGTTTGTACATAAATTATATCCAAAAAATACAAAAATAATATAATATGTCAAAAAACATTCAAAAATTATATAAAAAACATAAAACTTTATATTATATGTGTTTTTATATTTATACTTATAATATTTTCCATATACTACACATGTTATCTATCTTGTTTTAGTCAGTTTTAACATACATATATGCTTCACTTTTTCTTTTTGAGTGCTTGTAGATCACTATAAGACTCAATTCCACTACATTGATACATGTTATTATCTACCCACTGAGGGCATATAAAATGATACATGGATCTTCACTTGAGACATTCACCCACTTCGGGGCATCTTATACATAATTATGATTACCAGGTTCTATCCTTATATACTCTATAACTAGCTTTAGCATTGTTATATCTTGATACTGATCATGGTACACTTAACTCATATTTTTTTTTGACTATTACTACTTTAGACTTAACATATGTACAACCTATATCTTACACATATTTATATTCCATATTCATACATATTTTCATTTTTATCTTTCCTAGTTTAGACTTGATTATATTTATATGCTTCTTTTATTTGAGGGAATTTGAATATGCCATTATTATTTGGATCTACACCACTTCTATTCACAATATGTATGCTTTGGACATGTGCCCATATATTTGTGTGTGCCTTATTGATTATGTATCCAAAAATTTGAACATGTCCTTGTATGTTCTATTTTCTTAGATTTAGTGACATGTGCCCATGTCCCTTGTATTGTGGCCCCTTGGCCTACTTTTTGTGTTGCATGTGTTTTTTATGTATGATTTCTTGTATGTGTCATATCCATGACACTTGTCTTTGCTTGTTACACACACTAGTTTTAGATGCCATGAGGGACCTCATGTGCATACCCTTCTTACTTGGGTGTCATGATGGACACCATGCCCCATCCCCCTAGGTAGTTACCCAATTTTACTCAAATTTGTTGTTACATACATTTTCACATCTATCTTGACACCCTTTTGAATTATATACATGACATATATATTAAATTACATATTTATGATCAAATTATCTTACATTCCAATGTTATGTATACATTTTATATTTTATTATTATGTAATTTTCATATATTGATGCAGGAGCATCTTCGTGAAAATTAATTTCCCTCCATATTTTCATTTTCAAATTTGTTTATTTAAATATTGGTTAAAAAAAAAATTAACAATAACCAATATCTTACCACTGCAGATTTTAAGTCTGTTGGGTGAGATATTTGGAATCTAGGTTTTCTTAGGTTGGACAAACTATTTTATTCATTTTAGGAGGCTGTCATTGTTTAGTCTAATATAGGATTTAGTATCTAAGTTAAAAAAAAGAAAAAATTATGGTTTTATGGAGATTTTTGTGTGAAACAGGGGAGATATGGATGAATGAATGCAGGGTGCGTATGGGGAGAGATTTGCAATGCACAAATCAGCACTAGATACATTTTTTTGGTAATAAAGATGTAGTGTATATTCATTTGGAGAATTAACCTGTATATGTTTGCTGGATTTTTTTTTCTCTTGTTGGTTGTGATTCTGGATTATGATGCCTGTGTACTCGGTCTGGGCTTGATCTGCTGCCGATTTTGTTCTTCAAATGTTATACTTCTAGGCTTAATTGTATCCCAGTTTGGTTTGTGTTATTGATTGTATATGATAAATGGAAGATCTATTACATAATTGAAGGCAGACTTCCAAATTCTTGTTTTATTTTGAACGACTCATTAAAGTAGTTCGCAGTGGATGGATGTATAGCTATACAATTGGCTGATTGTTAATTACTCATAATTTAATATATTTTGACTATATAAAATTGAGATTTTTGGATTCTTTTGGACTAGCTATGGATCCGAGTCGTTCCATAGTAGATATTAATTCTGGGTCATGTTAAAGAAATGGAATCTAGCAATTTCTTCTTACGTCAAGTAGAATGTAAAATGGAATCCATCGATTGATTCTTATGTCAGGTGAAGTTGCCCAGCCATCTTTGATCCATAATTGGATGCATCAATTTAAAATATAGCCCTGTATATAGTCAGATACACTATCACATTTCTATTTAGTATTCAGCTTAATAAAAAGAATTATGTCTAGATGATGAAGAATCCAGGTAAGATTTTATGTTTGAGAACATATTTTTTCTATACATGAGGTAAGCCCTATTTTTGTAGTTTGAATTTTCTGGCTGCTCATCATTTGGTATCAGAGCCAAAGAAAAGAAAAGAAGAACGTGATTTGTGAATAAGAAACAAGATGGCTATGAGAGTCAAGAACAGAGGTGGAGCTAGAGGAAGGAGACCTAGAGGATAGGTTGCACTAGCAGAAGAGATTAGGAACCTGACAGCTAGGCTACAAGACCTAGAGATGGCTCAAAGAAGAGGTACTAGCATGGGTGAATTCAGTGATGGAGAAGAGGAGCCACTAGAAGATGAATTGGTGGTGGAAGAAGAAATAGTCGAAGAGAGGTTGATCAAAGCCATTATGAAGGTGAACACAAAGCCAAGAATGAAGGTTCCAATGTATGAAGGTAATTTAAATGTGGAAGAATTAATTGATTGGATTAATGCATTAGATAAATATTTTGAATATGAAGGAATTGAAGAAGATGATAAGAAAGTCAAGTATGCCATGACAAGGCTAAAGAGCCATGCATCCCTGTGGTGGGATGGAGTGCAAGAAGAAAGAAGAAGGAAAGGGAAGCCAAAGATCAGAAGCTGGGACAGAATGGTAGCAAAAATGAAAGGTAAGTTTATGCCTAAAGATTATCAAGCAAATCTTTTTAAGCAATTACAAAATTTAAAGCAAAAAGAAATGTCTGTGAAAGAATATACTGAAGAGTTTTACAGATTAACTATAAGATCAGGTCATATTGAGGATGATACAGAGAAGGTAGCCAGATACACCAATGGTTTGAAAATTTCCATTCAAGATGATATTAGTCTTCTCATTCCTAAGACAGTTGAAGAGGCATATCAATTTGCCTTGAAAGCTGAGGAGAAGATTGCAAGGAAACAAACATCCTTCTCAAGAGGAAGGGGCAGGTTCAATAGAGGTAGAGGATTTCAAGAAGGTAGAAGATAGCTGCAAACATCTCATGAAGAGGCCAGTAGCTCACAAAGTTCAAGAGGTAGCTATACACCAAGAGGAAGAATACCATACCAAGGATATCAAAGAGGAAGAGGAAGATTCATGGGCAAATGTTTTAAATGCAACAAGTATGTAGGACACAGGGCATATGAGTGTCTAGAGAACCCTTCTACCAGCCATGAGAGAGGTGTACATGTGACTCAAGGTGAAGAACAAAATGCAGAAGTTACAACAGCTTATGAAGATACTCCAGAAGAAGGTGAGTCTCTTTTGATGAAAAGAATTTTGTTAAAGCCAAATAAAGAAGTTGTAGAACCACCTCAAAGGAAAACTTTATTTAGAACCACATGTAAGAGTAAGGGGAAATGTTGTAAGGTCATTATTGATAGCGAAAGTACTGACAATCTTGTGTCAATTGAGATGGTGGAGAAATTAGGCTTGAAGAAGGAAGTACATCCTACACCTTATCAAGTCTCTTGGCTACAAAAAGGACACAAACTTCTGGTAAGTGAACAATGCAAAGTAGATATTCAGATAGGAACATATAAGGATCAGATTTTATGTGATGTCATGCCCATGGATGTATGTCATATCTTGCTTGGAAGGCCTTGGCAATTTGACAGGAAGGCCATACATGATGGAAGGCAGAATACATATATGTTTGAAAAGGATGGGATCAAGCATACACTCACACCATTGAAAGAAGAGGCTGCTGATGTTGTTGGACAGAATTCTAAAGTTTTGATAGTAAGTGGCAAAGAGTTTCTACATCAAATGAAGAAAGAAGAGGTAAACTTTGTTGTAATTGGTAAGCCAAGGAGTGTAGTCACTAGTACTAAGTTGATTGATTTGCCATTAGAGATTTAAGATATGTTGAATGAGTACATTGACATTGTGGTAGATGATTTACCTAATGATTTACCACCATTAAGAAGTATTGGCCATCACATAGACTTGATTCTAGGAGAAAATCTTCCAAATAAGGCTGCCTATAGGTTGACACCAAAGGAAAATGAAGAGATCAAGCACCAAGTTCAAGAATTGTAAGACAAAGGATTGGTAAGAAAAAGTTTAAGTCCTTGTGCTATCCCTACAGTGTTGAGTCCTAAAAATGATGGGAGTTGGAGAATGTGTACAGACTCCAGAGCAATCAACAAGATTACTATCAGGTATAGATTTCCATTGCCTAAAATTGATGATTTACTTGATTGTTTAAGCGGAGCTACATATTTCTCTAAGATAGACTTGAAAAGTGGTTACCATCAGATTAGGATAAGAGAAGGGGATGAATGGAAAACAAACTTCAAGACCAATGATGGACTCTATGAGTGGTTAGTTATGCCATTTGGACTAACCAATGCACCAAGCACCTTCATGAGGCTGATGAATGAAATGCTAAAGGAGTTCACTAGTAAGTTTGTGATAGTATATTTGGATGACATTTTGGTGTTTAGTCAAACTAAGGAAGATCATTTGAAACATTTTTGGATGGTATTGAGTAAGTTACATGAGGAGAAATTGCTAATCAATGTAAAAAAGTGTAGTTTTCTGAAAATAGAGTTGATATATTAGGGGTTTGTGATTTCAAAAGAAGGATTGAAGATGGATAAGGAAAAGATTAAAGCTATACTTGAGTGGCCTACACCTAGGAGCACATATGAGGTAAGAAGCTTTCACGGTTTGGCTAGCTTCTATAGGAAATTCATAAGAAATTTTAGTGGAATTGTTGCTCTAATGATAGATACAATCAAGGGTGATAAAATAAGTTTTTGTTGGACTGAGGCTACTGATAAGAGTTTCAGATTATTGAAAAAGAAGGTAACTGAAGAGCCAATCTTGACCTTGCCTGATTTTAATAAGCTTTTTCAAGTAGAATGTGATGCTAGTGGGACTACAATAGGCGTTGTTTTAAGCCAAGATGGGAAGCCTATAGCATACTTTAGTGAAAATTTAAGTGATTCTAAGAAGAAATATTCAGCTTATGATCAAGAATTCTATGCTCTTGTACAATCTTTGAAGAAATGGAGGCATTGTCTTTTGCCTAAAGAATTTGTTTTATTCACTGACAACTATGCTTTATAGTTCATTAGCAATCAGAATAAGTTGAATCAAAAGCATGTCAAATGGACTGAATTTTTACAAAGTTTCACATTCACTATTAAACACAAGAAAGGACAATCTAACAAGGTTGCAGATGCCTTAAGCAGGAGAAATCTGATCATACAAGAGTCTCAAGTAAGCATTGTGGGATTCGAAGATTTGAAGGAGCTATATAAGGAAGATCCAGACTTCAAGGAACCATATGAAGCTTGCATGACTCCAGTGGGGGTTGATAGAAGTCCTTGGATAGATTTCATGGTCCAAGAGGGTCTACTATTCAGAGGCAGCCAGCTTTGCATTCCCAAGAGTTCCATGAGGGAGAATTTGTTGAAGGAAAAACATAGTGGCAGCTTATCAGGACATTTTGGGTAGAACAAGACATTAGCACAATTGAATGCTCACTACTATTGGCCAGGTATGAGTATTGATGTTAATAAATTTTTTGGAAGGTGTAAAATATGCCAATATGCTAAGGGAAGCAGTCAAAACACAGGTTTGTACCAGCCACTACCCATTCCAATTAGGCCTTGGGATTCAATAAGCATGGATTTTGTACTTGGTTTGCCAAGAACTCAAAAAGGCCATGATTCCATATTTGTTGTGGTAGATAGGTTTTCAAATATGGCTCACTTTATTTCGTGTTTCAAAACAAGTGATGCTACTCACATAGCTAATCTATTCTTCCAGGATATTGTTAGATTGCATGGATTGCCTAGAAGCATTATTTCTGATAGGGACACCAAATATGTTGGACATTTTTGGAGAACCTTATGGAAGAAATTGGGAACACAACTAAGTTTCAGTTCAGCCTATCATCCCCAAACAGATGGCCAAATAGAGGTTGTCAATAGGAGCTTGGGCAACATCTTGAGAAGCCTGGTAAGTATGCATCCAAAATAATGGGATCTTGCACTTGCACAAGCTGAATTTGCCTATAATGATTCTCCTAACAGAAGTACAGGATTGAGCCCATTTCAAATCATGTATGGAATGCATCCAAGAGGTGTGCATGAGTTAAGAAATCTAAGCAGCATGGAGGCAAGGAGTGCTGATGCGGAAGAATTTGCCAATGCCATGCAAAATTTGCATGAATAGGTAAAGAAGAAACTTGAAGAAAACACCATCAAGTACAAGCTAAGGGCAGATCAAAAGAAAAGAAAGGTCAATTTCAGTATTGGAGACCTTGTGCTTGCTCATCTCAGAAAAGAGAGGTTTCTAAAAAAAGAATACAACAAGCTAAAGGTAAAGAAAATAGGACCATGCAAGGTAATAAGGAAGTTTTCAAATAATGCATATGAAATAAAATTGCCAAAGGGGATTGGAATCTCTCCAATTTTTAATGTTGCAAATTTATATCCATACAAGGATGAAGAACCAGACAAAGAAACTGAAACAGAGGTAGATGAAGTTATCCAATGGGAGCAGTAACTACCAAAGGAAGTGCCAAAGGAAATTGAGAGTATTTTAGAGAAGAAAATAGTTAAAAAGACAAGGAACAAAGAATATTTCTAGTATCTCACTAAATGGAATAATCTACTAGCTGAAGATGCAACATGGATGATTGCAAATGACATCCTTAAGCTGGGCACAAGCATAGAAGAATTGATGAAGAAAAACAAGTGAAGAATACTTCTTCTGCTCCTTGGAAGAATGATGCAGGAGCATCTTCATGAAAATTAATTTCCCTCCATATTTTCATTTTCAAATTTGTTTATTTAAATATTGGTTAAAAAAATTTTTAACAACAACCAATATCTTACCACTACAGATTTTAAGTCTGTTGGGTGAGATATTTAGAATCTGAGTTTTCTTAGGTTGGACGAACTGTTTTATTCATTTTAGGAGGCTGTCATTGTTTAGTCTAATATAGGATTTAGTATCTAAGTTAAAAAAAGAAAAAATTATGGTTTTATGGAGATTTTCATGTGAAACAGGGGAGATATGGATGAATGAATGCAGGGTGCATATGGGGAGAGATTTGCAATGCACAGATCAGCACTGGATACATTTTTCTGGTAATAAAGATGTAGTGTATATTCATTTGGAGAATTAACCTGTATATGTTTGCTAGATTTTGTTTTCTCTTGTTGGTTGTGATTCCAGATTATGATGCTTGTGTACTCAGTCTGGGCTTGATCTACTACCAATTTTGTTCTTCAAATGTTATACTTCCAGGCCTAATTGTATCCCAATTTGGTTTGTGTTATTGATTGTGTATGATAAATGGAAGATCTATTACATAATTGAAGGCGGACTTCCAAATTCTTGTTTTATTTTGAACGACTCATTAAAGTAGTTCACAGCAGATGGATGTATAGCTATACAATTGGCTGATTGTTAATTACTCATAATTTAATATATTCTGACTATATAAAATTGAGATTTTTGGATTCTTTTGGACTAGCTATGGATCCAAGTCATTCCATAGTAGATATTAATTCTAGGTCATGTTGAAGAAATGGAATCCAACGATTGCTTCTTACGTCAATTAGAATGTGAAATGGAATCCAACGATTGCTTCTTATGTTAGGTGAAGTCACCCAGCCATCTTTGATCCATAATTGGATGCATCAATTTAAAATACAGCCCTGTATACAGTCAGATACACTCACATTTCCATTTAGTATTCAGCTTAATAAAAAGAATTCTGTCCAGATGATGAAGAATCTAGGTAAGATTTTATGTTTGAGAACATATTTTGTCTATACATGAGGTAAGCCCTATTTTTCCAATTTGAATTTGCTGGCTGCTCATCATATATACTCTAGCTAACACACATTTTGTAGAGATTTTTATTTTGAGGATAATTGTTTCACAATTTCAAAAACTCCTCTCAAAAGAGGTGGAATTCATAGGGGATTGTCATATAGATCAGGCTCCTATATTACACTTACAATACATTTTTTAGTACATAAGCTCAATTACATAAAATCAAACATAGGGAAACACAGTGGGAAAACAATGACCATGAAAGTAGTATAGTTGCATAGAAATCAGACCAAAAAGACACTAACACATAAATTGGGACACTAGTACCACATTTTCCAAAATGGTACTGCTATCCAAGACATGGTGATAATGTCTATTAGCCTTAGTTTTAGAAAAACCTATATTGGCCAAAATAGTACAATAGGTACAATACAGGTTTACATAGCTTTAATTACATATTTATCAAGTATATTTAATTTTGCTAAAATTTATAATAGTTCAACTTAGATTCATGTTAGTTTTGTAAATTTTGGGGTGTCATGTGTGGCATGACCATTTTCATATTCAATTTAGATACCCAGATACAATTTATTACAACTTAGTCCAAAATCCATATGCTCAAATATCAAATTTGGGGGCATGTGCATGGCACATTATTTTTATATGCATAGTTACACATCATTTGATTAGATGTAATGATAAATTCCATGTCATTATCTACATTATATACACCCAACATCATATTCTAGGTTAAACACTAGTTTCATGCCTTAATCTATCTATAGTGGTTGGTATTCTCAAGGGGCCCAAAGCTGCCTAATGTACATGAGTGGTGACATAACTGATATACATAGTTATATATACCTAGTTAGACATTTATATTACTTCATGTAGTTTAATTTTAGATGCATATACTACACATGGGTGGGAAATGATGGAGTGATATCCTACTTGAGTTATTTAACCACCTAAATGAGAGGGTTGTATACACTATTAGTCCAATCCAAGATATTCATAGGTCATGATCCACCAAGCAAGGGTGGGAAATGATGGATTCAAAACCAAATTGATTTCTTGAGCCACCCATATATGAGGATCAATAAATCTATTAACTCAGTCCAAGATATTTACTGACTGATCATTATATATATGCACACACATAATTTATCACCATTTTTATGCATTGGTTCATGTACCTAGTGATGTGTATTCATTCCTTTACTCTTTCCTATCTCTTTGATCAGTTTTACTCAATTTTACTTATTTACTTAGTATAGTCTTTTAATTTGGATATGTCTTAAGTAAAGACTAATTTATGCATTTTTCAATTAAATAACATACATTAGAGCATGATTCACATACTTAGACCTAGTTTCACACACTCAAACCTAAATTAATAGGCTTTAACTCCTAGGTATGTCTAGGTATTCTTATTTTTCCTTTATATTAGTCATTTTGCTTTGTTGCATTTCTAAAATAAATGGGGGGGGGGAAATTTAATCACCTAAAAGTGGTATTTAAGTACCAAGAGTGAAACTTGAGACTAGTTATCCCTAGCTAATCCATAAACCTATATTAGAGCCTATTGTCACACTTACCCATCCTTCGTACAAGATACAATCATCCCTAGTCAGCACTAAAGTAGTCCTAGACCCTCATTTCTTGATCCTGGCCCTTTATGCCTAGTTTTATGCCACTTGGATACTAGTGCCATAATAAGGATACTAGCTCAACATGATACTAGTTTATATATAATGACACTAAAGACTTTTTCCTCTTTTTTTCTAAATGGATGTCTTTTCAAATCTAGAACCTCTTAGGGTTGGCCTAGACCTCTTTTAGCACTTGAAAAAGCATCATAATAATATAAATACTTGAATTTTATCCCTCTAACCACTAGATGGAAATTAGATGCAAAATACAAATTCAAACTTAGAACAAGATGAACATAACTAAGGTTGTCAATCCCTATTCTACCCTATTTCTACATACTACCATTTATAATAGCCCTAAGCTTAAATTATCTAGATCTCTAGTCTCAAGCACATTCAAGGCACTCAAGGCCACTATCATACTAGCATAATTTACACTTGTAACATCACTTAGGTGGGGATAACTACATCGATATTGATCTCTTTTGGGATTATTGGTATGTATGCAACTATTTTCACAACATGGTGTTGAGGATGTCCAACCTACCCTACTAAAAATCACACTTTTCATCTTACTCCCTAGTTACATGAAGGATTAGGGTTTGAAAAATAAATCAATCATTATAGGAAAAATACATATTTATATAACTCAAGCACATATGAATAGACCTAGGAGATCTAGACATAGGTGAACCCAGAAGTTTAGGATAGTCCTGCACAGAGGACACTACCACCAATATCAGGACACTACCACCACTTTTCTAATAATATCACTACTATCCAATTATGGTGATACTATCCAAAAAGGGTACTGACACTAAGATCCAATTTATGACACGTATACTATATTACATCTCATTGTCTATCACCTAGATCATCTATATCAAGTATTTTCAAGCTAAGTCATTTATTACACTATTTATTACTATTTTTAGAAAAATCAAAGCTAGTCAATTCTATAAAAAATTAGTTGTAATTATTGCAAGTTTTTTTTTTGATTTAGTCTACTTGGCTCTTTAAAAACATAAGATTTACATATACTAATTCTTAAAAGGTTAAAACATAGCTAGGTTAATACCATAGGATATAGGGAAGCTATCAAATTTGGATGGAAATTAGATGGAGAGGAAAGATGGAAAGAGACTTATATGAGGTTATATTGATAGTAGTGATGGTGTGATATAATATTATGAAAACATCTTTCACAAAGTACCATGAGCCAATTCCACATGATTATTAGTGCCTTTGGTAAGCATGCACTCAAGGAAATTATTGTATTGATAAGCTACTACAAGAAAAATCACCAATAAAGTGATAAATTAAAAATTATCAGGTATATATATCCCATACAAAGCTCATCACATGTCACAATAGTGTAACATGGGGTGGTGATTTTGGATAGAAACATAACAACATAAAATAACATAACTAAAAGTAAATGTTGACATAACTAAAAGTAACTAAAATTTAATTAAATTAAAATACATGCCTTCACTTATATTGCTAATTTTAGATGATTTTGCATGTGTTGTATCTAATAGAAGGCATCCATAGATAATAATGAAAGGCAAACCTAAAAATAAAATAAAAATCTAATTTTTTGTTAAAAATATATGTTAACACCTCAAAATTGTCTATCTCACCAAGATTCTAAGGCTTATTTCAGTTCACGTAAAGGACCTATGTAAACAAAAATATGGCCAAATATCGAATACTATGGTAAATAGTTATAAATTTTGAAATTATTATTAAATATAAATAGGTAAAAACAATTTCATTTGTGAATTTTCTATTTTTTGAAACCAGAGCTTTATGTTACCAAAAATAACACTACAATAAACTATGGATAATAGACTAGGAGAGAAATGTGTTATAGATCGCATCAATACTACAGCCAAAGCCCTATAATTAAGTGGTGTAATTAATGTTTGATTTTATAATTTCTAGTAAAATGAACTAGACTAGGAAACATAGGCACCGTGTTAAATTCATTTATCATAATTTTACCTTTTAAGGTTCAAAATAAAGATAAAATTAAAATGAGTAGTGGGTAGTTTTAAAAAGTCAAAATTAGGGTCAAGAGTATTTATTAGGGTTAGGGAAAGAAATTTCTATCCTCAAACAACTGTATCAGCTAAGTAATATAATTAGTAAGGGGGAGATTAATTCTTAGCTAATACCATAAGTTGTAGCTACTATAGTTAAGAAAAGTAGTTATTGATATAGAAGGGTACGTTTGATACATTATAAAATGGATGAAATGGATAATAACACATGATATGGCTAGTAGTGTTGGATAACTAATATTGGTTGGTGTAGTTAGATGCTTAAATAATGGAGTATAAAAATATAAGCATGGCCTATACTAGAGGGTATGATTGATTTAATATAATGATATGTTGGTCAGTACCATGAGGTAGAACTAGTGAATTTGTAAATTTTTCATGGCCAATATAATGGGGTATGGTCAGTATAGTTAAAAATCTTAGCATGACTAGTGTAGTTAGATGTTTGGATGATGTAATAGATAAATTGGGAAAATGGCTGATATAGTAGAATGTATGGACCATTTTTATTTTTATTAATATTTTTATTTATTTTTTAAAATTTATTTCATATTTTTGGATAAAAATATGAATATGATTTATTTTTTATCATTTTTTATAGATGATGATGATGATTATGGAGGAGCATAGATGCTAGTTGGTTTTTAGATCTATTAGAGAGACTATCAACTATGAACAGGGATCAATTCATGGCCTTTGGATTTAATAGGATCATGGATATGTGTTGTGTGCCTCTAAGAATAGAGATAATCATTATGTTTCTAGGGTAATTGGATAAGATGATCAGTGGGAGGTGGAGAGGGATACAATTATGGTGTAAATCACCTTGGAGGATGTCCATGCCATATTGTCTATTGGTATAGATGACATGTTTAGAGGGCAAGGTCCAAGGCATGCAATCATAGAATTGAATATTATGAGTGAGTTCATAGGATTCTCTATCAGGACCTTCCATGGTAATCATGTCACATCACCCTTATAGGAAGGAAGGTTATCCATAGGCCTAGAGCATATATTTTGTACTCATATGCATTTTTTATATATTTGGATGTATCTATGTATTAAATTGAGATATGTATATGTAAAAATCATTTTGGCTCATTTTTATGTACATATTTTTAAAATGTTATATAATTTAATTTCTTTATATCACCCATTATGTTTCTATTATCAAGTTATGATAAAATGTGATGTATGTTTTATTATTTTCTAGCAAATGTGAGAAAATACATGGTAAAAAAGACTTTAAAAAATATGTAACAATAGATAGAAAAATAAATTTAAAACATACCCAATGTAAGTAAGATAAAAATATTAAAATAAAATAAAATATATGTATAACATTATATGGAAATAGTTAAAAATAATATTGTAATCACCTAAATATGGTAATTTGATGTTAAGAGTGTCATTTGAGTTAACATATTCCTAGCTTAGCCCTAGACCTATCCTAGAGCCTTAGACATAGTTTTCCAATCATTATGTAGACCACGATCATCTAAAATTAGCTAAAACATAGTCCCAAGACTATCTTCTTAGATCCCAACCTAACTTGATCAGTAGCATGCCAAGTGGACATTAGCACCACATTTAGGACATCACATGCACATGGTATTAGTGGCCCCAACTGGGTGTTACTGTCCTTAGCCCTAACTCTTCCCAATGGATAATTTTAAAAAATTTCCCCCTCTAAATTTCAACTTAAACACATTTTATTATCTACAAAAGCTACAACTTTCTATAAATATAAGTCTAATTGACCTCTATTCACTAGATATAAAAGATATGCAAAAGTACATTCAAACCAAAGATAAGTTGAGCAAAATTAAGGTATTTGATCCATATTCTACCCTAATTATACATATTACCATCTACATCCCTAATCCTATGTTTCAATGATGTTAAAGCTCAATCACATTCAAGGCATCCAAGTCCACTCTCTTTCTATCTTTCACTTTCACTTGCATCAAGCACTACATGGGAGAAGTACAATGGGCTTGATACCTCTTTAGAATATTGGTATGTAAGAAAATATCTTCACAATGGGGTGTTAAGGATGTCCAACCTATCCTAATAATGAACACATAATTATTTATCATGTCATACTTGAAATAAGGATTAGGGTTTGCACACTAAATCAAGTTTTTCAAGCACAGCATAGAGCTCCAAGTTTCATGCACGTAGGAATATGACCTAAAATCATAGGTGTAAATGCTCCCAATAAATAGGAATAGTATCACAAAGGGGATACTACCACCACTTTGAGGACACTACAACAATATGGTACTACTATCAATATGGGGTGCTATTGTCTAATGAGAAAACAGACTCTACAATCCTATTGACAACACTTAGAACTATCTAGAACCCAATTTTTAGAACCTAGATCATCCATGGTAATCACTTTATAGATAAGTATATATTTATACCTATTTATTGATATTTTTAGAAAGTTAAAGAAGGTTAAATGCCATACAAATCAATACTTAATTATTTTAATTTATTTAGCTAATTTAGACATCTCAACCTTTTATTCTAAACATAGGATTTACATAGCTAAACCTTAAAAAAAGTTGAATCATTTGGTGAACCCATTTGACTTCGAATATTGCTTCAAACCTAATTTGCATTAATTCCATTTTTTCTAAAATAAATTAGGGCTACATACTTCTAATTTTTTGTTTTTTTAGATAATTATTGGTAAAAAAACATGGATTGTAAAGATATGTAGGATATTAGCTTGGGGAGGATGATCAAAAGGAATAGAGAGGATGGGCATATTCAAGGCTGGCAATGGGGGGGTGAACTATTGGTGTAGTCTCACTTGCAATTTGCTGATGACACTATTTTGATGGGCATGGCCACAATGAGTGAAGCTTCTAATTTGCACAGGGTGTTGGATGTTTATCTAACGACCTCAAGGCAAAAGGTCAATGAAGATAAGTCATCCATATTCTTCTTTAATACACCAGCTCCCATACAACAGTGAATTACTCAGACTATGCATTTCTAGATTGGGACTCTCCCCTTGATTTATCTAGGTATTCCTATTACAGCTAGTTGTATATGCAAAGAATCTTGGAAACATATTTTGGATAAATTTTGGGTGAAGGTGAATCATTGGACTCACAGGTGGCTTTCTTTTGAGGGCTGTGTTTAATTAATTCAATCTGTGGTGCAGGCTTTGCCCATTTACAGATGTATGCTTCAGGTTACCCCGATGGGAATTGTTAAGGAATTTGACTCAATTATTAGGCAATATTTATGGGTTGGTACTTTGATGACCTCAAAATGGAGATTAGTTAGATGGGAGATGGTATATAGCCCCAAACAACATGGGGGGCTTAGCCTAAGGTAGATGGACTTAAATGGAGTTACTTTGGCAGCTGAGCTTTATTGGTGCTAGTGCAATGAACAAGATAAGGCCTGGGCCAAAATTCTCTCTTAAAATTACTATTTGAGGGCCACTCAGAGTGATATTCCTCATTATCCACTCATTTGGAAAGGCTTAGTGATATGGAGGACTCTCAAAAAAGGGGCTACTCTTATTAAGGAAGGCTTATTCTAGATTTGTAAGCCGGGATCCAAGGCTCTCTTTTGGACTGATTCTTGGGATGATAACCCTCCCATTATTTCTCAGTTCCCTAATCTATCGAACCTTTACCAGAGATTCCTTGATGCTGGTTGGTCTCAAGTGTGTGACTTTAAATCATACATTTCTTACGAACAGCTAGAGGTGGCAAAATGGAAAGTGCCTGAGGTTTAACCGATTGTTGGAATGCAAGAGGAGCATGATGAGCTAATGAACCTCCTTTCTAGATGCTGATGTAGCTCCCTCTAGGAGGAAGATGAGCTTGCTTAGTCTCCCAATCCTAAAGAAAATTACATAGTTGCTTCTGGATATTAGGCTTTATTATCTCAGAGATTGGGTAGGGGAGAAGTGCAATGGTGGAGATAGGTCTGGAATAAATTCTCATGGCCAAAATGTAACTACTTTGTTTGGTTGTTGTCTTGGAATAGGTGCTTGACCTAGGACAATCTCTAGAAAAGAGGCTTCCAAGGCCCATCCATTTGTGTTATGTGCAGAGTGGCTGAGGAAGATTTTGCTCACCTATTTTTTCATTGCTCCTTTGCTTTGCAACTCTAGCATTATTGGTGGGACGTATGGCAGTGCCCCTGTATCCATGTTTCATCCTTGGTCTATTTTTGGAGTGGCATGGGAGAACCCCCCTCAAGGATGGATTTTCTACAGAATGTTTGGTTAGGGGGGCCCATCATTTTGTTGTGGCAGCTCTGGTTGGAGAGAAATAGGAAGATATTCCAGAATGAGAGGATTATGGCACAATAAGTATGGTAGAAAGTTGTAGGGATGATTCAAGAGACTGTGTAAGCCAAGATTGAGGTTTGTCTCCCTTTATCCAAATAGGATGTTGAGGTGGTGGTGTGCCTAGGATTCCAATTATTTACAGGTAATTCATCTTGTGTCAATAGAGGTCAACAGGGCAAAGAGAAGATTCATAGGGATGGGCAGTGGTAGTACCCTCCCAATGGGTTTCTCAAGATCAATACTAATGGCTCTTCTAGGGGCAATCCCAGCCTTGCAGGTAATGGTGGGATAGGCAGAGACTCTGAAGGTATGGTGATTTTTCTCTTTGCAGTCCATGAGGGGATGTAAACCAACAACATGATGGAAGGTTAGGATATTCTCTATGCTCTTGAGAAGGCTCAAGCGTTGGGTTGGTGTAGGATCATTTATGAATCAGATTCTCAAGTCATGATCAACCTGCTTGTTAAGAGGAAAGTGTTGTATGTTAATTAGCAATTGGCTGGGATTATGCAGTAGATTTTGAGGATTAGCTCGATCATGGATATAATTATGTTTGTTCATATTCCCTGTGAGTGGAATAGAGCAGCGAATTGTTTGGCAAAATGGGCATCCAAGCATTTAGATGGTAGTAATTCTAAGGTTTGGGAGTCTCTCTCCCCAGAGCTTCCCTTTAATCTGGAACATATTTTGGAGGAAGATAGGAAGGCTCATATCAATATATAGGTGGGTTCGTCCCTAGTTTTTTTGTGCTTGTTGTTTTTATTTGGAGATTTTAGTCCCCCGTTCTTCTTTTAATGTTCTTGTTCTTTTATTAATATATTTTTACCCTTTTTATTAAAAAAGATATGTAAGATATTCATTCAATATTCATGTATTATTCACTAAATTTTTCATTGTATAAGTCTATTTTGTCTAATCTTCATGAATTATAATAGGCTAAAATATGAAGATATTTCACTTTTGGTGCCAAGTATGAGATGAATATGAATAATCATAGACTGGAAATGTCTATATATAATTTTGTTTGTAAGAAGAAGAAGGTTCCAATTTTAGAAGAGATCAATAGATATTATTTGGTTATGGTTACCTATGTGATTTCTTATTAGGTTCCTTGTGTACGTTCTCATGTGTAATTATAAACACTAGATAATCCTAATCTATAGCTCTATATGTTATGTTAACCTTTAAAACCACCCCTTGGCCCCCTTTGGGTTAGATTATTTACCAATTCTCCCATTATTAACTCTAAACCATTTCCAAGGGAATTAACCACTAGTCATTGGTAGATTAGCCAATTTTGACTATGTCCCCTTGACCACTGATGGCCAACCCTCAACTACTAATAGTTGACTGAGACCATTGGTGGTTACTTAAACTTTTACATGATCAAAGGAATCAACTACAATTCAACTAAAACACTCATTGATTACTAGTTGTCTAATTTTAGTGTATCATTTGCATGATCAATGCATGTTAGACTATCTTTTGAACTATTTATAAAACTCTTTGGTTTCAACACCCCTTTTCTCTATATTAATAGATGAAGAGAAGGTTAAAGGGAGGATATTGAATTTATTCAGGTGTAAGAGATTATGACTCCTAAGTGAATCCAAAAGATTTTTAGTGAATTAGGAACTGGGGTAGAGACTTAGGGTGCTTCTACAACTCACTATCTTGAGCCAAGGTATCATTACTTTGCTAACATTATTACTAGGATCCACTTAGCCAAACTCAACATTCCTCAAACCAAAAACATCTAAAAGTGAAGTATATATATTTTTTTTATCAAGATTTAGTAATTAGATTTATTTATTTTAGTGCTTATGTCATTCCCATTCTTTGCTTTTCATTCTCTGTGTTGGATTTTTCAAACTCTAGACACTTTATCTCCTAATCAAAACCACCCATAGCCTATTACAATCACCCAAACACCCAACTCACAAACTAGATACCTCTAAGTATTACTTTCTATCTTACAACCAACATTCAACCCAAACACTAATCCCAAAACCTCTCTGCAACTCTCTCTAATAGACTTCTTTCCCAAACCAAATTATACAATAACCACTAATGGACTTACCTAACATTGGATGGTCACCTAATCACCGATGGTCATACCTAGCCATTGATAGTGACTGTGTGCCATTTTACAATAGCAAGCTAATTTGACCTATCTACGCACACCCAGATCTCAGTTTATGAGTTTCCATTTTATCATAAAACTTCAACTTATTTTCTAAATCAAGTTTGAGTAATTTAGCATTAGTATTCAATCATTTATTGTTATTTTTTTATCAAATTAATTTGTTTATTTTCAAGCATCTCTTTATTTTATTTTAGTATAATATGTTATTTCATATAATCATCTATTTTTAGTTTATCATAACTTAAGTGTTTTAAAAGTGTGGATTGATGGCCTCCAAGGAAGCTTGTGCTTCTTGGATCTAGCTCACACTAGGCAATCCACCCTACTATCTCACTAATCCACCATTTTCTAGATTACTTTCTTATTTGTAGGCTATCCTCCCTAGATAAAGATAAGTATCAATAATCATCTGGATTCATGTACACATAACATATCTAGGTTCTACTAACCTCACCCTTCTTTTAAGTTTTAAAATTTTCTAAACAAGAAAATAAAATAAAAAATAGTGAAACATTTTGATATGCCTAGTGGGACCCTTGAAATTGTTATTGGGTTCATAGTTATAGGACATTTAGTTGCATTAGAGAAGAGTCATTCATCATATTATTTTCCAAAATTTAAGTGTTCCTTATTTCCTTTCTTCCTCTCCAAAACACAAATTCTAGTTTCTTTTGCTTTGTTTGAAAAAAGTAAGAATTGTCATTTTTTATTTCATTTCTAAAAACCAAAAGAACTCATTTTAGGCTTAGGCTTTACATCATTATATCACATCTAGGTGCATCATAGTTATTTTGTATTCATTCAAAAATACACAATTTATTTATTTATTTTGGATTAAAATTAATTTTACATCCATTGTTGACTTGAATTGAATAGCTCACATAGCTTAATTTAATCAAGTAGATTAATCATAGTCTCACTTATTATCACACACATAATAAGAAACCACACATTCAATAAAATATTAAAACATTGACATAAGGTGTGACTTGGATCTCATCACCTAGTGGTAACCTTTCCTCAGCTATCCTACTTGGATTTTACCACCAAGGGGAGAACCAACTCAGTATGTTGGCCAAGTATAATCTCTAGCAACTCAGTATATTCTGGCTAAGCACCTAACATGCTTATCACTGTAATGTGTGAAGTGAGGGGGTAGGCCCCAATACTAATCCATGTACCAAGTTTTATTATAGATCTTGAGATCTTTTAACTACATGAAACCATCCTTAGACATCTTCTTCTAGTACCCAATCTACAAGCCCAAGTTAGTCTTCATAACTTCTTTAAAATTAGGAAATAAGCCTAAAGAGAGATAAAAGGTATCTTAGGATTTTAACGCACTTTAGTGTATGAATTTATTTCCTTGGAGATATTTTTATTTTGATTATTTCTATTTTGAGTTGTGAGATCATTGTTATCTTCCTTTTCCCCTTCTTTGCATGGTTCTAACTAGATAATAACTAAGAAACCAAGCAAATCATGATCCACCTCCCAACCACCCATCTTCCTCTTCTTCTTCATCCATATAATATAATTCAGATGTGGAAAGTTCACCCCACCATCAAGAAAAATTTTAGTGGTATTCCCCCATAATTATTATAAATCACTAGTGATTTTACCCATAAAAGTTTTTGGGAGTAGTACATAAGACCTATTCGCTACATTTTGAAAATTTAGGTGAATAGGTCTTATGTACTTCTCCCAAAAAATTGTCGAATATAATTTACCAAAAAGTGAATATTCATGAATTAATGAATATATATATATATATATAAGGGTTACCATCCAAGTCTCATTTTTTACCTCATTGCCATGTTGAATATTAAGGCTACCCAATAGATAGGTTATGCAATAAATAAAAAAGAGTTTCAAAAACTTTCATAAACCTTAATATTATTGAATATTTGAATTAATCTCAAAGAGAGATATAATTTTAAAAAAAAATTCTCAATCTAAGTCTTTATACAAAAGTTATGGCCTTGGAAATTTGGCATTTGGTGCCGATCGATTACATCATGATGCTATCACCCAATAGCATGTTGTCACTCAACAACATACTATTGATATATATCATGTTACCACTCAAAAACATGATACCAATCCATATGTTGTTACCTTGTAGTAGCATGCTATCACCTGATGGCATGCTATCACCTAGCGGTATGCTACGATGTAACTAAATAACTTTTGGAGGTTGTAACTTTTACATATGGACTCGATTTGAAGAATTTTTTTAAATAAAATTGTATATTTTTTGAAAATAATCCAAATTTTAGAATATTAATGGATGATATAGTGTTTTTAAGCAATATAGTGATACCAAGTGACATAGTACCATTATTTGATGGCATGATGTGATGCAACTGAGCACCAACTTCTGAAGGTCATAACTTTTACATATGGACTCATTTTGAGATTTTTTTTTTTAAATTGTATAGATTTTAAAGTGGAATATAAATTTTATCATGTTATCATTTGACATAGTCCTATCAAGTGACATAGTGTTATCGTCTGATGACATGATGTGATGAAACTAAGCACCAACTTCCAGTGGCTATAACTTTTGCATACAAACTCAATTTTAGATAATTTTTTATTTGAAATTACATATATATTTGAGAGGAATAAAAATATTTAATAATATACATTTTAAGAATTTTTTTTATTATTTTTAAATTTATCTCACAACCTATATGTTTTAACTGTGTAGATGGATGGTTGTTTGAAAAACTTAAGAAGATTTTTTTAAAAAAATTCATATTCACCAAGGATACAAATCAGATTTTCCTAAATAAAACTAAGGGGTTTTCTTATATGTTCTCTTAAAATCAACCCTACCCACCATTCTAGAAGTCCTATTATACCTCAAATAATTGCCCAAACAAATATAAATTTCACCACCTTTCTGAATAATAATCCCATAGCCCTTCAACATTACCTTAGTATTGTGTCTTACTATACCCCTAGTTTGGTTCCACCCATTAAACCACCCTATGGCATGCCACCCATTCTTGTGGGTAGCAGCTATATTTCCACCCAACCATCCTCTTTTACCAATAATCCCTCTAATACTACCATCCAAAACCCCATCCAACCAACCAACACCTAAATACCTTCAACCCTAACAAATAAATATTCTAGTATAGGATTAACCAAACCTTTGGGCACCTATACTCCACTTACAATTGGAGTAACATCTAATAGTGTTTCTACCCTTCCTCTTATCTCTAACCCTTCAACCTCCACTCTTTTCTAAAGCTTGGTGGTTTTTATACCTTCTACCCTTATGCCCATTAGTACCAAGGTTATCACCCATCCTCAACCTATCAACCCAACCATACCTATAACCCAACCCATATCAATCCCTCAATAAATTCCCATTACACCCAACCCAAGCTATATTTATAACCCACAAGGGTATATGTCTCCACCTTATACCCAACTTCCTATATCCACTTACACATACATGGCATCTTCCCAACCATCCATGTCCACATCCCAATATGTGGCATCCTTTCAACCTTCCACTAGATACAATATGTTACACATACCCAACACCAACATAACATATCATAAAACTATGGGAGTGCATGACTAAAAACCAATATAATTAAGATGTTAATGGACAAGATGGATAATTTGGAGTCATCTATTTTTGGTGCCCATAAATTCTTATCATACAATAAAATTTGTAATGAACCAATTCATCCATCCTTATCCTCCTCAATGATAACTTCTAAAATTTTCAAAATTTTAGAGCAAGGAATATCCTCAACAATATCTTAGAGCATTTAGACACTCTTACTATTTGATTTCTTATGATTATGTTCTCCTTCTTTACACATTTCCCATGTCCCTATACAGTCTGACATTAGATTGGTATAGTGTTATTACCAATCACTCCCTCTTTTATTTTTCCCAATTAGCTCAAACCTTCTTAGACCATTTTTCCATAAATATATCTAAAAGAGTTTCCATCACTGACCTTTACTCCATTCGATAATTTGAGGATGAGTCAAATTTTGATTTTATAGCCCATTGGAGAGGTTTGATAAACCAACTCTCTTTATCTTTGCCCTAACTCAAGCTGATTGAGATTTTCTCTTGAGCTTGTTTCAAACATATTTACTCCACTTTATGGGTTTAGAATCTCAAGACATTTGATGAGGCTTTCTCCATGGCATGGAAATTAGAGATTAGAGCCATTGATGAGGGGAAGCTAGAATTAAGAAAAAAGAACTCTAGTTTCAAGTCAAATGAAACTTCCTCCTCTAAAACCACCCATAAATACAACACCAACACCAAAAAAAAGGTAACCATGAATGTATTTATCCTTAAAACCACCCCTCCTCTAGTTGTTAACCAACCCAACTCTTTTAATTCTTACAAGTAGAATACCCAAAACCAAAACTGTAACAACCAAAAATAATGCACACCACTAGGGGAGTCATATGATTCCATTTTGAAAAAGTTATTGAAAGAAAATATCATACAAATTCCTCCAATAAAACCCCCTCATCAATTCAATTCCTCTTATACTATACCTAGATGTTATAAGGAGAATGAATTGTGTGGTTACCACCATGTCATTGGTTATGATGTTATTAGATGAAATATTTCCAAAATCATTATCCAAGGGTTGATTGATAAGGGGGATTTCATGTTGGATAACACCAATTCACCCCCAAATTAGTCACTTGATATTTTTAGGTAGTCATTCCCCAACCATTCCCCTTTCATGAATAATAAAAATAATAAAGTGGAATCCTCTCACCACAATGATGTCCATATTGTTAATGTGGTTATTAGTGATCTAATTATTGAGGAAACCATTGCCCAAACCACTTATTCTTCCCCTCCACTTATTGAGGTAATGGAGTCACTTTTATTCCTTTGGAAACTAAAATCAAGGAATCAACTATTCCCTTTTATCCACTTATTGAGGTAGTATAACTACCAACCTCTCCTTTGGAAGACATACCAAAGGAGGAAACCATTACCACCATACCTTTCTCTTCCATAATGGAGCAATCCACTCTTCCTTTGAAAAGCATTCCTAAGGAAGAGGTCACCTTACCTACCCCTCCCATGGAAGAATCACCTTCCCAGACCTTGGAGCCTTTAATTGAGGAAAAGGATAGGGTAACCACTCCCCTCTCTCAACCCATGGGTTTATCCTTTGATTCCAATACTAAAGAAACCAAACCTATCTATAAGCCTTTCTCTAGACTAGTTCAAAACTTGGAATTCCTATCCCAACCCAACATAGATCGGGCCATATTTTGACACCATCTTAGGCTTCCTTATTTAACCAAACAAGATCCCTCAACCATACCATTATCAACCCAACCTTCCACTTCCACTATTGAACTTGCCATCATCCCAATCAAAACATTAGAAACCTCTACCTCCCAAACCATAGTTGAACCATCCAAACTAACTCCACCTAAAGTAGCTAAATTACTTTCTACCATTCCAACCAAGCCCATAAAAAATCTAGGTGTGCTCCCTACTTACAACCTTACTTACCCACCATTAAAGTTGGATTTAACTCCTCCAAAAAAATGAGAGAAACCCTAAGTTAAACCCATTAAGAAAGTGTAACCACCTAGGATCCCAAAAAATGAAAACCTTGCCACCCATTTCTAACTTTCCTTCTATTTTAAGACTACATACTTCTTCCATCCTAAGACCTCATCCCTCCATTAAGAAAACAAGTCTCCCAAAGATATCCCAAACCCAACCTCATATTTTAGCTACACCTCTACCTATTATTTCTATGCCTTCTACCTCTAAACCATCCACTACCAAGCCTTCTACTTCTCACCCTTGTATTTGCAAACCATCCACTACCAAGCCTTATATTTATAAACCTTCTATTTCCAAACCATCTACTACCAATCCTTCCATTTCTAAACCTTATACCTCAAAACCATATATCTCTAAACTTTCCACCTCTAAACCATTAACCCCCAAGAAATCTACTCTAAAACTACCCACCAAGATTATTCCACCACGCAAATCTCCCATTATAAAGCCTACTCCTAAGAAGGCTTCCAAACCAAAAGTCAAAGATAAAACCCCAACACCTTTGACACCTTTACTTGAGTCTTAATCAACCATCTACAAAGATTATTACAAGCTTATTACTTGACTTCTCTTATAAAACCATTTAACCCCCATAGTCCTAATACATCCTAGTTTAATGAAAATCTGATTTGCTCATACCATAAAACATAAAGACATGATATAGATAATTTCAAAGATATCTAAGTCATAGTCCACCAAATATGTGACGAAGATGACTTATTATTATAAGAGCCTCCTATGAGCCCACTACCAATCCAAAAACCATAAGTAACCACCCCAAACCTACCTACCCAAACACTCTCATCTAAGAGTGAGGAAGAACTAAAGTAGATCGTTAGCCTAACTCCTCCCCAAATCCATACCATATATGTGGTCACATGATCACAAGCCCAAAAAATGGATAAAGGGAAGTCAAAGGTGTCCATTCTATGGACATACCCTTCCTCCACTACCTAATCGCCCAACTAAACCCAAACACCTTCACCCAAGCCTAAGTCTAAGGTGTCCATCTTGGGTGCCTCCTAATCCAACCCTTCCAAATCAATCCAAAGATTAGTTCTAAACCAACTTCACTAAACATTGGTGAAGATGAGTTTATATGAACTAATCAATAACCACCCCATCATTGCCAGGTGAAGATAGAGGCTTTGTAATCTATAAATTTTCAACTAGAAGATCTATAACCTCTAGTAGCCTTTATCAGATATCTTTATCTTTCCACCCTTGTTACCTTTAAGGATTCAAAAATACCCACCATTCATCCCCATGATCTGTATCCTCCCCCATTCATTACCACATACATAAAATAAACTTGTATTAAGAGGGTTATGATTGATAGAGGGGCTATAATCAACATTATCTCCTCCCATGCATATGACCAACATAAATTTATGGAGGACATTATGTCAACAACCACATAGGTGCTCTGTTCTTTTAATGACACTATGGAAACAACTCTAGGAATTGTCATCCTCCACATTTATTTAGGACCTCATACACTTCTTGAGATTATCTATGTAGTAAAAGGTGAGTTCTAGTACAATGTTCTACTTAGATGCCCTTGGATATATTTCATGAATTGTGTGCCATCTACCCTACATTGGTGAATCAAGTTTTATAATGAGGGTCAAGCAGTTACCATACAAGTTGACCCAAGTCCTTTCACATAATGCAACATGACATACTGGTCAAATTATGTTCTCCTTCTTCCATCAACCAAACCTTCACCAACTAAAGATGACTCTACCTCTTCCATCAACTAAGCCTTGACTAGCTCATCTGTCCCTTCTACCCAAATCCCCATGGACCCCTTAGAATCAACATTCTAATGTATATCACTTGGGGAGTATTTCCTCTTGACCTTGGATGCCTTTCCTACTCCCCAAGAGTACAAGAATCTTGACTAAAATCTTGGTTATGATTCTAATATCAAAACCATTATTCATTTTAGGCCTCCTAATCTCTAAAATAATCTTGTCTATGGGGGACTTGATTAACTACTTTCTACCTCCTCTACCTCCTCTTCTCCTTGACCATTCACCTCTAATTTATCCTATCTAGATAAACTAGATTTTACCAAGACATACCTCCATAGGTGTGCATGGAAGGGATTTGGTCTAGGAAATTATGAACACAGATCACATGAGTTGTTTCCATGTAAGAACCAGAATAATTGTGAGATATTTATCCTTGGATTTGTTCCACCTAAAGAGCCAACCAATTTTCCTCTCATTACCATCATTGATGAGGAAGTTCCATCCTCACCAACCCATTCCCCATCAAAATCTAAAGATTTTGATGCCATTGCCCCTAATTTTTTTTTTTCAACATGATTAGCCTTGGACCCCTAACTTATCAAAAGGATGGGGAGACCATAACCATTCTTATGACTAATGCTAAGATGCTAGAAGATGACTCTCCTATCATTAATACCATTCAGTGTTAGGATGACAATTCCCTTTTCATCTACCTTGGTGTAGAAGATTCCTCTATCCATAAATCTCTCCCTCTTGAGACTTCAAACATGTTAAATGAATCCACCATGTATGTCAACTTTGGTACTCAATATAACCCACATATTGTCAAAATTGGCTGATCATTAGATTCTTTAGAGCTTCAGGATTTCCCCTCCTTCTTGCAAGACCATAACATAGAATTTGCTTGGTCTTATAGTGACATTTCAAGAATCAACCCTTCCATCACCACCCATAATATCATTTCTCACCATAATGTCAAGACTATCAAGTAGAAGCTTCATAGATACACCCTCATATAGCCCTTCTTTTCAAAGAAGAGCTTCAATGCTTCCTATCTATAAATTTCATCCAACCCATTGATTATCCACAATGGGTCTCAAATTCCATCCATGTCACCAAAATAATAAGGTTACTTTGTATTTGTGTGGATTTCCATGATCTTAACCTTGTTATATTGAAGGATAAGTTCCCATTGCCAAGCATTAACCATCTTGTTGATCTTACAACTAGCCATGAGATGTTATCTCTTATGGATAGTCTCTCAAGATATAATAATCATCTTGATTACCCTTGAATACCAACATAAAACTAATTTTATCACCCCATAGGGTACTTTCTACTATAGGGTCATGTCTTTTGGTCTGAAAAATGATGGTGCAACTTACCAGTGCACTATGACCTACATCTTCTATGAACTTATTCATAAGACCATAGAGGATTATGTAGATGGCCTTTTTGGGAAATCTAAATGTCATCAAGATCATTTAGAATTTCTCAAGGTTATCTTCAAATTCCTCATCCATTACCATGTTTGCCTTAACCCCATGAAATGCATTTTTGGGGTCTTGTCAGGAAAGCTCCTTAGCTTTATCATCTCTCTTTGAGGAATAAAATTCGATCCTACCAAAATCAAAGTAATCCTTAACATGCCTCATCCAGCTAACCTCAATAAACTTCATAGTTTTTAGGGGAAGCTTCAATCCATTCATCGCTTCATTTCTCATATATCTGATAGATGCAAACCTTTTCATCACCTTCTTAAGAAAGATATATCTTTTAAGTTGAATGAATATTGTAAAAAGGCCTTTGACTCACTTAAATAATACCTTATTTCTCCACCCATCCTCATTCCTCCCAAAGAGGATCAAACTCTTTAACTTTATATTTCTACCACTGATCACTCTTTAGTGGCAATGCTTGTGCATCGAGATGAGTAGCATAAAGGGCAAGCTATCTACTATATAAGTCAAATGTATATAGAGTAAGAAAATTAGTACACCCATACTAAGAGAATATGCCTCACCTTGGTCTTTGTGGCCTCTAAACTCTACCATTACATTTTAAATCACAAGAGTTATGTCATAACCAACACCAAACCACTTAATTATATGCAATCCAAGTCATACCAAAAGCAACATATGGATAAATGGATCATGATTTTAGATAATTTTGATCTTTAATTCTTCCAACAAAAGTAAATTAAATGTAAATTAATCACTAACCAATTGGCCAAAGAACCTTTAGCAGATAACCAACCTTCTCTTGAATTTCTTGATGAGTCTATGATGACTCTTTCTCAAGAGGACATCACCTATAAAATGACCATGCTCTTTGATGGATAAAAGTGATAAAGTGGTGGGGGTTATAGTATAATTCTCATCCCCCTTAAGTTTTAACCCTTTCCTTTATATTTTAAGCTTGATTTCAATTATACCAATAACATGGTTGAGTATGAAACTCTAGTGATAGGTCTCTAAACTATTTTAGCCTTGGGAGTCAAGATGATTAGTATTTTTGGTGACTCCCAACTCATGGTCAATCAAATAAATGGATCTTATCAATGTAAAAATTATGTCTTGTAATAGTATAAGTAGATATTATATGTACTCTTAGCATCATTTGAATAATACCTTATCCAATCCATTCTATAATCTATGAACAAGTTAACTAATATAATAGCTTCCCTTGCTTCACAGATCCCATCCGCACCTTCTGAATCTAGGATTATTTTCAATATCCATCATCTTGTTAAATCCTTCTTATACCAAATTAGACCTTCTTTCCATTTTTAGTGTGGAAGAGGCCCCATTTGATATTTGGTATAAGTAGACCTTTAACTATATTAGCCTAGGCATCATTTCCTCCAATATTTCTAGGAATGGTCAAAGAGAATTTATTCAGAGCACATCTCATTATGCCATAATAGGGGGAATTATTTACAAGCATGTATTTTATATTCTCCTTTTTTGTTGCCTACATAGTCATTAAATCTCTCATACTATCAGAGAAATGCATGATGAGTTTATGGAGGACGCTTTAGTGGCCTAAATATCGTTAATCATATACTTTGCCATGGATGTTATTGGCCCACCATTAACAAAATATATTGTAAATATGTGAATAAGTGTGTTAAATTTCAACAATATGACAATTTACATCACACACCTAGTCATAACGTCAAAGTATCCAAGGGTTCTAAGATTGAAAATACATTGCAAGCTTTTATGAAGAGGATGAAAGAATATCATGAAGTAAATAATCCTAAGATAAATATATGGTTTATGGAGTGTTGGGAAAGAATGAAATTATAGGAATGATTACCCTAAGGTCAAGATAGATTTCTATAAAATCTATAGAGTAGTATGGCGTGTAATAACATAGTGCCATCTTTTATAATAGTATGTCAAAAGTCCACAAAGTTTGTATTGAAATTATTATAAATTTCATAATCATGATGAAAATAATTATAGGGCTTTATATAATCTCAAATAATACATTAAAAATAATGTATTTGTCATAACTACAAAGCAAGTGTCCTCAGTGAAGTAGATGATTCTAGGCCTAGAAGTCGATAAGGGTTGTGTGAACTAAGTAGGTATCTAATGGATTCTCAATTTACCTTATTACCAGCCTTAAGGTCTAGCTGGATGGACCCATACTCTACTAAATTAGACACCACCATCACTACAATACTAGTATACAAAACCCTGAAATCTAAAAATAATGTAGCAATAGCAAACCAGTTGGACCCTACTAATTACACAACAAAAATTTGAGATTAGAGATAATACCTAGTAAAATCAAAATTGGAATATAACACAATGATAGGGAGGTTATTTATGAGGTTATAAGTCAACATAGGAGGATCTAGGGGTGGATATAAAATGGGTTACCAATATGGTAGAGGAAATAATTACCAATGCCCTCCTTTTCAATGTTGCTTGTGTGGAGAGTATAATCATGTGTAACACAATTGCCCTTTGAATCCCCAAATAATATATTACTATAAATATTATAGGGTATATGAGTAGCATGAGATAGAATACTATCCTATCTTGTAAACGTAAATAAAGTAAAAGGCCATCAGGAATGTTAAAATGGTGAATGCACAACCTAGGGAGGATGCATTTATGAACACCATTACAAGACACCAACATGCAAAGAGAGGATTGCCTCCTCTTGAAATGACTTAGGAATAAGGAATCCAAAAATTAAAATAGGAAAAATACTAGTACACAACTATATAAAAATGGCTCATGTATGAAGTTGCATAGATGTTGAAAAATATTCAACACCAAAACACTATTGAAAGAGATGTTATAGTAATAGATGCCCAAATGTATGGCTAGATTGTGTGTATTATGCACCAGGATGGATTTGTTACTATGATAATATATTTATTGAAGCTAGTAATTATACTACATAATGAAAACATTTCTCATAACATCAAAAAATTGATACATAATTAATTAGAGAGTGTGTAGTGAGGGTAACAAAAGATAGAAAAACTTGTTTGGTATGTAGAAACAAAGAATCCATGGGATGTAGATGCCTGAATCAACATTGAAGTTGTAGGATATGAAATTCTAAATTTTGTATTTGATTTTGGTAGCATGGTCAACATGATACCTAGGTCTACATGGGAGGTGATTAGATGTCTAGTTCTCAGTTACATCCCAGTCACTCTAAGTTTAGTAGACTATGGAAGAGTTGAACCCATTGGTATATTAGAATATATTGACATAAAAGTTACAAAATTGAGCCTCTAAGGTGATTTTGAAGTCATCCATATGAAGATAACATTAACTCATTACCCTACATTGATTGGAAATAAATGGACATATGATGGTCAGATGACTATCAATACTATCTAAAATCAGTTAGAGGCATATCAGGGAGATAATATTATAGTCATTCCTTTATAAAATGCACATAAACCCTACATCATTCTATTTTAACTAGACTCTCCTTATGTCACATAAGAAACCAATTGGATGAAGGTAAACTCTGAGGAGAACCTAAAAGCTCTGCATGCATCTGAGTGCAATTTCTTATATGAGAATACTAAACCTCACGTGTATTCTTTACTCACTCAATAGTTGAAGACATCTAAAAAATGGAAGCCCAAATATTTATTTACTTAGCTATTGAAATCTCAATTGTCATAGATGATTATGCATCCATGTCATCTAAATCCCCTACTCACTTAGAAGTTGATTTTCTATAACAAGAAAATGATCATATGTAGGATTATATAGAGATGACTAGAGAAGGCACCTTGAATTGGGAAATAGATTTGTTTATAAGTAGAGATTCATATCAACTAGGCTCATGGTGATCATGAAATCTAGCTTATGATAATTGTCTTCACCATGAAAAGACAACTTCCTTCATACTATGCAACCAAAGACATAAATCAATTCATTATATGCCTATAAGTTCATATGCCTATGGTCAATCATCGGGTCAGTGCCTTGAATTACACTTTGAAGGGAGTTGTAATGATATGTTGGAAAATTCATAGAGATGATCACAGTGATTAGGATGATGCATGTAAACTTATGATTAGTAAATTTCAACTATTGTAGGTCATCAGAAGTAATTGGCCATACTTTCAAGAAGGTGAGTGCCTTGAAATCCACATCCACAAATGTGTTGAGGTCTAGACTAAATAACATGTGGCACCCAAATATTGTGTTTATATATTTCATTATATACTTTTCCTTTTAATATCAACCTGGTATATTCATCAAGAATGTAGGAGGGAGATAAAGCATTAGGCAAAAGTGTAGAGTGACTTCATACATAATTTTGTGTTTGAAGATGAGAATCCTATGGTTCATAATGCACTACTAAAAATCAAACATTTCCTATGCCATGGGTGCACATAGGATTTAAGAAACATAATAGAGTTTACTATGTATAAGAACATATCCTATTATCTAAATACAACATTCCAAAGATATAAAGTTACCAATATGGAAGAACAATCTCTTATGAAACCATGCAACCAAATATAGGATGAACAGGAGGAAATTGAAGATTTAGATATTGATGGTGATATCAATCTAACTAATTTATTTGAATCTAAATGGATATTATAACCATTAAAGGATCTAGCCATAGAACCCACTGAAGAAGAAAATCTACACAACATATAATTTCTAGAATTGGAAGGGAAAATAATGATGCAAGAATTTGTTACTGAGGAAAAGCATAAGATTTATTATAAACTTATTAAAAATCATGTATAAAACATTGGAAGTAATGAGATTCCTAAACTATCACATATAGGTGATTACTGGACTGAATCTAGAGTTTTATAAGCTATTAAACTCTTATAGGATTATTAGTATGTGTTTCCTACAAAAATTTTAGAAGTTAGAGGAGTAGATTCATCCTTAGGTGAAATGCATATCAAAATCAAGGAAGGCACATGACCCATAAATAAATGGCCATACAAGTTGAATCTAAACATGAAGTTGAAAGGGATAAAAAGTAGGAAGTAAGTATAATCTATACTATAGAGAAGGTAGATTGGGTTAGTCCCATGATAGTGCAGCCTAAGAAAATAGAAGAGATTAGAGTATGTGATGACTACTAAATTTTTTAATGATGTATGTGTGAATGATCCATTTTCAATCCCTTTACGAATGAAATTTTGGAATCTTTCATAGATGTATGAATTAAAAAGTGAAAAGAAAAAGAACAAGTCTATTCTAAACTAAATTCTACCAAAGTTGGAGCAAAAAATGCAAGAAAAAACAATCAAAACCTTCACATATTAGATACAAGATCTTCCATTGTGATTCAAATCCAATTTTCTATATTAAAACATGGTGCTCACTTATCTAATGCAAAGGTAAAATGGGCAGCATTTGGATGAAAAAATGGATGACTTTGATTTTCTTGATTCTATTTGTGATCTCTCAGGATTGTGATTAATTGCAATATTTGAGATTATGATGATATATATTTGAATGATAATTTTCAAGCTTATTTATAGAATCCTAAATTGTGATCCAATGATGAAGGATCAATTAGAATTTTTCAAGGTTCCAAATGATCAATGGTTTAGGCTGAGTCCTCATCCATGAGGATAGGAACTATTTCAACTAGGTGGAGCAAAAAGAGGGGTTGGTTAGTATACTTAGAAAAATGGAGTGACAACTCAGTGGAGGAGTCATAAGAAGTGGAGGTTTTCATGGATTTAGTTGGGATGAGGAGAAAAAAAGTGGGAATTTTTGAATTGGTAAATTAAGGAATTAAATAATTAAAATAAAAAATAAAAGGTGCACATTTGACTTTTTCAAAAGTATTTGAATAAATTGATTAATTGATTTGAGGAAGAAATATTAATTATTAAATATAAAAAAATGATTAATAAACTTAGGAAGAATTATTAATAAAAATAAGGTGTATTTCAATAATAAATGAAGTTTAGGTGTCTATATTTATCCCTATTTGAAATGGTGTTATGAAGCAGTACTAGTTCAAAGAATAGAATAAGTAGAGTGTTGATGATAGAAAAGAAAAAAATTGCCCCAAATGAATGAAAATTAGTATGATGATTCCCCCTCAAGGGTTTATGTGAGAAACTAAAAAACACTCAAAATTGATGGAAAGAGGAAATAGTTAAATGAATGAATGAAAAATCAAGCTATTTCATTATTGATGTCAAAGTTTCAATGTGTGAGTAATATAAAAGAGTTACCCCTAGTTAGTAAAACTAGAGATTTGATTTGAAAATCAACAATTTAAACCTTTCAGAGATTATATGCTTATTATTTTTTGCTAATGGCTCAGGGGCTGAAGAAACAGGTGTGGGAATGATATATCCCAACAATAATAAACTATGGATCCATAAATAGAAAAAAAAATTGAGTTTGAAAATGATTTATTGTTTTTTTATGTTGATAAATGGTTGTAATGGTTTGATAGCTGTGTGAAAATAAAATGATTGAAATCTTGGTGATTAACTAATGTTGAGTTAGAATAGAGGAAATGTTGCATAGGGTTCTAATATAAATAGGGGCTTATGGGTGGGTTTAGAAAATCATTTGTTTAAATAATCTTTAAAATTAGTGATAAAGAAGTGATTAGAAAGAATTTGAATCTAATGCCAGTGAGAAGAAATGGAATGCATTCCTCACCATGAGCACCACGTGGAGTGAGTGAGATGTTTCCAAACACCTAAGAGGAGTGGCCCTTTAGTAAGTCATTGAATTTTTCAAATTTTCAATTTTTTTGAGAATTTATTATGATTTGAAACTTACTAAAACAAAATCACTATTCTAAGAATTGTGATATCATTGATGATTTTCACGATATCATTAGGGTAAACAATGATTTCATTAAAACATCATAATGATTTCATAAATCTTAGCAATAGTTTTATTTGTGGGGTCAGGATAATATCACTACAGTGAAATCATAAAATAGGGTAGTAATATTGCTAAGCATGGCATCGATATTGATAAAATGTGAAGTGATTTCATTTATAGTGTTTTTTATCAGTATGGAAGCAATTTTGTTAAGTTATTTTATAAAATTTTAGGTTTTTTAATAATAATGGATGATGAAGCTAAATTAATGAAAGAAATGTAGAGATGTATTGTATAATAATGTTACACAATTTTAAACATCATTAATATGTAGGATGTATTACCAGTGATAATGACTCAAGAGCATAGGGTGAATGCTATGCCATTATTGTCAAATTTCACAGAGTATGAGTGGGGTATGTTAGAGGTGAATGGGCTGGCCTATATTGCATAAATTCCTAATAGATGAGTGGACAAGTCACTATTGACTACACTAGTGGAGAGATGGCATAATGAGATGAGTATGTTTCACTTGCCAATAGGTGAGATGACCGTTATAATAGAAGATATATATTGGATACTCAACATTCCTATTCAAGTTTGGTTAGTCTATTAGGGATAGGGTCCACAAGATGAGACTCTATTCAAGATTTTTGGTGAGAGCATGTTCCCAATTGTGAGGAATGGCATTAATGTTGATTAATTTATGGATCTAGAGATAGATTCGTTGACTATTATTCTGATGGCTAATTTTAGTGGTATGTTGTTACCTAACAATATTAGATGTTATTGGTGACATGATGGAGATAAGGGTTAGGTTTGCATGGGTCCCTTATGTTTTAGCTAGTTTATATAATGATCTTCACTAATTTTTGTACTCAAGCACAGTTGAGATAGGGCCATCTATATTATTATAGGTTTGGTGTTGGGATCATATTGCTATTAAGAGACTGGTTAGATAATTAGATACTCAATAGGTAGGGGAGACAATTATTTATGCATGGTACAAGATTTTTAGTGTACATAGACCATGTCTTGGTGAATTAGAGTTTTATAGGAGAGTTGTAAATGAGCTAGGAGATGCATAAATTACATAGAGACTTATATTGACATCATTTTTGACTAACTAGATGAGGAGTTAGATATGGATTATTTAATGACTCCATGTTACATCATTGGGAGTCATGTATACATTATAGAGAGATATATACTAGAAAAAGTGATGAGTTAGTTTAGTTTGAGATAGTATATTCTAGTTGGTCCATACATATTTTCTCAGATAGTATGTAAGAGGTGACAATGGGGGATGACTATTCATCCTTCGATTGTTGATTATAGTTGGATGTAGCTATAGATAGTGAGGCAGAGAGATATGAGGGATGTTATAGATGTAGGGGTAGTGGATGGTTACATAGAGTGGTGGGCACATTAGAGGCCATTGAGATTGATACTACCATACAAACCTCTGAGGACATGGAGGTAGATGTTAGTAGCAAGCTTGAGTAGGCAACCTTGAGGCATAGGTTTGGGAACTCAGATTAAGAGGGTGGTTGTAGGTGATAGAAGAGTAGATGGTGATATAGGATGAGCTATTGAGATAATCTAGATGCATGATATTCCCATTACTTCTATAGATGATATGGAGATTCTATGAGAGGTGGATGTAGCCATGGACTTAGATACTAAGTAGCCAAGAGGAAGAGACTCTCCTATTATATATGTGGAGGGTAAGGATGACATAGGGCATGATATGATAATAAAACATATTCATAGTACATAGATAGATAGAGGAGAGACTACAAGTTCCTCTTAGACATCAGAGGATAATACCTTGATTAAGAGACTATGTGAGGAGATTCAAGTGAGGGATAAAGAGATTGATGGAATACACCATGAGGTGGTCAGTCTATGGGGTATATATGTTACTAGAGATGAGCAAAAGATAGAGATTAAACACTTACAAGGAGAGATTCATAGATTACAAGATATTTTGGATGGGATGGATGGTACTACTATGAGGATAGGGGTGATTACTTGTGATGTAGAGACATAGAACCTAGACTATACATCCCTTGTACATATATACAAATAAGAGAGAGATAAAACTTAGATAAAGCTAGCAGAGGTGAGGACATAGCTAGCTGAGATAGGTCAATTAGCCATTTTAGATAGATTGATGAGGGATATGGAGTAGGCCACTTACTATAAGAGTATATATGAGGCTATTGTACCAACACATCAGCATGAGCCATCTTTTAGAGATTATTCTATTAGATGATCAACATCAACTAGATCGATGTAGCTAGTAGAGTTTGAGAGATATGTGGGATAAGTATCATGAGGGATGAAACCACCACAGGGTATGCCACAATAAAGCTATTTTAGAGATTGGGCACCCCTTTTGAAGGGCAAAATGAGACTTAGTTTTGACCTATGTTTATGTGGTGGACTATATGGATGTATACACATGATGTATTGATTGTATAGACACATTTATACACACACACACACACACACACACACCAGATGACTTTGGTATTTACAAACTTTGGAATTTGATTTATTATTTGATTAGGTTACATGGATATCATTATTCATACTTTCCTACATATTAGGTGTATTTAACATGTATGCAATTATATTTCTAGCATTGTTTCTTCATCATTTTTTGTGTGTATAAATGCATGATTGTTATGAAATGAAATAAAGTGTATGATTAATTTATAAAATTGAATAGACACATCATTGTAAAATGTATGATTATGGATAAATTTTTGCTGCATAATATGAAATTCCATTCTTTACATTGGTAAAAAGTTTGAAGTATATTGAGCAACCTAGTTTTTAATGTAGCTTTAAAATATAGTATCACTGATGATATGGAATAATCATGATGAATTTTGATGTTTTAAGCATGTAAAAATAAAGGAAGAATAATTTGTGTGTTTGAGTAAAGTACATCATGATATAGTCATAACCATACTATGTATGCTTTTCATACAAAATAATATTTTCAACAAAAAACAAGAAGTAAAACAATAAGAGTTAATCTATAAAAACAAACAAGATATACATTTAATAATGAAAAGCATAAACATAAACAAATAATAATAAATGAATGCTAATTGATAATTGTTTCAAATGTAAATGAATGCATTCTAAAGAAACAAAGATTTACAAAACCAAGAATGATAAGATTTACAAATCTAAAACAACCAAAAAAATTGTAAAAGATAGAAAGAAACCAAACGAATGGCCAAGACAAATAAAGAAAGGATAAAATTAAACAAATAAATGGCTAAGGCAAAGAAAGAAGCAAGGGATGGAATAAAAATCATGTTCAAGATTAAGCATGAATACTAAATAGATAAGAGAAAAAACCTAAGGGTAAAGGATAGGGGGATGGATGATGGTGAAAGTAGTGGCTGAGCTGAACCCAGAGACCCCATGTCTCTAAACGCTACCTACATAATCCACTTAGACAATGCCTAGGTGTGGATATTAGACCATACATAGTTATCACAAATATTGGAAGTGATGAAAAAGTGGATGTTTGATGAGGTGAATGAAGTATATGATGAAATTGATGAACAATTGGCCCACCCAATGAATAAATGAATGAAAGGAAATGGAAATGGTTACTATGGTTATACTATAGAATGTGTGAATTTCATTGCTTTGTTTGGACTCAGTTTATTTTGGTTTTTATGTTTTATGAATGTTTTTTTTATTTTCTAATGTTTTGAATGGAAATACTAAGTAAACCACTCTCCCAAACTATGAGCAAGAATTTTGGTTTTGTAAATGCAATTATAACTTGGAATTTGAAAAATGATTATAGAAGACATAAAATGACACAAATGGATTTATGTCTATTGTAAATATCATGCCCCAAAGAAAAAAGAGTAGTTATAGATAATGGATTTTACAAATGATGCTAAAATAACTAGTTTTTAATGATAATACTTTATACAATATTTATTCAAATACATTGATCATTTATTTTTCCATTAAAACTTAATCATTTGTGTACAAAACATATAATTCTCAACTATAGTGAGATGAAGATGTGTGGATCAAAATTAATTTTCAAAGGATAATGAAAAGGTACTTATAATATTAAAGTGTGTATTGTGACTTTTTATTTATGAAAACACTAACTTTATTAGATTTATCTTGAAATAACAAGCTTTTTATAGAGTTGGTAAATGGAATAAAGTTCTCCTTTCTTTATTAGCATAGTCATATAAACAAGCTACTTTTTAGAAGAATTACTTTTTATTTTTCTTTTTTACTTTTGATCATCCATTCACTTTTTATTTGATTTTATGACCCACAATATATAATCTCATGTGACCAGGTAGATACATAGGCTTATCACCAAAGACTATTAAAAGGTGAGTAAGGATATTTCTCCCCAATGCTAACCTTACACAACTAGTAAGATGTGAAGGCTCATCATCGAAGATCAATGAAGGGTGAGAAATATTTATTTGTGATTTTGATAAAAAAAATTGATATGAATTTTTTACTTTGTATGGGTAAACCATACTTCCTAATCATGGTCCCATGCAATTAGTAAGATGCAAGGATTCATCATAAAAGGCAATGATAGGAAAGTAGATTTTTTTATTTTTCTTCTTATATCATGTTTGAAATGTTTTTTACATTTTTGAAAGGAGAACCTAAAATTAAAGGAGACTCTGTCATAAGCTATCTTTTAGATAAAGCTAACTAGATAGTATGATCGTAAACAATGATGATTGTGATTACTTTACTCATAAACACCTAAATAAAGACCTAATGTATTGTAAATTTTGAGGTGATATCTAAAATAATAATATGGATAAGCTACATTTGAAAGCTTCAATATTATGTAAACAAATGACTAAATGATTACTAAACACCATGTATGATATATAAAAACTAAACTTATATGACAAAAAAATGTGATATTTACAAGATGCCCCTAAACACTAAGGTAATACTAACAAATAAAAAACACATTTGATATGATTTTTTTTCTTTTTATGGTTTTATGTTTTTTTTTTTACTTTTTGGTGTTTTTATCCTATGAAGGCTACAAGACACATATGTATATGATCTCATAATTTCACCCCATACCAACTCTAGATAAATGATGTTGCTTGAATTGGATTTCCTTTTTAATCTCTACTTTAGTCTTATTATTAACTCAAAAGATAACTTGACCAGGATGAGGCTGCTAAACCCACCAAGTGCTATTAGTAAACCATCCTAAAAGTCTTTCATTTTTAGGGAATCCTTGTTGGATAAAGAGGTCTAAGTATAGATTTTGTTGAAAAAATTTAGTAGTAACTTTAATTTATCTTGAAAAGATGCAATTATCAATGAAACCTACATTGTTGTGCTTAATGGTAAAACTAACTCTAGAAATATTCTAATAGTTCATATAACCACTATTGAATGCATACATATTTCTCTATAAGGATTGCAAGATATATTATTGAAAAGGACCAAGCACCATGGGCTAATAAATTCTCCATACGTGCAAAAACCAATATATCTAACCCAACCACCATGGATTAACCACCAAATACTATAGAAGTCAAAGTAGGATAGATTTTTGTTGACTATTCTTAATTCTTTCACAAATGTATAATACTCAAAAGGACTATTATGTGCTTCAAAATTGATCTCAAAGTGAGAATCTAACTCGTTGTAATGACATTCCACTAATATAGTATAATAGGTATGTAATATTAGAGTTAGGATTCTTTCTTGTAGATTTATAGGGAGATTTCTCCATGTTGTGTCTCTCCTTACTGACTAGATATGAATAATATTTTTGGTGTGACTATATTCAAGTAATAGATAACCAATTCTTTGCTCTATGACCATTCTGTGGTTTTCCTTTGGATCCTCAAGTAGTGGTTGATGTAGTAATGTTTTTCTTAAAGGGATGATATAATAAATATTGATAGATGTGATGATTAAAAAATTCCCATGAGATCAATCTAATGGTATCCTCTATTGTAGGTTTTAGTTGACACATACAAGTAATGTAATGTTGATAGGAAAAGGAAGAATCATGCTGATGGTGATAGAATAAACTACTATGATATTATTTATTGTGTTGGTAGTAATGATGATGAAGATTCTTCCCTTTATATAACATTTTTGTTTTTGTCTATATTTGTGTCTCCTATTAAAAGGATGGTTGGCACTGAAGAGGATATTGAATTTGTTTTTAACTTCAAGAGAAAGTGAATATTATATATTGACAGTATTTTTTCTTGAGGCCAAACTATGGATAATAAGAGAGTTTGTTGAATTGTCTTCGCACCACACCTCTTTGTAAATACTCTTTTGAAAATGTTTTATTTTAGAGTAAGATATTTTTGGTATAGATGACTTTTGGGTGGTGATCTAAAATAGTATTTTAAGTCCATTGGTGGATTGGGTAGTGTCTTCATGTATATGGGAAGTTGGTCAAAGGTAGGTGTTTGGTTGCAAATAGTGGTTTGATGGATGATGGATGAAGTATCCCCATTTTGAATAGGATGAGGGACAATATTATTTGGTGATGAAGGGATCTCTTGATATGATTGTAAGATTGGCTTATCAAATATGAAAATATGTAGATTATACTGAATATATTATGAATCTACCATCTCCTATCTTTCTCAGTAGGAGAGGTAGACATTATGATCTATGGATGGATAGTTATGCCTAATATACTTAGCATCTGACATTTCCTGGTGGATATGAGCCTCACATTCAGTAGATGGATAATGATTTGTTTGAAATGTGGGTGTACTAATGGCATAAGGGTATTATGATGAAGTGTTCTAATTTCCATTTATGTCAAATGGAATGGAAAAAGTGGCTTGGTTTTTGGAAAAGTGATTGGTTGAATTTGCATAAAATTAAGGATTTCAACCTTGGGACAAAGTGGATGTGAAACCAAATAGTTGATTTTGACTATTATGGAAAGATTGATTTTGATGGATGTTGGAAGGTGAATTTCAATAAAATGTGTTTGAGCTTGCTTGATTTGGAATTTGGCTAGTGGAAGTATTTTGATATATGTGTGTATTGTAAAATAGTGATGGAGGTGGACTATAATATTGGCTCATGACAACACCAAGTTTTGATCCATATGGATTTATATGCATGGTTTGATTTTGGTAAGGTGATGTTTAGTAAGGAGATGACATGGGACTATTTAGAAAGTTTTGGCCACTATAATTAGGGGAATGGTTTAATCATATCCCTGAATGAGAATTCTATCCCAAGGGAAAATGTGAATAGGAGGTGGTTTGTTGATGAGGATTAAATGAGGAATTTAAAGTGTTCAAATAAACATCTATATTATAGTTTAATTGGTTAAAATTGGAGTTTGAATGAATATTCAGACTCAGGTTTTGGTTGGCTTGATAGCATACTTGATTCAAAGGTGAACCTAAATCAAAATTAGGTGAATTGAACTCTAGATCATAAAATGGGTAATTGAAATTATGATTTAGAGAGGAATTGGGATTGTTATTGTTTCAAGAAGCCAGGATTCTTTTTTATAATGGATAGAATATTGACAAATATGTTTTTGAAAAATATCTAAGACACACACCAAAGAAATAATAAAAATAGATAAATTATATAAAAAAGGATAAAAGCTAGGCAAAAAGGGTGTTGAATAACTATTGGGCTTTCTATTGTCACTTACTCATATGTGATCTCAATTACAGCCTAATGTTTCAAAGTGATAACCATGGAGGATCCTACCATGCCCATGGCCTACTGAGTCTAGTTTTGAGGGTGCAGGGAAAGTAAATTCTTGATGCTAACCACTAATTGATGCACTAAAGTTGAATGATAAGGAGACAATCCTAGTATTAAAGTATACACGAGCTTATCTAAGGGGAATAAAATTGAGGAAGAGATTGACATGAAGATGCACACTATTGGGTCTTGTCTCAAAGTGCCCAACACAATCATAGGGGTCTTAGTGTGTTAACAATCAGCAATATTAGATCTTGAGTTAGCTGTTAAAACCTTGGGTATTAGAGCATGAAATTCCCTCACATCATGGTGTGCTTAAAATACATAACCACTTAGGAATTAAAACAATTGGGTCTCAATTTATATACCCCACCATAAAATAGAGTTTGGCCTATTGAATGGTGATGAAATCCATGATCAATAGAGCCCCTAATAAAAGAAAAAAAGAGTTATTACTTGTTTCTAATTTCTAAGTATCATCACCAATGTGACACCAAGGAAAGAGCGTGCGCACTATCAACTAGGGTGACAAATAAGTTACAAGATTGCTTTTAGTTTCTAGGTATCATTACCAGTGTGATGCCAAGGAAAGAGCATACACAACCTTTGCAACCAAACAAGAAGACAAAAAAAAAAAAAGATTTACTCTTAGAAAATAAAGTGTGATTTATTTACTAGGAATGCAAAAGACTAAAAATAAGAGATGTTAGTAAAAATGAATGAAGAAAATTGGTTTGATTTTTTGGTTTTTTTTACAATTGTCTTTGGCCAGCGTTATGCAAACAAGGATTTAGTTTGTTTTTCTTGGGCTAAATAATAAGATAATCTTAAAAAAAGGAATGAAAACCACAAAAAATACATAAAAAACAAGCCTCTGTGATGAAATTATTGTTACATAGTCAAGTTAGAAAAGCAAAATTGCAAAATGATCACATAGGAAAAAGACAAAAAATAAAAAAATCTTATAGAATAATATCACTATTATGCCAATGAAATTGCTGCATAGAAACATGAAATCATTTCATAAAAGAACAAAATTGTTGTTGAATAAAATCACTATAGAAAAAGACAATATCACTACAAAAAAATGACAAAATCACTGTAGGAAAATAAGAAATCACTACAAAGTAGGACAAAATCATTGCAATAAAATACAAAATTGTTGCAAAGTAGGATAATATCACTACAAGAGAACACAAAATCACTACAAAGCAAGACAATATCACTATTGGCTAACAAAATCATTATTTTGTTACAAAATTGTTTTTCTATTATAAGATCATTGTTCACCTAGAAAAGATAGAAAATAGCACAAAAACACAAAAAAGGTGACAAAAATGTTTTTAAGTCCAACAAAATCACTAAAATGTGCTCCAAAATCATTGTTATACAAGAAAAATTTACAACCAAACATGAAATTTGAGATAGCAACCTGTATTCCATACCAACTCAAGAAAAAATGAGATTAAATGCAAAAGACAAATGAAAAGAAAACAAAAAGACTAAAAGATGTGGGAAAGTCCCACCAGGTGTGCCAAAAATGTATGAATTAAAAAGTGCAAAGATAAATAACAAGTCTATTCCAAGCTAAATTCTACCAAATTTAGAGCAACAAATACAAAAAACAATAATCAAAACCTTCACAGATTAGATACAAGAATCTTCCATTATGATTTAAATATGATTTTCTCTATTAAAATGTGGTGCTCACTTCTCCAATGCAAAGGTGAAATAAGCAGTGTTTGGATGCAAAAATGGATGACTTTGATTTACTTGATTCTGTTTGTGATCTCTCAAGATTATGATTGATTGTAATATTTGTGATTATGATGATATATATTTGAATGAGAATTTTCAAGCTTATTTATAGAATCCTAAATTATGATCTGATGGTGAAGGATCAATTGGAATTTTTCAAGGTTCCAAATGATCAATAGTTGAGGTTGAGTCCTCATTCATGAGGATAAGAACTATTTCAACTAGGTGGAGCAAAAAGAGGGGTTAGTTAGCAGACTTAGTCAAAATAGAGTGACAACTTAGTGGAGGAGTCATAGGAAGTGGAGTCATGTATTTGGTTGGGATGAGGGAAAGAAAAGTGGGAATGTTTTAATTGGTAAATTAAGGAATTAAATAATTAAAATAAAGAATAAAAGGTGCACAATTGAATTTTTCAAAAGTATTTGAATAAATTAATTAATTGATTTGAGGAAGAAATGTTAATTATTAAATTAATAAGAATGATTAATAAACTTAGGAAGAATTATTATATAAATTAATGTGCATTTTGACACTAAATGAAATTTAGGTGTCTGCAGTAGGTCATGAAGTTTACTCTTTCATAAATGGCTTCGATGGCTATGATAAAATACCCATTGTAGAAGAAGACATATCTAAAATAACTTTTGATATTGAATGGGGATCCTTTGCATTCAAGGTAATGCCTTTTGGCATCAAGAATGCACTTACATTTTTTTATAAATCAGTGGTCACTGCCTTTAAGGATTTCATTCATGACTTTCTAGAAGTATATCTAGATGATTGGGCAGTCTTTTGTTTGTTTAAAAACCACTTTTTAAAGTTGTGCTTCATTTTATAATGCTATCAAACTTTGTACATTGACCTAAATTTGAAAAAATTCTTATTTTCACACTTTTTGGTGTCCTACTAGGTCATGTGGTGTGCAGTGAAGGGATTTTGGTGGACTAGGCCAAAATTGTAGTCATTTTTAGTATGCCTCCACTAGTTAGCTCTACAAAAGTGTGATCCTTTCTTAGCCATATAGAGTACTATAGGAATTTTATCAAGGTATATGTATCCATCTCATCTCCATTGGAATATTTATTGCATAAAGGTATGAAGTTTGTCTGCACTTTTGAGTGTTAAGTAGCTTTTATAGAATTGAACAGAGATTGGTCACTATGCCTATTCTCATATTTATAGATTGGAGTAATTCCCTTCATGTACATTTTGATGATTTTAGTATCATATTCATTTTTTTACTTGTGCAACCAAGAGAAGGTGGATTGGACAACCCCATACATTTGTCAAGTTGAAAGTTGTCTAATGTAGAAAAAACTACATGATAACTAAAAGGGAAGCACTAGATATAGTATTCACACTATATAAATTTTGACATTATATTCTTGTGACACCATTTAAATTTTTCATGATTCATCAAGATATGCACTACTTAGTCAATAATCCTATGCTCAGAAGATGCATTTCAAGATGGTTGATGCATTTTCAAGAATTTCAATCTCACATCAATGTAAAACTAGGTAGATAAAATGTTGGGTCAAATCATCTTAGTCATATCATAAATGGGGAAAAAATAGAAGAACTATAGGAAGATTCTCCTAATGCTCATTTATTTTGATTTTCTATGATACTTGATAATTTTGAGGCAATTGCTAATTTCCTAGAATAAGGAGTATTCCTTGCGCACTACCAAGAAAGGGACAAGAAGTAGTTTATCACTAGAGCCTTACCATATACTATTATAAATGGGATATTCTATCATTTGGGGAAGGATGCAGTACCACATAGGGTAGTTATAGAATATGAATGACCATAGATCCTATAGGAAACACACCAAGGAATAGGAGGAGGTCATTTTGTTAAAGAAGTTACTACAAGGAAATTGTTATAAAGTGGGTTATGGTGGTTGAACCTTTTTTAGGATGCACATATAGTAACATAGCATTGTGACATATGCTAATGAATTGGCAAGACACTTCATAAAGATGAAATTCACTTACAAACTTTGTTATCTGAATAACCTTTTGAATAGTGGGGTATAGATTTTGTAAGACTGATCAATCCTCTGAGTAAATATAATAAATTACTACATATTATCACTATGATAGATTACATTACCAAATGGTTTGGGGTTACTATGCCACCCTATTATGGTACAAAGGATGAAACAAAGCTCCTTTATGAGAATATCATCACAAGGTTTGGATACCCTATCAAGGTCATCAGTGATCAAGGGACACACATCTTGAATAACACTAGCAAAGCTCTTACTAAATAATTAATTATTTCCCATCATAAAATTATTGTGTATCATCTACAAGCTAATGACCAAGCTAAGGATTCTAATAAAGTGTTGGGAAAGATGTTGACAAAGATCTATGATGTCAAGTGGGATGATTGGGAAGATAAAATTCCTATGATTCTTTGGGCCTATTAAACACACTATAAAAGGGATATAGGTTTTACTCCATTTTAGTTAGTATATGGGATTGAAGCAATAACACTGATGGAATACTTGGTACCCAGTATATGCATTGCAATGGTTATAAGACTAGGGGATCCTAAAAATCTCTCACAAATAGGGTTCTCAAACTGAATAAGATGGATGAGTATCAATATAGATCATCTTGGATATAGGAAGTTCATAATCAGAGCTATAAATCATGGCATAATAAGAATTTATGCCATAAGGAATTTCATAAAGATCAACCAGTTTTGTTTTATGATAGTCACTTTAGATCATTTTTAGGTAAATTATAGATCAGACAGAAAGGGCCTTACATTATAAATGAAATATCATAGAAAGGAACCATTATTTTAAGAGATCTATAGGGAACCATTTTACCATGGTGGGTGAATGGTTGTAGGATTAAGACATACTACCAACAGTCTTAATTGATTTCTTTCTACCAAATGATTTGGTGTTGAGTACCACCGAGTATATTAAGATTTCCCATTTCTATATGTTTTCTTGTGTGTTTATTTTTGTCTTTATATTTGTGTGTGTTTATATATGATATATTCAATAAATTTTTTAACTAGGATAACAATTATAGTATTCAGCAATTATGTATAGAATAATTTAGGTGTGTCACTATTAATGTCAGTAGGAGTGAGAGCAAGTAATTAATACTAGGAAATATATAGTCAATTCACATCAGCTAAGATATCAATCATATAATGGTCATATCCAAGTATTTAATGCTTAAGCCAAGTTTCAATTGATCTAATATTCACCAAATCAATAGCTAGTTAGAATCATTCATTCATAGTCTAGTATGAACAACAATAAATATAATGGTGTATGTCGATGCATGTGTCAATGACTAACTACCTTAATTACTAGATTGGATAAGATTTTCCACATCAACATTCACATTGATATCAAATGAATAGCTTAGCATGACATTTACATGGAAACTAATAGGCATGAAATCTATAAAGGCACAAGGTTACAAACCAAGTCTGCATTTCATTCTTGCAAAAAATTTATGAACTAAAGTTTTAGAGTTGAGATCATTTTTACTACACAAAAAGTACAAAGTTTTTTAATTTTAGTATTCATATATCATGGATCATTCATATCTCATCAAGAATTTGATACATGTTTAGAAGGAAGCAATGAGAATTGACCTTGTACTTTGGTAGACAAAATACACTAATCTAGAGCTATTTTATTACCTTTGATTAGTTGATAAACAACTCTTTTGACTAGATCATGTCGATGCTATGCAACCACTTACTCTTGCAACCCCACATCAATTTTATAATATAGACTTTGAGTACCTTATTTGCATTCTCACCTTTAATGACTTGGGGGAGATTATGTAAATCTTGCTTAGCCACTACATTGATGATAACATTTACATTGGTGCTGAAACCACTATAGTAATCAACCCTGAAATAATGGCCTAAACTTTGGAAATGCCTACACAAGGTGATTCTCTTTCTCCATACAAAATAAGAATTCATCCTATCCTTCATGAGGTTAGAGAATTATATGTTTTTGGGTCCAAAGGAATCCTAATTGAAAAAATACAAGATGAACTAGTGCATATATTGGTTGATTACATCACATGGAAATTATGGTAGACCACCAAGTTTGTGAAGAAAATTCCTAAAGGAGTGGTGGACATTACACATCACATGATTCACCATAATGATTAGCTTAATTGAATATAATATTTTATAAAAGAGTTGCTTATAAACATTGACAAGTGCCATAGAAGTTCTAAATAGGCCTTCCAATATTAGTTTGTCATATTTCTACTATGCTTCACCCAACTAAAATCTCCTAAAGGAGATGTGCACCCCAATACTAACTATTGGCTAGCACAACAATTTTGAATCTCATATAGATACCTAAGTGCATCACCATAGTGCATGAGGGAAAACTCAATATGTGATGGGAGGAGTGTTTTGATCTAACTAATACACATCTATGGGTGCTACCAGATGTCATGTAGTACCTAGGATAGCATGCTATTGTCACCTTGATTATAAAAGGCTTCTTCATTTACATTCATGAGCTACCTATGTTACCATTTAAAACCCTACCATACTTTGTTACCATGGACATAACATAGGATGAATTCACCAAATTAAAATCCTATGTAACTAAGTGCATGAAACTACTCCAAGCCATACCACCTGGTGCAGTGGTTCCTTCAACAAAACACCAACTTGAAGCCACAACCTCACAATAAAATAAAATAAAGTGTAATCTCTCTACTAAACAACAACGACCATCACCTACACTAAATCACAAGATGAGGAGAACCACAACTAGATAGATGACCCTAAGGTGTCCCAAACTATAATCTCCTATGACCTACCATAGATGGGAATGGATGAGTAGGAAGTTTATCAAGTGATGGTCACAAATATGGTAGGTGACTTTATGATAGGGAGGAGGAGAAAGAGTTATTGTTTTATAATGTAGTTCAATGGTCCAAATGCATAAAAATTTCTTTCCAAGTCTTTGGGTGAACCTATTACCATGTGTTTCATCTATTATTGTCAACATTGTACACAAAGAAGATAAATAAATGTAGTGAAGGGTTGACCTATTCCATTATCCACTTTCTACCATTTTTACAATCATCAACATATTTGTGCCACTAGTGGAAAGTCCACATGAGTCTCTAGTGTGCCAACCCATAACTCAATGTGAGGCTAGGGTTTATCCTACCCTAGAAGAATTCACATTTGACAAGACAACCATAGTGTAGGAATTTCATCCTTCTCCTTATTTTACTTTACCACCACCCAAACATAGGCTAGCTACTTTGGGGTACAAGAAAGAATCTATCTCTAGCTCCATGGTCCAACCAAGTGATTTGCTACCTTGAAAACAAGCCTTGAAAGCTAAATACCTCATGCCAAAATATCCTATAATAAAAAAACAATAGGCTTCATGGGAAGAAGTAGCTCACATAACATAATGTTGAGTCTAAAAAGAAGAAAAGAAGCACCTGAAGTAGACCCAAGAACAATAAGATCAATAATAAATTCATCAAGTTGATGAATTCAAGGCCACATAAAAGCCCAAGATATAGATTCTAACTAAAAAAAGGCTCTCAAGATAGCCAAGAATATGCAAGAAGTTGCCAATATAGAAAGTTATGTGTAGGAGGTGCACAAGAAGAAGATGGATGAAGAGAAAAAGAATAAAAAGGTTGTGCTCACTACTAAGGCCAAGGTAGAAGAATATAATCAGCAACAAGATGTAGTAGTTTAGACAAAAAAAGGCTATGGAGGATTCCACTCTTGCATAACAATAAGCCAAGGAAGCTACGAAGAAGAAGAAATAAGAAGAAGATGAAGCCTTACACAAATAGTAGACTCAAGTGTAGGAATAATAACTAAGTGAATCTAAAGTGTAAGATAACCTAGTGGTACATGCATAGATTAAGGGTGAACAAGACAAGGTTGTTTTGCTTGAGGTATAGAAAAAGGAATAATAACATGCACAAAATCTACATGAAGAGGATTAAGAGAAAAATAAAGCTATAGAGGATGATCTCAATAGGAAAGTTGTATAAGAAGCCAAAAGAAAATAGGATGAAGATGTTGCACAAAAAATCAAGACTATAATAGATACTACAACACAACAATAATAAGTCCTTATAAAATAACTAGTGGGATCATAGTAGCCAAGGTAAGAATAAGAAACATTTGTATCTATTAAAAGTGAGAAACAATGAAACTTTGCCTCTTGGAGGAGTCTGGTTATGGGACATTCCAATTATGATTACTCAATGCACCACTTTATCCCTTCTACTTGGGACCATGCCATGACCCAACCCTTTAGTAACCATAGGAACATTAATATAATTACCACTCTAATAGGGAACATTCTTAGATGTTTCTAAATTACCATTGAATTAGTTAGAGGGTGCTATGGCATTCCAAGATTCCATTACATAGAAGGCCACCTCTCTAGATCAGGAAATTGATCAATCCAAGGTTGAAAACATAAAGTTGAAGGCTTGACTGCATGAAGTTTCCAAGTTTATCTATGACACTTATCCCAAGTTGGTCACTCAAACAATCAAGGACCAAGTAATGTCTAACCACTATAGATTCAAGACATCTTTGATTTAACCAAGGAATGATGTATAACATAGAAAATCCACGCAATGGGAAAGTTGGTTAAATATGTCAAGACTTAGGCTGCTACTCTCATCACTCTACTAGAGGAATACCAAAGAATGCTTGACATTGCCACAATTTAAGCTCAATAAGCTACACATATATTACTAGATTAAAAGCAATAATTAGATACCTCCTTAGCCAGTTCTAGCATAGAATTTACAAAGGTTACCACCACTAAAGAAACCATGGAGAGTCACACTAAAATAGGGTAGGAGAAGGATGGAACAATCCAAAAATAACTCAATGTTAGGGATAATGTGCATGATAATTTATTGAATTAGTAGATCCAAATTTTACATAGTTCCTTCATTGGTCTCCAAGCTCAATGACATGCAAATAAGATGGAACAACTGAGTAGAGAGATTTAATTAAGGGTCATGAACACCAAGGCTACCTTGAGCATAATTGATGATGTAGATCTCAAGAAAATCATTGGCTTCAATGCTCTATTACACACCCTACTATGATTGATCCAAGAAGTAATGCTTGATTGTAATGCCTACAAAATGGATTTGACTCCCTTCACCAGTATAGTTGACCATATTGTAAATACACATGCATAAGCCACCTTCAAAGAAAAAGTAGGTCATCACTTAGTGAAAATCTATATATTCCCAACCCAAAGACTCTTCTGGTCAATCATCATCTATGTCCATTCCACCACTATCAAGTTAAGTACTACATAGAGTATAAATTTTGAAAATTTTATATAAAATTTTGTATTAGGGATGACTTAGTAAGATAAATAGGTCCATCTTGGTTGAAAAACCATAAAGAGTGACCACATAGTTATGCCAGCCTATTAAAAACCCATAAAAGGTAGTAGGTTGGTATGCTACTTAATTGAAAACCTAAAAGGGTGACTAAGTAGTGCACAAGAAGTTAAAAATAGAAATGACACCTTGAACGATTGCTATGAATATTACTACTCTAACCATTTATTCAACCTCTGGTCACTTGTGCATTCTTGAAGATCCTGTGATGTTGTCTAGGGATGAAACAACATTTTAAGTCTGGGAAAGGGTTGGTAGAAGAATATAGATTATAAAGCTACACAGGATATTTGTCTAATATTTGGGTCCTATGCACTCATTTTGTCATTATATAAGTCTATTTTATCCTATCTTCATGACTTGTAATATGTTATAATATGAAGAGATTCCACTTTAGGCACCAGGTATGAGAATAAGATGAACAATCATAGACTGAAAACATCTATATATGCTTTCATTTGTAAAAATAAAAAGGTTCTACTTTTAGAAGAGATCAATAGATATTATTTATTTATGGTTACTTGTGTGATTTATTATTATGTTCCTTAAATGCATTCTCATGTGTAATATTTTGGTTACTTTTTGTCTAACTATTATGAATGCATTATTTTAGTCTATGAATTACTGGTTGTTCTTAATTTCTTAATAATATAGGATAATAAATGCTTCCTATGATTATATCATTCAAATTCCCTTTATATATTAAACTATTCTATGTACACAAAGTATATCAAAGCTATCCTTGTCCTTAGCATGTTCTGATGCTTCAGTAACCTTTGCTAACAAAAACCTAGCTAATTAAAATCAATTTCATATTAGGGTTTCAATTTGTTTACATATAATTTAAATTGGTATAAAGAAAACCTAGATTTTAAAAACCCTAACCCTAAACACACTTATGGTTTGTATCCTTTTATATTTATACTAAGATTTTAGATCCATACATATTCAAATTTATATTTCATACAATCATGATTATAATGATAGAGGAAATTAATCACTTTTTATTGTAAAGTATAATACTTTCATTTGCATGTTTATTCCCTTTAATTCATAATGACCTCAGAAAAGACGTAAACACACGTATATATTATGCTTTATATCAATTTAAATATATGAGATATCTCATAGCATGTTATCTTTCTCCTATGTGGAATTTCGCTAACAAGCAAATCCATACACACATAAAGGATTTAACACATAAGCTAATAACTATGTTTCAAGCTTCAGTGACATATCTTATGTATAGGAAAGAATCTCCTTATCTTCCTCATCTATATGAGGGTGATAAATACTTTCCCTCTAGCCAAATCCATTCTATAATTCCTCTATGAAATGAAGTAGCCTATACCAATGTCACTATTACCCATACTCATCCTATTCACACCTCTTCCCTACAGGGTGTGTGCCTACATGTTCAATCAAAAATAGATAGGGTTTGCACTTGTGAAACTCTAAGGGATAAAATTATAAGTATGAGAAAGATAATTATAGGTTTACAAAATTAGAATCAACTATTACATGAAAATATTATAAAATTTGAAAATCAATTTATAAGACAAGGCCTTTAGGGCACAATAGTGTAAATAAAAAAAGTACATCTACAACTAGTGATTCAAAAAGCATTCAAAGGTATAATAGAATCTATAGTGAGATATTAAGGGACATGATTAAATATAATTTTATTAGCCTACCCCCTCTACACCCAATGAGGAGATAAATATATTTTTATGCATATCATAGAATGCATGAGAACCACACTAATTCATATTTAGCATTGAAAAAAAAAATACAACAAATAATGGATATAGATGACTCATAAACTGACACATCATCCATATAACATACAATGGCACATCTACTAATTTAAAAAGGGTAAAATTTAGAAATAGTATAAAAGTGGTTACCAAAGCATAACTTAGAACAATAAATAGTTCCAAAATCACAATCATAGCAAGAAATAGTACAAAGTAGAGATAAATCAAGAAAATCTACCTCTCTAAAATAAGGCTCAAAGATCAATATGGTATAATTTTAGTCACGAATATCTAAAATAATTTTATTATCATGGTTAAGGTTTAGGTAAACATGCCCAAGACATCAATTCTCCTATTCTATCAGTTGATAACATTGGTCAATAGGGTTTGGGATTTATTAAACATCCTAAGGCACATCAGTCACAGACAAAGTTTATCAATTCCAAACATCTAGATGCATACGACATGTTATAGCTAGAGTAAGATCTTAATTTACAAAGTTAAAATCATGCTTAGCCAATAAACATTCTCAAAGAAAATTTTCTAGCAATAGAGCCTCCAAAACATCATATGTCTACAATCAACATAGTTTCAAAGGACAAAATCACAATCAATATGCCAAAGCACAATTTAGAAAGGTTGATTCCACATTATGAGGTAGTTCCCTCCAAAACACCAATTTGTTATGATTATGATGATGAACAATACTTATATTCCTACTACAACAAAACTCAACTACATTATAGCAATCACACTGCATGAGAGATTGTCATTCCTCTTTTCGACACAGGTCATACTGATAGTGAGTCTTCTATGAGACTAATTGGTTAGTATGGTTCCTAATCTTGTACATAACTCCTTCTCTCTCTTTATCCTTATAAATAATTTATTTTCATTTACTTATACATAACTCATATCCAAAAAATATAAAACAAATATAACATTTCAAAATATAAAAACATTCAAATATTTGTACTACATAGTTATACATGATTTTATTTGTATTTTTCATAGATTAGACTTTATTGTGTTTCCTATGTTTATTCCATGTTCAAGGGCATTATTATTTAACTCTATGCCACTTCTCTATTTGCATGTCTTGGACATGTTTCCATGTCCCTTGTGTGTGCTCTTTCTTATTTCTATATGTGAACATTTGAACATGTCCTTTTGTGTGGTTATAATCCAAATTTATTGTTGCTTGTGTATGTGGACATTTTAACATGCCCTTGTATGTCTTCATTCTTAGATTTAGTGACATGTGCCCATGTCCCTTGTATTTTGGCACCTTAGCCTATATTTTGCATGCCTCATGTGTTTTATGTATGCTTATTTGTATGATTCTACACCATGACAATTGTATTTTCTTTTTGAACACAAAAACACACAAATTTTTTATGCCATAAAGGATCTCATGTATTTATCCTTACTACTTGGGTTCTGTGATGAACATAATACACCATCCCCCTAGGTATTTACTTAAATTTTCTATTATACACATTTATTACATATATTGACACCCTTGTGTAATTTTATATTATAACATACATCTTACATTACTTACTCATGATCAAATTCATTTACATTTTGATGTTATTTTTGTACATTATATTAGAATATCATGCACATGCTCTAGTTAAAACATTTTACAGAGTTACTTCTTTAGAGGGTAGTTCTTACACAGGTTTCATAAATACCCTAAAAATAAGTGGCATTCATAAGGTTTTGTCATAGAGATCAAGCTCCTAATTTTATATTCAAAGATAAATTTTAGCGCACGGGCTTAGTTTTAGAAATTAGACACATGAAAAAATAGAGACTCAAATAATAGTTTAGATCACCCATATTTTAGACTAGGTAGAAATTAACACCTAAATTGGGACACTAACACCATAGGGAACTATTGTCTACTAAAAGGAACTATTATCCAATAGACCTAACTTTAGGATAAATTAAATTTTCAAAGATACAATCACAAGTGTGATAATTATGTTCAAATTTTGCTTAGATACATTCATTTTAGCTTAGATTCATACTAGTGGATTTTATTTGGGGGCATCATGCATAGAATGATCACTCCCACATTTAGTTTAGTTATATATATTAAATCATTACATACTTATTTTAGATTCAATATACTCAAATACCAGATTAGGGGTATGTGTATGGCACATTGTTTCCATAAACTCAACTACACATAGGTTGATTAGATGGAATAGAGAACTCCATGTCATTATTTATGATATATACACTTGATATCACATTCTAGGTTTCCCCTAGATTCATACCATACTCCATATATAGTGGTTGGCATTCTCAAGTGGCCCAAAGCTACCTAATATACCTGAGTGGCCAAGGAGCCAAGATACACATTTAGATTTACTCTATTATATACTTTTAACACTTTGCATAGTTAAATTTAAAATTCATTTAATAAACATGGGTGGTAAATGATGGATTTATGGCCTAATTAATTTTTTGAGCTACCCACATGAGAGGGCTAGACACACTTACAATATTATCTAATCTATTCACAAATCAATATATACTAAGTAGGGGTGGGAAATGATGGAGTGAAAATTAGATTGATTTATTGAGTCACCTATATGAGAATTGAGAAAGCCATCACTTAGTCTAATTTATTCAATTATATGATCACTATTTACACTCACACATAGAGGTTTTCACTAGGTTCATGCATTAGTTCACGTACCCATTGAGGTGTATTCATTTCTTTCTTCTCTCTTTACTCAGCTTTAATTGATTACATTATTTTAGCATAGTTTTTTGCTTTTGATCATCTCTTAAGTAAGGACTATTTTTTTCATGTTTTAGTATAAGACATTGCTTTGGATCATGTTTCACATATGTAGACCTAGATTTACATACTTAGAATCAAATACATAGGCTTTACTTCTAAAGTAAGTCTAGGTACGCTTCATTTTCATTTATACTATCCATTTCACTTTGATACATTTGTATCATAAGGGGGGAATGTAATCACCTAAAATTGGTAATTGGATGCTAAGAGTGTTTCTTGAGTTAACCTTTTATTATCTTAGCCCTAGACATATCCTAGATCCTTAGACACACTTTTCCAATTTTTATGTAGACCACAATCATCTATAATTAGCCAAAACATAGTCTCAAGACTATCCTCTCAAATCCTAACCCAACTTACTCAACAACCTACCAAGTAGATATTAGCACCACATTTGTGACACTAAAACCACATATGCTAGTGTCCCCAATTGGGTGTTACTTTCCTTAGCACTAAATCTTCCCAATGGATACTTTTTTAAATGTATGCCCCTCTTAAGATTGGCCTAAGCACATTTTCTTATCTACACAAGCCATATATCTCTATAAATACAAGTATAATTGACCTATATTCACTAGATGGAAAATATATGCAAAAGCACATTCAAACCAAATACAAGTTGAGAAAAATTAAGGTATTTGATACCTATTCTACCCTACTTATACATATTACCATCTAAAGTATTCCTAAGCCTAGTTTTCAAAGATTTTAATGCTCAAGCACATTCAAGGCATCCAAGTCTACTCTCATTCTAGCATTCACTTGTACTTTATCAAGAACTAGGTGGGAGAACTAAATCAGGCTTGATCCCTCTTCAGAGTATTGGTATATAGGAAACTCTCTTCATAACAGGGTATTGAGGTGTCTAGCCTATCTTCCTAATGAACATACAATTATTACTCATGTCATATGTGTAATGAATATTAGGGTTTGTACACTAAATAAAGTTTTACAAGCACAACACAGATCTCTAGGTTTCATGCATGCAGGAATAGGACCTAAAAACATAGGTGTGGGTACTCCCATAAAATAGGAACTATCCTAAAAAGGGGACACTACTGCCACATTCAGGACACTACAACAACATGACACTACTAGGCATATGGTATGCTACTATCCAATGAGCAAATAGGCTCTATAATCTTGTTGATGACACTCAGAACTGTCTAGAACCCAATTTTTAGAACCCAGATCATCTATGATAGGAACTTTCTAGATAAGTATATATTTATGCCTATTTATTATTATTTTTATAAACTCAAAAAAGGTAAAATTCCATAACAAATTAGTACCTAATTATTGAAATTTATTTACATGATTTAAACATCTCAGCTCTTTAATCTAAACATAGGATTTACATAGTTAAACCCTAAAAGGATAAATCCCATATCAAAATGTCAAAAATAACTATAAAATAAATATCCAATGTAATAAAATGAAAAATATAATTAAAAAGGGATATGTGAAAACTATCTAAAACATTCAATCGATGTAAGATAAATAAATTTAACTTGAATCAAACATAAATCAAATGAATACATATATCAAAATAAGTCAAAGTTTTCAATGAGTGAAAAATCAAAATCATTACCTTTACTAAAGCAAAATGTAAGAAATCACAACCATTAAAATACATAAATATGATGACATATATGGTATGAATATGAATGGTGATATACATTTATAAGGAAGGAATGGTTTTATTCCCCAAGGTATTACAATGCAACTCAAAAATTTAAAAAATTAAGTGGTGCTTATAAATAGAAGTTAAAAGGTCAAATATGAAACAAATGGGATGTAAAGAAAAGGGATGTGGTTAAATAAAAGTAGTATACATCAAGGGTATATCATGGAATGTGTGGTGGAAGTGTAAGGATTCAAGTAACCACAAAGGTGACGTAGAAATTCTTAATGGAAATAATACACTCTAATCACATGGGCAAGGCTAATAAATTTTGACATTAAGGACCTAAAGAACCCCACCTAATAAGTGTGATCTTATGATAACTATTTAATTATGCATATCATCCCATGAAGGATATATAAATGAAAAATAAAATGATCTTGCATTCCCATGACATGTTCCCCACTCCTTATAACCCCTTATAGAGGCATTGGTCTACTATGAATATTGGGTAATTGTGTGAGAAATTAGGTGGCACTAGAATGTAAGAAGATATATAATGATGAAATAAGACATCCTACTTTAGTCTACTAGATTAACACACCCCAATGGGCATCATCTCTATCATGAAACTAACTATGGAGTTTGAGTTTTGACTATAATAAGATATGTGCCAAAAATATTACGTATTTTAGTGTGATTTAAATTTCAAGATATGATTTGAATTTTAACATTAGATTTTATTATGACATGGATTTTAAAACCTTTGGTTTTTTATGTTTCTTCCTTGATATTTATTTAAAAAAACCAATAATGGGTTATAAATATGACTAACATAAGAGATCTTATACTTAGCTACTAGAGAGAAGAACCTAAAGAACATGGTGTCTAAAGACTCCTACACTTGCACCATTGAAAATAATGAAATATCAAATTAAAATAAGTGTGGCTCAAGTTAAATAAAGTAAATATGAGGATTATGGAATTCTTTTCCATGTGACTAAGATGTATAAAGAGGAATTTTCTAGTATTTGAACATAGTAAGGGAGAGTTTTGATTTTGAAGTGACTAGTAAAAAAGGGTGATTTGAAAGTACATGGTAATTAAGTCAAATCAAAAAAATGAAACCAAGATAAGTGAATCACTATGAAGGATGGTAATCATGTCACTGGATAATGCATACTAGCCTAAAAAGGGTCTAGCAAAAGCACTCAATAGATAAATGTCCCAAAATAGGGGGATTATAAAATAATACCAAAGAATCACAAGGAGACTATGAATTAAAATAGGTAAAATGTTACAAAATAAACATGAAGGTGACACTTCAGATCCATGAGGGAATTCAACGCTAATTTAAATCATCCCAAAAGAGGGGGAAACTACACAAGTGAAAAATAAACCTAAAGGTGATACCTAAGACCCTCAAGGGAAACTCAAGCCAATAGTAACATGATATAAATTATGAAAACAAAACCCAAAGGCGATACCTAATATCCTCAAAGGAAACTCAAACTATATATAACATGATTTAAATGATATAAATAAAAAATAAACAAAAAAATAGGTGCTGAAATGTAAAATATCATGATATAAGGAAAATATGTACAATGAGCACCACATATTGTAAAAATAATAATATGAAATCCAATCATGTATCAATGTGAACAAAATTATATGAAACAATTATCCACTCATAATTATCATGAAATATTTCAACATACATCATAAATAACATATGTTAAATTTCACTACAACTGATATTTGACTCATACCATGGTCTTTTCCACCCTTTTTGAAAGTTATGATAAGAATTCTTGGAGTACGATATTTAAGGAAAAAGTAGGCATGCTAGAAGGAAAAGTTAATGGCACATATTGATAAGGATAATCAATTTTGGGAATGTGTGGTGCCATGACATACACGTATTTTGGTATAAGTGATGATTCTAATCATATGGGAGGTTGATCCTCTATCATATATAGACCATGTGAAAGATTTTGGAAATTATGAGGTAATTGCCTCATAAACCCCTTGAAATTTTGGTGTATTACTCTAGAATTAGCTATGTGATGCGTGAAACACTGGTACCAAATAAAATACACCTCTTCATGTTTGGAGATACAATTAGGTATAATATTTAAAAGATGTATGTTCAGTAGACTAACAATATTAGATGTTCATGAATTACATAAATATACTATTTAATATCTTTATGATTATTTTAATAATGCATACTAGTCCCATGGAAGCAACAAGAAAGTGTAATATTGGTGTACCAATGTGATAATATATCCATGTTAAGAGTCAAGCCTTTCATCTTTAGCAGTGTTAAAAATATATGGTAAACTCTATGCTCTTGAGTTGAATGATTGGATACCTTATGAAACTCATAATATGATTCATCCTTTTTCATGGGTGGGTGTGGTACCAAATTTGACCCATGTGGAGAATAATACTTGGGCCTATATGAAATGAACAAATGTCATAGCATAATCATTGAGCATGATCTAAAGAGGATGAAAAACAATATGAACTACATGAGAAGTAGAAGGTAGAAATAAATCCATCTCAGACCTACCCACATTAATCAAAGAGGGAACAATATTAGGCAAGTTGGAAGGAAAACTAGATTTAATGATTTCAATTAAATTAATTCTAGAATTAAAAAGTTGACTTCTCATAATATCACTAAGGGGAGGAAATATACCATAGGATCTCCATATCCTTAGCTTGGGCATAACCAAATAATTATGGGTTGTCTAAGGTGTAACTCTTGTCATAATCAAGAGTGGTTATATAAATGTTGAGGTATTCTACCACTATGTCAATATAATATGTACCAAAAGTGGGATTTGTAGGAAGACCATAGAAAAAGGAAACTGAACCATAAACTTATTAGGATAACAAGGTCACAAGGTAGGTGGAAATTGAGAAATGATTTGGTAGGGAAGTTTTGATGTTTTTTTCAAACTAATCTCATTGAACTCATTATCATCATAATCAAGGAGGTTGGGTGGAATATTTCCCACAAGATTAGGGTGACCACTATAACATCAAATTGATTTAATGTGATAATTAAAGTGCTAATACTCACATAATGGAATGTTAGGTAAAGGTTCAAAGTTGGGATTTTAAATACATCACATTATTGGAATTGATTAAAATTTCAAAGGTTAGTATCACCTTGTATCTTATAACTATCACCCCTATAATGAAACTTCAAATAATAGTTTGTGGAAAATGCAATGACCATTATATGATGAGTCTAAGGTAATCCAATAAAAATGTTATATGATAAGGGGAAGTTTAAAATCACAACATTAAATATAACTATAACATGTGGTACTTTGATAGGGATCCATACATCTTAATAGAGGTATTTATATTTGGACATATCCTTAGCACATGTTTTGGGTATACTTAAGGTTGCATTATGAATATCCTAATGCCTTAATAACTTATAAGGAGGTGATAAAAGTTTTATAGATTTTATATATCAATGCTCACTTGACTTTAAGGTCACCAAATTGGATGCTTATAAATAATTTAAGGTCATCCACATGAAGTAATATCTTATTCTGGATCATATATGTGATAGGAAAATATAAAGAGAGAGATGCATCTATTTTTTTATTGACATAAATGGACATATCTTCACATTTTTGTAAAATAATTTCCTCAAACCTAGGAAAACTATCTTCTTTCTACGTATGTGGTGGTTGAGGAATGTTCACATCAAAAAAGTTTGCATAAGATAATTTCTATGACATGGATAAGTCATCATAAGATCAAAAAACAATATTTGAGATGGGAACTTAGAAATTTATTTTATGGGATCCCAATCATCAAAGCCAATGTGAGATATATATCACTATAGAATAGGTATTGAATTCTAAATTGTATCAATTATATAAAAAACTTAATCCAACTAAATTTTATTTAGAGTTAAAGTATACAATTTTGGTACTACCAATATAGTTTAGGTAGGCTAATCCAATTATATTAGCCTGTATAATGTAGTTGGTGATACAAAGACATTAGAAATATAATGTATCAACATAAAAAATATAATATAACAATAATTAGATATATTTTACTATGCTATCCAACATATTATAAATATAAATTATCCAATAAATATATTATATCCACCTAGAAAATTTAGTTAAACCTGATATCGATATGGAATTTTTATTAAGATAGATGGTATAATTGGAATTAATGTGGTTGAAGGAAAAAAATACACTAGGATGACCAATATAATTTTGAAAGGATGGAATTGTATCAGGTTAGTTGATACAATTATGAAATAATGGAACTATACTAGGTTAGATATTATCTCTAGGCTATCAAAACTAAAATGATAATTTCTTCAAATTCAATATCTAAAAAAAATTTGAACTTTATCTTGAATTGATCTATATTTTTGATAAGAGACATGAGGATTAAGATAGTAATAATAAATTTATGAAACTACCCACTTCATGGTTTCATGTTGACCAAGTTTTCCACATCATTATAATAATTAGGGTTAATCATGGTTTTAATAACATTAACAGCTAGTTGGGAAGGAGTTTGAATTTTATTTTTAGATTGTTGATTTTGAGTATGATTTTGAAGTGGGTTGGAATATATGGTAAGGTGAGCATTGGATTAGTGAAGTGTGGTATGTTTGACCTTAGATTCATGAGCCTTAACTACCTTATAAAATGGTTGGTGTCATTATATAATCATGGTTTCACGATCAAATTTTAGACTAGTAATAATTGAAAATATAGATGTATAAATTACATGAAAGTCTCATGAGAATGAAAATAGTTTTATCTATGGATCACTATGTCTTATGGATCATCACCATGTTATAATTTTTGCTTTATGCTAATGTCAACAACTTTTCTAGTAGTTTTCATGATATGTACCAATTTATTCCTTGTAATTCAACTTATGTGTACCCCATAGATCCTAAAGTGTCAATATTATAGCCATAATCTTAAAAATAATGGTATTTAGTGACATAACCACACTCTTTAGCTATGAATCTGTTATTACTAATTATTATAAACAATTCAATTTATGGTTACACCGAGGTAAAATATGAGGTTATCCATGTACATATGTAATTATTATGTATATGAATGTGAATCCTTTTAGGTTCCTCTTATGAAATTATTTTATCATTCAAAATCATTTTTTATGGATCTTTTCCCAATCAAATTCATTTTGATCAAAATATAAAACATATTATCATATTTCTTATCAATATTTCAAGGAAAAAGATCTCGTTGTTGAATTATTCTTCCATCCACTATGTGATATATGGAGAAAGATAAATTATAAATTTAAAGGGTACCTATCTATTAATATTACTAAATTTTATAATAATCTACACTTCCATTCTTTGTAGGCTAGTATCTTTCTTGTTAGTAGAAACAAAGAAGAATAGAGTTAACTATATTGACACCAAACATCTGATCTCTCTAATTGTTTAAAACTTAACATAATATAACTTGGGTATTATATTTATACATTTTTTTCATCTCTTTCTTTCTTTCCTTATTATTTGAATTCATTGCACTTTCATGTTCTCTATCATCCTTAATTTTATTCCACATATAACCTTATTAAACTACTTTAATTAGGTTATCTATCGAGTCTCCTCCGAGGCCCCAGATTAGTGGTATCAAATCATAAACACTTCATATCATCTCAAAGTGGTATCATGGAGTTTACAAATTTATTCATTTTTTATATGCCCACTCATACAAGTTTTTATTATAGGAAGTTGGATTGAGACTCACAACCCTTAATTATACCTTCCTTCATTTACATAAAAGGGAGACAAATATTCAATGATGAAAACTTCATAAATTTTATCTAAAATGATAAAGTATGCATTTTAAATATAATGGGAATATTTGGAAAAATGTCATGAAAATGAACAAGTAAGCATCATTGATAAGATATCACTACTTATAAATCAATAAACTCCTCCCAACACATATCATTTTTAGCTACCATTTAGATAAACTCCATACAAGGTGAAAGTAAATATATACATCCCTATGTTTGAGGTAAAAATAGATGTAGATGCATTATATAACTAACTTAACCTCATTAACCAAAATTACATTTATTCTTTTGAAAGTTTCTTTATCATTAAAGAATTGACGGTAAATCTAATAAACTTCACATGAGAATCATGAAAAATAATTTTAGTTTATACATATTTATAGACACATGTAATTGGTTTATATCAATTAAATAAACCTATTATCCTATTAAAAACTATGATGACTAGTACATCAAGTTCTCTCAATTGTGCCAAGGTAAAGAGAAATCTATGTAGTAAAACACATATACATTTCATGATCTAGTGTACAAACTTAGGATTAAATATTCAAATAATATTATTGTTTTTAAGTATAGGTTAGGATTAATACCTCATATCTAATCATAATGGGACTTTCTATAAATCTCTTCAATCAGAGAAGCCTAAAAATTTTCTTGTAAGTTTGAAGCAAAGGATAATGCTAATACTAAGATAAAATATTTGAAGTATTAGACCCAAAAATAATCTAAAACTTATAATCATAATTAAAAATAATGGAATAATTAAAAATAGCCTCGAAAAAATTAGCAATAGTCATCAAATGATCAGACTAAGCAGTCCAGGATTGACAAGTGGTGTTAAGGTCACAATTTTAGCATCCATTACAATGTGATATACCATATTAGTAAGACTCTAATTGGATTGATTTAAGAAATGGGTAAAGCCAATAAATTATTAGATAAAGTTAATTAGTTCATGTATTATTATCCTAATGTCATGGTGGGTACTACAAACATATATAATACTACTATGGAAATAGTGGAAGCAGAAAAATTATTTCATTATCAAACTTGGATGAATACCCAATCAATACACTTCATTATTGAATAAAAAATTTAGAAGAACCTAATTTATCTAGAAGTATTTTATATATTGAAATTTCCATTTATGTCTCACCTATAACCATACTCTGTCATTTGATTTATGCAGAATATGAGAAACACATCACCCAACAATGTCAAGTGGTACACAACATCAAGCCTTTTCCAGATAAATTCCTTTACGACAATGTTCCATTAGAGGTATGTGATTTTTTAATTTGAAAAATATATATTTAACATAAAAATGTATACTATGAGGTGAATTCAACAAATATTGGCATAGATGTTGGTGGTATGAGATACCACATAATACAAATAGTTCCAAGCCTGTATCTTAGTAGTGTCAGGTAGTGTAAGAAAATAGTCACATATAGTAAAAATATTTCACTTGTTATGGTAAGATATAGATGCAATAAAGTCCTTGTGACACCAACTTCTACCACCATTCTTCTATCAATAACAAAAAAACAACAAAATTGAAGCTCAAGTTAGAAGAATACAATGACATGTTTAAAATACCAAAGGAAGTTTCTACTCACTATGTGGTGAAGCACACTATTGATTTGATCCATTGAATACCACTATTTGATTATTATTTATGCCACATATAATTTCTATAGAATGAATAAATCAAGTAATATATACATGAAATAGTGGATAATGGACATATCAGACCCAACGCATTGCCTTGTGGCAGTTAAATTATGCTTGTACCAAATAAAGAAAACACATGAAGGTTTAAAATTGAATATAAATCTCTTGCCAAAATCATAATGAAAAAATATTATCCTATTACAAGGATTGAGAACCTCTTATACCCTAGCTACAGTGAAAAACACATCACAAATCAATACTAAGTTTGGGGATCATCATATTTTTGTTGATCCTATAAATGTATGGAAGACATCATTCATAGTCATGCCCTTTAATTTGACCAATGAATTATCTAAATTTTTATGGATGATGAATTATATTATAAGGCCATTCACTACATCATTTGTTATATTCTAGCTTAATGATATATTGATCTTTATAAAAACATGGGATGAACATCTTTTCCATATAGAGCAAGTGCTTGACGCTTTTTAAAAACATAAGTTGTATGAAAACATGTATAAATGTTCATTTACCATGTAGTTATATTATTTTGATTATATAATAAATGAATAATCAATGCATGTGGACTCAACCAAAATCACAGTAATCTAAGAATAACCACAACCAAAGAATATATCTAATCTTTATAAATCTTTGGGATTGGTGAATTTCTACAGGGTATTTTTACTTAGTTTTTATCATGTGAATTTGAATCTAAAACAAGTTATTTAAAGTGGTGATAAATCAAATTTCATATAGAATTCCACATAACTAAAAACATTTTAATAATTAAAAAACATACTATGTTCCACTTCAGTACTTGATTTACCATATTACTATCAAAAAAATTAAATTGAGATAGATGCCTCTAAATTTTCACTTGAATTAGTCTTCAATTAACATGGTCATCTAGTTTCTTACCAAAAAAAAACATTCACCACACTAGTAATAAACTACCCAACATATTTTTGATGATCAACTAACCCCTATTCCCAAAATGGGGGCCCTCCTTTCTTTAAATTATAAGAAGGCCCAATATACCAAGCATACTTAATCATTTGATTGCATATGGATTTGATGTAGTTTACCCATACTTGTGTTTATGTAGTTTATTGTTTAATCATTCATGTTGTAATAATGATCAACACTTAGAAATATTTGAATTATTTCAAGATTTATTCAAGATCTTATCTAGTAATGAATCAATTAACCATGGAAGGTTCAATATGTACAAATAGGCTTTTGCTAAGGAAGTACGACCTAGATCTTTAATGGACATAGATATGACCCTCACTAAAAATCTTATTGAACTAATATTTTTTTGTGTTTAAAGCATTTACATACATAGGTTTGATTTAACCTTGTTTAAATATATTTATGATGGGTTATGACTTCTTCTGGAGTCTAACTTAACTTCTCTCTTAACCTCATAAGATGTCAAAATTCAAGTAGAATTTTGTGATGCCTCAAAGAATGTTAAATTTAAGACTACAACTTTAAAGGGATAGGTGTTAACCTCATCAGACAAAACAATGCCTTAGATATTTATAATGCCCTGTGTAAGACACTTGAAGTAAATCCACTAAGTTTAATAGCTATGTGGCATCATTTGAAGAGATTTTGAAGGATATAGCCATTGGAATTCAAATCCTAGGGCTATGTGTCAAGGTCTTAGCCTCTACAAGTAATCCCAATTAATCTGAGCCACCATGCATCCCACTACAATCTATAAGCCCATGAGATGCCACCACATGTCTCAAGTGCTACCAACTAAACTCAAGTATCCTTTTGAGGTGGTGCATGTCCCTTGAGGTTTCACTTAAAATTGATGCTTGTCCATATTGCATTACATCTATCTAAAACTTGTAAGAGCTTAAAAGGCAAAATCTAGGTTACCCTAAGTCATCTAATCTAGGCTCGATGGTATACAACTATTTGAGGCTTCTTCCAAGAATGACAAGTGGTAGAATAATAAACAAAATCCTATGAGAATGATGTGTGTTCTATTTGGACCCATGTGATGATGCCACATGTCATTACTACAATGCTTTTATCTAAGATCAATCACATTACCTATAAGAGTGATGTGTGTCCACCTTAAACCTATGAGATGATGCTACATTCCATTCCCATAAAGATGTATTCCAATATTAATGAAATCATCTTTGAGATAAATATGTGTCTCCACCTGAGCCATGCGATTAGCACCAAGTTACCAATAGTTGGTCAGAATCCTTTCGAAGGTGACACCTATCAGTAAAAGCTCTAATATCCTTTCAAAGGTTAAATTTGGCAAGGTAAATCCATGATTTCCCTTCAAGAGATTCACCTAACAAACAAAAGCCCTGATTGCCCATAAGAGCAATGCATGGCACTCCTATGACTAATTAAAACTAAAAGGCAATCCAAAATCTTTCCATAAATTTAAAAATTCCATGTGGTAGGGTACAAATAAGTCATCATACTAAGCTACATTCTAAAATACCATGAGCAAACAAAAGCTACCACATATCTAGACTTTGAGCCACCTAAGCACCTTAGTCACATTCAGACCCCATGAATGCCTAACTGGTAGCCACATGTTAAAAGGTGGAAATATTTATCTTTAAACCTAAAATTGGTGGTAGATAAAATTTAAATTAGAGATAAATTTTAATTCTAATACAATTAAATTCCAAAATAAATATTATGAAAGTTGCTTTAAACATATGTAAAGTTGATGTGTTCACCATTAATATAGCATGAACTATAATCACCATCTACACTGCATTAATCAAAGTAATATTTCAAAATTATACTCAAATCGACTATTATTACCTACATTTTCACTTGAATCTATATGCATTTATTCTCCTTGTTATCTATGACAAAGCTTGATCTATTCATAGATTATAATGTACCCACCATTATTAGATCTTGAAACTTGTAGAGAGATATAGAAGGACACTGGTTTCTACCTAGAATATTATAGAAATGGCACAAGCAAGTCCCTCCACCTTAAGTAAGATAATGTATCTTATAAATGATGACTTCTTATTATAGTATGGCAATTTAGTTATTTTCAAAGACTCAGAATTCATCCTTGAGGCCATAAACTCAGGGGATATACATTACAACAACATTTAATTTAATGTAGAATCAGTTAGGGCAATTGATTAGGTTGAAAAAATTCCTCACATTATTCAATTAGCTTTGAACATCCTTATAATTCATGCTACCAATCTCCACAAGGACATAATGAAGCCAAAGATCATACCATACACTGACCTAGTCTATGGTATTTTTGGGAGGATGAGGTGTGAGGATGGGTTACTTAAATCAATGAACCAAGGGATATCGATCACCTTCATAGTAGGGTCAAGCTTTGAAAAGTATTATGACCTTCCTTCCCCATAAGTAGACTATAACTAGAGTGAAATTGTTAATTGGTATGAGGCACACTCCCTACAAAAAGTCTTGGCATCATGGGTAACTAACCCAAATGGAGTGGTCTTCATGGATTACCAAGGGAACACACATATCCATCAATTTAATAAGTGATTCAAGATTGGCATCATTCTCCCCAATAGAATATATGGCAACCCATACATTAGGAATGTAGACATAAGAAATATCTTACTACTATAGATAATCTTGGAGGATATGTAGATTCCCTCAATTGGGGATATTATTAGTAACAAATTGATATACATAATTAATGACACTTGAAATAATGGTACCCCATTATACATGATGAGTTACCTATTAGATTTAATATGCATAATTGCCCAGTTATGCCCAAACTCATGTCCCTAAAGTATTAAGAGATTATTCCCTAGCTATTTTGTATAATGTACATTCACCACTTCAAGTGAAATATAAAGATGATTTTAGAAGATTTATACCTAGTTTTTTACAAATCAATCATTGAGTATAAAATGTTGAGGGTTCCCCTAAAGGTTAGATAAACATTAAAGGAAATGGGAAGCTACTAGATCTATCCAAATTGCATAGTCATCTTGATATAAGGGGTGATGTGGATCCTCTTAGGTTATCAATATATGTACCAATGAAATTGGATGAGGAAGAGATGTCCTATCAACTACTGCATGGAGTTGATGGTTTCTTTAAGAATAAAAAGAAGACAATCCCTCACAAGGTCCCATAAAAGCTAGTGATGACTAAAATTATAAAATGGCATGATGTTATTATGGCTACAAGTTAAAGTTACTCATATGTATTACCTAATGATGACTACAAACCATGAAATCCAAATGGTTTCAATGTCAAACACCTACTCAAGTTTAATAAGGATATAAAAATGGAGTATAAGCATAAATAAGGGGTGCATGAATGGATATAAATGGATGCCATGAATGATGAATTGGTAATAAGGAATATAATAAGGAATAATATTGAGATATAAATGAGTTTTTATAGAGATAATAAGAAGGAAGACATTGTAAATCCTCAGCCATTGATAACTCATGGAAGCATGTTTGATTTAGATTATGAGGAGGGATAAGAAGAGGAAGAACATAATGTTTCTCTCATTAGGAAAATACCATAAAAGCCTCCAATTATTTCCACTTCATGTAATCAAGGCATTCCTCCAAGATATAATTAAGGAGGATCAAGCATCCAAAATGACCCCTCCCAAGGTCTTACATTCATTTATGCATTTGTCATGGGAGCTTCTCTTCAAAGATTAGATCAGCCTAACCCTACTATAATTGACCTAGGTGAATTTCAACAAAGAATCAAGATTTTAATATAATAATTATAGGCATTATCTAGGAAAAATATATATAAGGTTTACAAGAGAAATAAATAACCTAAGACTACTACCATGAGAGGCAATTGAAGAAACATTGAGTCTTATGCTTATAGAACATGAGAGGCTCATCTAGGATATACCTAAATTATTTTGGCCCATGATCCTAGATTTCACCTAGATAGATCAGGATTACTTATCCTACATAGAAGTGTGGACAAAATAAGAGGTAGAGAATAAGTAGAAGAAATAATAACAAGCTAGCCAACAACCTCTTTAGGACTATGAAGAATATTTAGATTCATTTTGTAAATTCAAAATTAGAATATTCCATTATAGCATTTTAGCCAATTGGATATATTTGGGAACATTTTTTGGGACCATGTAAACTTGTCTTAGGAAATTTTTATGCCTATAAATATGGGCTTCCCCTCATTTATAATCAGAAACAATTGTTATCAAAATTAATGCAATAGAGCCAAGAATTCAAGAGTTTGTCTAAAGTGTTATAGTATGCGTCTCCTATGATTTTTGTTTCTCAAAATTTCAGATGAATAATAATTTGTTTTATATTAGCTAATTTGGAAATAAAATTCATTATATGAATATGTTAGTTTGAGTTTGATACTAAGCTGACTAATCTGTTGGTATATTTTCTCTATCTTTTTCTCATTTGCAATTGAATGTGTTATGCAATTTACTATGAATGAATAATTTTATGAAATATATGCTCTTAGATACATTAATTTACTTTCCTTTTAATATTCAAATATGTTTACTTGAATTTTATTGATGCACTAGAGTTGGTAAGCATTAGTTTTATATTTTTTTGCCTTAAAAGTTAGGAGAATTGGTATCTTTGATCATCTGAAGTGAACCTTCTTTTCTGCCTTACCTATCTCATATTTGGAACAACCTATGAATAATTTTAGCTTAGTTCATTCTATAAATATTCATTTTTAGTTTATATTTTTGTAAATAATTCACAAATATTAGAACAATTTCATAAAGATTAACAATAATAAAGTGTCACTATATAACATCTATTGTCCCTACAGAAGGGTCTGATTATTTAATTTTAAGTGATGACCATATCTCTACCATTTGTGTTATTTCCAGTAGTAATTATGTTAATAAATCAATCCTTGAGTCTTCCAAGACTCAAAATTTAGTTTCTTACTTTCCCCTTGTTTCCTAGTGACATAGGGAGCATAATAAGGGCATCAAAAGGAAAGGAAAAGTTGGTGCTAGAAGGAGGTCCACACATAATTAATTTCATGAATATTTGTATAATTATAGTGTAATTTATTGAAATTTTGAATAATTGTTTCAAAGTATGCAAATATTATTAAATAACACTAAATATTTACATTCTTTACATGAATATTTGCATCTTTTGCATTCTTTTAAGGATTTCATCAAAGTTAGTGTTTATTTGTGAGAATTCAATTAATAACCTAGATGTTTGTTTAAATTTGTGTAAAATAGGAGAAATACATCATCCTTTAATCATATTCAAGGTTATTTTGATCATATTTACAAATCTTCATGTAAATTTGGTAAAGAATCTAGATATTCATAAGAATTTGTGCAAAGGTCAATCTTTGGGACCTTGTTTGCACTAGATCTAGGCATTTAAGATCATATTGCTCTATTTCATTTGGAATTAAGTAAATATTTATGTATCTTTATGTCTAAAGATGGTTTGAAGTGATCAAGAACTCTTATATTGTTAAATTGGATGTGGAATTGCTTCAAAATACTAGTTTAACATTGATCCTTATAGGTTAACATGGAAGATTAATAATATTTGTGTAGGTATTGAAAACATTGAGGTTTCAAGGCTTGGATCCTTAAATATCAAGGTAAAGCTACTTAGTCTAAAGTTTTTCTATGAAGATTGACTGATTTTTGTGATATTTCTCATTTGTGAATCCATATTTGAAATTTATTTGCTCTTAGTGCCCATTTTGCATCCTAGAATTACCTAGGATTAGAACTAGATCCCAATCTAAACCCATGATCCCTTTAACATCACTAAAAACCCATAGGAAAGCTAGAATAGACAAAGCTATATGTAATAAGTCTAGGACCCAAAAAAATTCCCTATATTACAATAATTTACAACCCCTTATACCAGTCATGGCATTGTTAGTTTGTTCATCCATCAATGTCCCTAGACCTATACATGATCTACCAAGAAATCCAAAAACATACTTGCCTCTCTTTGCCCCCATAGATAGAGTGACTACTGAAGAACAAATAAAGTCCTTTAAGGAATATTTTATGACACTTAATGTGATCCATGAGGACATCATTTTACATTTTGAGATGTCACTTATGATTGGTTCCTCAACTTACTTGAATATTTCATCATGGGATGGGGATAGTTTAATGACACTTTTATTGCCTAATTTGGTAGGGTTGTTATCTTGGGAGTTGTGTAACAATAATTTACCACCCTCAAAATGGACATAAAGGAGCCAATCAAAAAGTAAACATAAGGTTATAAAATATGTATACCTTGATGTCCCCACCATATAATACAATAGATGAATTAGCTTTAGATATATATAATAATACTTTAGACCCAATGACAACTATCTTCTTGAGAAGGGCCTTGAATATTGATACTTTGCCTTTAGAATATGTTGAGGCCATCCATATTGAGGATCAAATGCACTTGTAGGGGCACCCTACCTTTTCTATATTGAACTTTAATCCAATGATGCTTGCTCTAAATGTTATACTCAACATGAACCAAAATCACCTTACATTAAACAAACTATTAGTAATCAACTAGTTTTCTTTGAGCCAAGCTTCACCCAATTAGTAACTAGGATTCTTTAACCAATAAAATGTTGGAACACATACCTATAACAATGTCATCCAAATAATGATGCCTGTAAATAATAATAATTTCCAAGTTACAACCAAAAATAATATATCAGATCCTCCAAAGGGAGAATTAGACTCGATATAAATAATTGTTCAAAACTCAATAACAATTTCTTAGATCTCAAGAAATAGATGGGACATACTAGCAAGAGTTTAAATATAAATTATAATTTCCATAGATATAACATAAATTTAAATAGGCCTAACAATATTTTATCGTCAGTAGATGCCTCCTTCATTCTTCCTTTTACAACTTGATTAGAGAAAACCCACGATAGTAGGCAGGGGCCGAATGGCTATGGCTTCACACTATTATTTCAAACTATAAATATTACAAACACTTGTTTCAATTTCTGATTCTCAGGATCCTTTGAAAAGGGCAAGAGAAGAGCATACTCTTTTAACAAGGCTACTAGATTTATAAAAGCTTAGAAAAAATTTTCTTCGATGGAAATGCTATGAAGGAGAGGCCTATATATAGTATTTTGGGAGGTCCTGCCTAGTCACTGTCAAGGCGGTGTCAAGTCCCATCATACTTTACAGTGTGAAAGGTGAGCTAGTGAAATGTTGTTGGATGTGCTAGATGATGATGATGTTTGGTGGCGTGGGTCCAACATTGATAGGATTGAATAGACACCTAAGCTGGAAGGTACTGGAGAGATGCCAGTGCTGGGGTCCAGCTTTACATGTGTGATATCATGGAGTGATGTGGAAATAAGATTCCCACTCTAGCTGTCTTCTAATGATCATATGCACCACAGTGTCTTGATCATGATTATCCTCTTCGTGAATGCGGTGTGGGTCATGCGTTGTAATCCACTCATGCAGATGTTCATTGGAAGGAGATCTAATTTTTATCAACCATGTCCATAATGGATGTTTAAGTAACTCGGTGAATTGATAATATAGAAATTCACTATTTAGTCTTTCTATGTAGATGACTATAGAGTTTTGGTGGCAGTTTGCCTGGATTGTAGATGCTGAGGACATTTGTAAGTCTTGTCCCGCTGCATAAGAAATCCTTGTGTATCTAGGATACAACCCTTCTCACAGAATCTGTTCTTAGATAAGGATATTCAAAGAAGGAAATCCTTGGTTATATATTCTAGTCAGATTGAAACCAGGAATGGGTTGATGCATCAATGTTGTTGGAGGATTTTGGCTGAGCCAATCTGCAATAACATTTTTAGTGCCTTTGATGTGTTTTAAATAAAAATTAAACTGATTAAAAAATGCTTGCCATCTAACATATTTATCGTGACCATCCTTATGACCATGATCCTTTTCTTTAAAGGTCAAAAATCTAGTACAATTGGTAATTACAACAAAATGAGGCAAATGGAGAAGTTTTAACATGAACTTCTCTAAGCATTTCTTTACAGCATAGATTTCTTTATCCGAAGAAATCCATTTAAGTACATCAAGACTGAAAACTCCACTAGAAAATTCACAAATGAATTCCTTATTATTATGTACACAAACAAGTACTCTTCCCCATGAAATATCAGAGGCATCAGTATAAACCTTCATTTGATCAGATTTAGGGATATGCAGTTCTGGTAGTAAGGAAACTGTTGACTTAATTTTTTGAACTGCTTTTGTATGTTGTTCTTCCCAACAGAAAGTTTTCTTTTTCTGAATAAGTTCTTGAAGAATGAACTTGTCTTCACCAGAGTTAGGATAGAAACTCTTCAAATAATTTAATAATCCCAAAAAGGCTTGAAGCTTAGCTTTGTTTAGCTTCTCTAGAAAACTGATGACTTTCTCCTTGATATGCGACTGGATTTTCAATTTAGCATCTCAGATTACCATGCTGAGGAAATTACATTTAGTTTTACACAACTGAATCTTTGTCTTTGAGAGGACAATTCCTGCATCTTGAGCCGGTTGGAAAAACTTGGAGAGATGAGTAAAATGGTCAGTCAAACAATTACTAAAAATTAGTATGTCATCAATATATACACACAAAAAATTAGAAGTGCCTTGGAAGATCTTATCCATATGAGCTTGATAATATGTTGGGGCATTCATCAAACAAAAAAGCATTATTGTCCATTGGAAATGGCCAAAAGGGTACCTGAATGTTGTCTTTTCCCTATCAGCTTCTTTGACTCTGATTTGATAAAAGCCTGACTTGCAATCGAATTGAGAGAAGTATTTACATGTTGTAACTTTCTCCAACAGGTAGATTTTATCTTGAATTGGATATGTAAATGGTTGTGTAATGGCATTCAATGGTCTATAATTAATGACCATTCTTTTCTTTCCTCTTTTCTGCTCAGAATGTTTGTTTACCATAAAGGCATAACAACAGAAAGGGGAAGTGGATTTTTCAATAAAACCATTAGCCTCCAGTTCTTTGATCTGGAGTTCCATATCGTTATAATCCTGAGCTGGTATTGGGATCTTCTTCCCAATTTTCATATGTTTGCCTTCGAGGATTTTTATGTCCATCTCTGGCATAGATTTAGACCAAAACTGCTGAGGGTTGTCAGAACAGATAGTGGTTTTAATCCTTTCTCGTATTTCTTGGATTTCAGCTGGGATTACAATTACTGGGCTTTGAGTCATTGAACTTGGAAATTTTTTAGTGGCATATATGAGGCAAGGAATCCTCATCCTTTCATTCTCAATTGTAAACATGATACTCTTGGTAGTTGAACCATAAGGGGAGTATCTGTCAATAAAGGCACCACCTAGTAAGATATCTACAGGCATCCTATCTAAAGCAAAAAAGTTAGCATGGAAGATTTTATCTTCAATCCAAAGGGTTTGTTGATGTTTATATTTATTACAGATAAAACTGTTCCCTTGGAGATCTAAGCTCTTATAAGCTAAGGTATCATCCAATGTCTTCCAGTCATGGATGAGTTATGATTTAGCAAAGGAGAGAGAAGCTCCTGTGTCTATCTAAGAATCTACTAGTCTGCCATTGATTTCTAAGGCTATGAACTGGGCAAAATTTCCATTAATAAGCTGCATAAGATATGTAGGCTATGGAATTTCCAAAGGAGGAATACTAGTACATACCAGTTTTTGTCTCCCTGGATCCTAAACAATAGATTGTTCAGTGTAGATGTCTTCTTGTTCTTGAGCTGCTTCTTCTTCTTCTTGGAGGTTACTACATTCACCTGGGTAGTAATCCTGGTCAGAGTAGAAAGAACTTTCTACATCATCATCCTCTTTATTTTCTTCTGTGGGTAATAGCACATCCCACTGTGGCTCAATCTTTGGTGCTTGGATTTCTCTTGGAGGTTCTTTACTGGTGAACTTGTTCTTGATCCAAGAGTTGTTGGGTCTGAAAGAGCTCAAATATTGCAAAGGAGGATGTTGAGGTCTTTGCAATGTAGGTGGCATTCTAGGCATTGAGGGTTGTCTCGCTCTGGATGGTCCTTCTCCTCTAGAGTATCCTCTTCCTCTAGGTTTCTCTAGTCATTCTGGGACTTCTTGATGATGTCTGGACCAGTTCCCATGTGCTTCATAATTTAGCTATGAAAAATCATGGTGCCTAGATCGGTACCATGGATGTTGCATATTGGTTAGTGGTTATTCCAAGTCATCAGCTAATGACTTGAGAGCATCTACATCATTGTCATCATCTGAATCAGCTTTTGGGAGATCATCTAGAATTGGTTCATAGATGTCATCCTGTAAATAAAGGTCTTCATCAGAATCTACAATATCCCACCACGCAGCTATGTTGGAGGTGAAAACAACTTTTACTCCAGGATTCTTGCAGTGGCATTAGGGAGCAATATGGCCAGGTTTGCGACAGATGTAGCAAATTGGCTGCTTGGAAGGAGGACGAGCTATGAGTCATTTCTTGAGGAAATGATGAGGAGGTGCATAGGAATGCTTGCAAGGAAAAGAGCTATGCTTAAAAGAGACATGCTTGCGGTGCTGCTTCTACTATTTGTGAGGTTGAACAAATGGCCGACAACCAAATGGGGTTGTTTCTTGAAATACAAGAATAATTTTTGAGGTTTGATGCTTGGTGAGTTTCTGGATGGACTTAGTCTCAGAGACTAAGCACATAGCTTGCTACTTAGAAACATCAATCACATCTGAGAGAGAGAGATCTTCAATCATTAGTCCTTTAAGATCAATATAAGTAATAACTCTATTAATAAGATTATATGGTAGAGCATGCAAAAATTTGAACTTAATCTCAGTGAATGAGAAACTCTTGCTTTCATATGCCAATTCTCTGAATTGTTTGGCAAAGGCATCAAATTGCTTTAAATCGCATAGCTCCATCTTTAGAAGCCATTTCTTGGATTCCAGTTCTCTATTGCAAACTAGAGGTGCAAACTCACTAATTAATAAATTGAATAATGTGGATAAAGAATCAGGATGATTATGTACACGTTCATATTGTTTGGCTTCGGTCATTGAACTCCACCACTGGCTAATAATACCCTAGAAAAACTTTGAGGCAAAACAAGTAGTTCTAGCTTGATCTAAATGGGCACTGATAGTGATAGCTCTCATGGAGTTACACCATGCAGTGATCTCATTCAATGGATTGAGGAGATCATCAATATTGAGATACCAAGGCTGCAACTAGACATGTGTTCTTTGCATGAGGATGGTATTGGACTGCCTTTTAACAGTTTTAAAATTGGATCCAAAAGAAATTGAATAGTTGGGCTTCTTAGCAGAAGATTCTGCTTTCTGATCTTGTTTTGAAAGCCAATCTAAACTATCATCTAAAGCATCTAGTTTAGTAGCAATAGAAGATACTTTTTACTGTATCTTTTCTATGTTATCTTTTATATACAAAACATCTCGACAGAGATCATCAAAATTCTCTGTGAAGTGGGAGTTGAACCTGGCAGTATAATTTAATTTTTTGAACTCGTTAAAGGGTTCAACATCTCCTTGGTAAGTAGCTAAAAAATATTGTACAATTCCTGTTGGCTACTTATATACGCCTTTATGAGGTGGCCATCTTCCACCTTTGTACAGAGTGACTTTATTCTCTGTATAGAATTCCAGACTTTCTTCTCTAGGAAGATTCATCATTGTACAGGGTAATTGATCCTTTGGATCATTCCCTTGATTGATCTCTTCATATTCTATCAATATATGACCTATTTTGACAGTTCTACGTGAAGAGGAAGTAGATGGTCTGGATGGAGACAAACGGGAAGAATTTACAGACAAAGATCTGGGCAATATATTTACAGTTCTGCCATCGCTTTTATGGACTGTAGCTTGACCTTTCATTCTTGGAGAAACATTTTTCAACCAGTCAAGTTTCCAATCAGAAGGGATTTTGACTAACTTGATATGGCCTTTCTGGAGTTGGACAGTACCATTTAGTCTTCTGGCATAGGGCAGATTCTCTAAGATCTTTAGATGGTTAGTGTTCGTCATACTATAAACAACAAAAATATTTATAGATGCATACTTAAATTCACCAAACATATCTAAACAAAATAGGGAGTTGAATAATCCCCAACAATCTAAAGATCCATTTTTGACTTCTTTATAACCTTTATCACAGACTGTGACAGAGAGGTTAGGACAAAATTCAAAACAAATAACCTCATCGTTCAAGTGACCAAGACTAGATATTTGACAAGAATGCTTGAAGCTAACTTGATGATGATCACGCAAAGCAAGATATATAACAAGCTTAATATTATCAAGAATCAAAAGAGTTATTTGTATTATGATAAGACCAAAGTGAACAAATTTCACATCTTCATGTGACCTGATATAATTGATTTTTGATTCAGGTAATAGAGAGAGCAAATTTGTTTGGAATGTCTTCTTTGGATTATATCAAAGGGTTAACTCTATGGATTTGATCCGGGGCTTTACAAAAGACATATATATAGAATTATAGACAAACTTAGACTTAAACAATTCAGACTTTTTATAAACATGTGAAGCTTTAATAGCTGTGGGTTTGTACAGGCTATTTTCTTTTTCAAGATTTTCTTTAGTGATTTATATATCTGGATAGTCAGATATTTGTTCAGGAATGAAGGACGGGAGTTCATAGGTTCCTTCTAACTCAGATTCATTAACTATTTCTATTTTAGAGGAGGTTTGGGCTTTTCCAAATTCTATGGCAGAGAGATTTGAGGTTTGGTAAGCGAGAAAATTCTGGCAAGGGAAACAGAAGATGCAGAGATAAAGCAGCCTATGACAATTTAAAAACAGCCTGTGACTCCATGTAATATACTTTCCCAAAGAATTTTTCAAAGCAGAGAACTCAAAAAGTCAGAGCTAAGAATTCTTAAAAAATCAAACGATCCTTTCAATAACTAATAGTGACTCTAATGTATGGCTCTAATACCAATCTTTTATCATCAATAGTGGGTTTTCTCTAATCAAGATGTAAAAGGAAGAATGAAGGAGGCATCTACTGATGATAAAAGATTGGTATCAGAGCCATACATCAGAGTCACTATTAGCTATTGAAAGGATCATTTGATTTTGTAAGAATTATTAGCTCTGACGTTTTGAGTTCTCTGCTTTGAAAAATTATTTGGGAAAGTATATTGCATCGAGTCACAGGCCATTTTTAAATTTTCATAGGCCATTTTATCTCAACATCTTCTGTTTCCCTTACCAAAATTTTCTCGCTTACCAGACCTCAAATCTCTCTGCCATGGAATTTGGAAAAGCCCAAACCTCCTCTACAGTAGAAATAGTTAATGAATCTGAGTTAGAAGGAACCTATGAACTCCCGTCCTTCATTCCTCAACAAATATCTGACTGTCTAGATATAGAAATCACTAAAGAAAACCTTGAAAAAGAAAATAGCCTATACAAACCCCTGGCTATTAAAGCTTCACATGTTTCTAAAAAGTCTGAATTGTTTAAGTCTAAGTTTGTCTATAATTCTACATATATGTCTTTTGTAAATCCCCAGATCAAATCCATAGAGTTAACCCTTCAATATAAGCCAAAGAAGACATTCCAAACAAATTTGCTCTCTCTGTTACCTAAATCAAAAATAAATTATATCAGGTCACATGAAGATGTGAAATTTGTTCACTTTGGTCTTATCAGAATATAAATAACTCCTTTGATTCCTGGTAATATTAAGCTTGTTATATATCTTGCTTTGTGTGATCGTCGTCAAGTTAGCTTCAAGCATTCTTTTCAAATATCTAGTCTTGGTTGCTTGAATGATGAGGTATTTTTTTTGAATTTTGTCCTAACCTCTCTGTTGCAATCCGCGATAAAGGTTATAAAGAAGTCAAAAATGGATCTTTAGATTGTTGGAGATTATTCACCTCCCTATTTGGTTTAGATATGTTTGGTGAATTTAAGTATGCATCTATAAATATTTTTGTTGTTTATAGTATGACGAACATTAACCATCCAAAGATCTTAGATAATCTGCCCTATGCCAGAAGACATCTACACTGAACAATCTATTGTTCAGGATCTAGGGAGACAAAAACTGGTATGTACTAGTATTCCTCCTTTGAAAATTCCATAGCCTGCATATCTTACGTAGCTTATTAATGGAAATTTTTCCCAGTTCATAACCTTATAAATCAATGGCAGACTAGTAGATGCTCAGATAGACACAGGAGCTTCTCTCTCCTTTGCTAAATCACAACTCATCAATGACTGGAAGACATTGGATGATACCTTAGCTTATAAGAGCTTAGATGTCCAAGGGAATAGTTTTATCTGTAATAAATATAAACATCAACAAACCCTTCGAATTCAAGATAAAATCTTCCATACTTACTTTTTTGCTTTAGATAGGATGCCTGTAGATATCTTACTAGGCGGTGCCTTTATTGACAGATACTCCCCTTATGGTTCAACTACCAAGAGTATCATGTTTACAATTGAGAATGAAAGGATGAGGATTCCTCACCTCATATATGCCATTGAATAATTTCCAAGTTCAATGACTCAAAGCCCAGTAATTGTAATCCTAACTAAAATCCAAGAAATAGGAGAAAGGATTAAAACCACTATCTGTTCTGATAACCCTCAGCAGTTTTGGTCTAAATCTATGCCAGAGATGGACATAAAAATCCTTAAAGGCAAACATATGAAAATTGGGAAGAATATCCCAATACCAGCTTAGGATTATAATGATATGGAACTCCAGATCAAAGAACTGGAGGTTAATGGTTTTATTGAAAAATCCACTTCCCCTTTCTGTTGTTACGCCTTTATGGTAAACAAACATTCTGAGCAAAAAAGAGGAAAGAAAAGAATGGTCATTAATTACAGACCATTGAATGCCATTACACAACCATTTCCATATCCAATTCCAGATAAAAGCTACCTGTTGGAGAAAGTTTCAACATGTAAATACTTCTCTCAATTCGACTGCAAGTCAGGCTTTTATCAAATCAGAGTCAAAGAAGCTGACAGGGAAAAGATAGCATTCAGTTGCCCTTTTGGCCATTTCCAGTGGACAGTAATGCCTTTCAATTCGATGAATGCCCTAGCATATTATCAAGCTCATATGGATAAGATCTTCCAAGGCACTTCTAATTTTTTGTGTGTATATATTGATGACATACTGATTTTTAGTAATTGTTTGACTGACCATTTTAATCATCTCTCCAAGTTTTTCCAACTGGCTCAAGATGCAGGAATTGTCCTCTCAGAGACAAAGATTCAGTTGTGTAAAATTGAATGTAATTTTCTCAACATGGTAATCTGAGATGCTAAACTACAAATCCAGCTGCATATCAAGGAGAAAGTCATCAGTTTTCTAGAGAAGCTAGACAAAGCTAAGCTTCAAGCCTTTTTGGGATTATTAAATTATTTGAATAGTTTCTATCCTAACTCTGGTGAAGACAGGTTCATTCTTCAAGAACTTCTCCACAAAAAGAAAACTTTCTGTTGGGAAGAACAACATACAAAAGCAGTTCAAAAAATTAAGTCAATAGTTTCCTTACTACCAGAACTGCATATCCCTAAATCTGATCAAATGAAGGTTTATACTGATGCCTCCGATATTGCATGGGGAGGAGTACTTGTTTGTGTACATAATAATAAGGAATTCATTTGTGAATTTGCTAGTGGAGTTTTTAGTCCTGATGTACTTAAATGGATATCTTTGGATAAAGAAATCTATGCTGTAAAGAAATGCTTAGAGAAGTTAATATTAAAACTTCTCCATTTGCCTCATTTTGTTGTAATTACCGATTGTACTAGATTTTTGACCTTTAAAGAAAAGGATCATGGTCAGAAAGATGGTCACGGTAAATATGTTAGATGGCAAGCATTTTTTAATCAGTTTAATTTTTCTGTAAAACACATCAAAGGCAGTTGAAATGTTATTACAGATTGGCTCAGCTGAAATCCTCCAACAACATTGATGCATCAACCCATTCCTAGTTTTAATCTGACTAGAATATATAACCAAGGATTTCCTTCCTTGAATATCCTTGTCCAAGAATAGATTCTGTGAGAAGCGTTGCATCCTAGATACACAAGGATTTCTTATGCAGTAGGACAAGACTTATAGATGTCCTCACCAGCTACAATCCAGGCAAACTGCCACCAAAACTCTGGAGTCATCTACATAGAAAGACTGAACAGTGAATTTTTGTATTATCAATTCACTGAGTTACTTAAACATCCATTATGGACATGGCTGATAAAAATTAGATCTCCTTCCAATGAACATCTGTATCGGTGGATTACAAGGCATGGCCCACATTGCATTCACGAAGAGGAGAATCATGATCAAGACACTGTGGTGCATACGATCATTAGAATACAGCTGGAGTGGGAATCTTGTTTCCACATCACTCCACGATATCATGCATGTGAAGCTAGACCCCAGCACTGGCATCTCTCCAGTACCTTCCAGCTCAGGTGTCTATTCAATCTTATCAGTGAAGATGACTTAGAGGATGAAGCGGAAGCAATGTTGGACCCATGCCACCAAACATCATCATCATCCAGCGCATCCAACAACATTTCACTGTAGCTCACCTTTCATGCTGTAAAGTATGATGGGACTTGACACTGCCTTGACAGCGATCAGGTAGGACCTCCCAAAATACTATATATAGGCCTCTCCTTCATAGCATTTCCATCGAAGAATTTTTTTTATAAGCTTTTAGAAATCTAGTAGCCTTGTTAAAAGAGTATGCTCTTCTCTTGCCCTTTTCGAAGGATCCTAAGAATCAAAAATTGAAACAAGTGTTTCTAATATTTATAGTTTGAAATAATAGTGTGAAGCCATAGCCATTCGGCCCCTACCTACTGTCGCAGGTTTTCTCTAATCAAGCTGTAAAAGGAAGAACGAAGGAGGTGTCTACTGATGATAAAAGATTGAAGATTGGTATCAGAGCCATACATCAGAGTCACTATTAGCTATTGAAAGGATCATTTGATTTTGTAAGAATTCTTAGCTCTGAATTTTTGAGTTCTCTGCTTTGAAAAATTCTTTGGGAAAGTATATTGCATCGAGTCACAGCCCATTTTAAAATTGTCATAGGCTGCTTTATCTCTGCATCTTCTATTTCCCTTGCCAGAATTTTCTCGCTTACCAAACCTCAAATCTCTCTGCCATGGAATTTGGAAAAGCCCAAACCTCCTCTACAATAGAAATAGTTAATGAATCTGAGTTAGAAGGAACCTATGAACTCCCGTCCTTCATTCTTGAATAAATATCTGACTGTCCAGATATAGAAATCACTGACGAAAACCTTGAAAAAGAAAATAGCTTGTACAAACCCCCGGCTATTAAAGCTTCACATGTTTATAAAAAGTCTGAATTGTTTAAGCCTAAGTTTGTCTATAATTCTACATATATGTCTTTTGTAAAGCCCCGAATCAAATCCGTAGAGTTAACCCTTCGATATAAGCCAAAGAAGACATTCCAAACAAATTTGCTCTCTTTGTTACCTGAATCAAAAATCAATTATATCAGGTCACATGAAGATGTGAAATTTGTTCACTTTGGTCTTATCAGAATACAAATAACTCCTTTGATTCCTGATAATATTAAGCTTGTTATATATCTTACTTTGTGTGATTGTCGTCAAGTTAGCTTCAAGCATTCTTGTCAAATATCTAGTCTTGGTCACTTGAATGATGAGGTTATTTGTTTTGAATTTTGTCCTAACCTCTCTATCACAGTCTGTGATAAAGGTTGTAAAGAAGTCAAAAATGGATCTTTAGATTGTTGGGGATTATTCACCTCCCTATTTGGTTTAGATATGTTTGGTGAATTTAAGTATGCATCTATAAATATTTCTATTGTTTATAGTATGACGAACACTAACCATCCAAAGATCTTAGAGAATCTGCCCTATGCCAGAAGACTAAATGGTACTGTCCAACTCCAGAAAGGCCATATCAAGTCAGTCAAAATCCCTTCTGATTAGAAACTTGACTGGTTGAAAAATGTTTCTCCAAGAATGAAAGGTCAAGCTACAGTCCATAAAAGTGATGGCAGAACTAAAAATATATTACCCAGATCTTTGTCTGTAAATTCTTCCCGTTTGTCTCCATCCAGACCATCTACTTCCTCTTCATGTAGAACTGTCAAAATAGGTCATATATTGATAAAAGATGAAGAGATCAATCAAGGGAATGATCCAAAGGATCAATTACCTTGTACAATGATGAATCTTCCTAGAGAAGAAAGTCTGGAATTCTATACAGAGAATAAAGTCACTCTGTACAAAGGTGAAAGATGGCCACCTCATAAAGGCGTATACAAGCAGCCATCAGGAATTGTACTGTATTTTCAGCTGCTTACCAAGGAGATGTTGAACCCTCTAATGAGTTCAAATAAAGAAATTATACTACCAGGTTCAACTCCCACTTCACAGAGAATTTTGATGATCTCTGTCGAGATGTTTTGTATATAAAAGATAACATAGAAAAGATACAGCAAAAAGTATCTTCTATTGATACTAAACTAGATGCTTTAGATGATATTTTAGATTGGATTTCAAAATAGGATCAGCAAGCAGAATCTTCTGCTAAGAAGCCCAACTATTCAATTTCTTTCGGCTCCAATTTTAAGTCTATTAAAAGGCAATCCAATACCACCCTCATGCAAAGAAGACATGTCCAATTGCAGCCCTGGTATCTCAATATTGATGATCTCCTCAATCCATTGAATGAGATCACTGCATGGTGTAACTCCATGAGAGTTATCACTATCAATGCCCATTTAGATCAAGCTGGAACTACTTGTTTTGCCTCAAAGTTTTTTTGGGGTATTATTAGCAAGTGGTAGAGTTCAATGACCGAAGCCGAACAATATGAATGTGTACATAATCAGCCTGATTCTTTAGCCACCTTATTCAATTTATTAATTAGTGAGTTTGCACCTCCAATTGGCAATAGAGAATTGTAATCCAAGAAATGGCTTCTAAAGATGGAGTTATGCGATTTAAAGCAGTTTGATGCCTTTGCCAAACAATTCAGAGAATTGGCATATGAAAGAAAGAGTTTCTCATCCACTGAGATTAATATCAAATTTCTGCATGCTCTACCATATAATCTTATTGATAGAGTTATTACTTATATTGATCTTAAAGGACTAACGATTGAATATCTCTCTCTCTCAGATGTGATTGATTTTTCTAAGCAACAAGCTATGTGCTTAGTCTCTGAGACTAAGTCCATCTAGAAACTCACCAAGCATCAAGCCTCACAAATTGCTCCTATATTTCAAGAAACAACGCCATTTGGCAATTGACCATTTGTTCAGCCCCATAAATAACAGAAGCATCGCTGCAAGCATGTCTCTTTTAAGCGCCACTCTTTTCCTCACAAGCATTCCTATGCACCTCCTCATCATTTCCTCAAGAAATGACGCACAACTCATCCTCCTTCCAAGTAGCCAATTTGCTACATCTATCACAAACCTAGCCATATTGCTCCCCAATGCCACTGCAAGAATCCTACAGTAAAAGTTTTTTTCACCTCCAACACAGCTGCGTGGTGGGAATTTGTAGATTCTAATGAAGACCTTTATTTACAGGATGACATCTATGAACCAAGTCTAGATGATCTCCCAGAAGGTGATTCAGATGATGGCAATGATGTAGATGCTCTCGATTCATTAGTCAATGACTTGGAACCACCACTAACCAACATGTAACGTCCATGGTACTGACCTAGGCACCATGATTTTTCATAGCTAAATTATGAAGCATATGGGAACTAGTCCAGACATCATTAAGAAGTCCCATAATGACTAGAGAAACCTAGAGGAAGAGGATACTCCAGAGAAGAAGGACCATCCAGAGGGAGACAACCCTCAATGCCTAGAATGCCACCTACATTGCAAAGACCTCAACATCCTCCTTTGTAATATCCGAGCTCTTTCAGACCTAGCGACTCTTGGATCAAGAACAAGTTCACCAGTAAAGAACCTCCAAGAGAAATCCAAGCACCAAAGATGGAGCCACAGTGGGATGTGCTATTACCCATAGAAGAAAATAAAGAGGATGACAAAGTAGAAAGTTCTTTCTACTCTAACCAGGATTACTGCCCAGGTGAATGTAGTAACCTCCAGGAAGAAGAAGAAGCAGCTCAAGAATAAGAAGACATCTACACTGAATAATCTATTGTTCAGGATCCAGGGAGATAAAAACTGGTATGTACTAGTATTCCTCCTTTGGAAATTCCACAGCCTACATATCTTATGCAGCTTATTAATGGAAAGTTTACCCAGTTCATAACCTTAGAAATCAATGGCAGACTAGTAAATGCTCAGATAGACATAGGAGCTTCTCTCTCCTTTGCTAAATCACAACTCATCCATGACTGGAAGACATTGGATGATACCTTAGCTTATAAGAGCTTAGATGTCCAAGGGAACAGTTTTATCTGTAATAAATATAAACATCAGCAAACCCTTCAGATTCAAGATAAAATCTTCCATGCTAACTTTTTTGCTTTAGATAGTATGCCTGTAGATATCTTACTATGTGGTGCCTTTATTGATAGATACTCCCCTTATGGTTCAACTACCAAGAGTATCATGTTTATAATTGAGAATGAAAGGATGAGGATTCCTCGCCTCATATATGCCACTGAACAATTTCCAAGTTCAATGACTCAAAGCCTAGCAATTGTAATCCCAACTGAAATCCAAGAAATAGGAGAAAGGATTAAAACCACTATCTGTTCTGACAACCCTCAGCAGTTTTGGTTTAAATCTATGCTAGAGATGGACATAAAAATCCTTAAAGGCAAACATATGAAAATTGGGAAGAAGATCCCAATACTAGCTCAGGATTATAACTATATGGAACTCCAGATCAAAGAACTGGAGGCTAATGGTTTTATTGAAAAATCCACTTCCCCTTTCTGTTGTTACGCCTTTATGGTAAACAAACATTCTGAGCAGAAAAGAGGAAAGAAAAGAATGGTCATTAATTATAGACCATTGAATGCCATTACACAACCATTTCCATATCCAATTCCAGATAAAAGCTACCTATTGGAGAAAGTTGCAACATGTAAATACTTCTCTCAATTTGACTGCAAGTCAGGATTTTATCAAATCAGAGTCAAAGAAGCTGACAGGGAAAAGATAGCATTCAACTGCCCTTTTGGCCATTTCTAGTGGACAGTAATGCCTTTTGATTTGATGAATGCCCCAGCATATTATCAAGCTCATATGGATAAGATCTTCCAAGGCACTTCTAATTTTTTGTGTGTATATATTGATGACATACTGATTTTTAGTAATTGTTTGACTGACCATTTTACTCATCTCTCCAAGTTTTTCCAACTGGCTCAAGATGCAGGAATTGTCCTCTCAGAGACAAAGATTTAGTTGTGTAAAACTGAATGTAATTTCCTCGGCATGGTAATCCAAGATGCTAAACTACAAATCCAGCCGCATATCAAGGAGAAAGTCATCATCTTTCCAAAGAAGGTAGACAAAGCTAAGCTTCAAGCCTTTTTGGGATTATTAAATTATTTGAATAGTTTCTATCCTAACTCTAGTGAAGACAGGTTCATTCTTTAAGAACTTCTCCAAAAAAAGAAAACTTTATGTTGGGAAGAACAACATATAAAAGCAGTTCAGAAAATTAAGTCAACAGTTTCCTTACTACCAAAACTGCATATCCCTAAATCTGATCAAATGAAGGTTTATACTGATGCCTCCGATATTGCATGGGGAGGAGTACTTGTTTGTGTACATAATAATAAGGAATTTGTTTGTGAATTCGCTAGTGGAGTTTTTAGTCCTAATGTACTTAAATGGATTTCTTCAAATAAAGAAATCTATGCTGTAAAGAAATGCTTAGAGAAGTTCATGTTAAAACTTCTCCATTTGCCTCATTTTGTTGTAATTACCAATTGTACTAGATTTCTGACCTTTAAAGAAAAGGATCATGGTTGTAAGGATGGTCATGGTAAATATGTTATATGGCAAGCATTTTTTAATCAGTTTAATTTTTCTGTAAAACACATTAGAGGCAGTGAAAATCCTCAGCCAAAATCCTCCAACAACATTGATGCATCAACCCATTCCTGGTTTTAATCTGACTAGAATATATAACCAAGAATTTCCTTCTTTGAATATCCTTGTCCAAGAACAGATTTTGTGAGAAGGGTTACATCCTAGATACACAAGGATTTCTTATGTAGTGGGACAAGACTTACAGATGTCCTCAGCAACTTCAATCTAGGCAAACCGCCACCAAAACTCTGGAGTCATCTACATAGAAAGACTGAACAATGAATTTTTGTATTATCAATTCATTGAGTTACTTAAACGTCCATTATGGACATGGCTGATAAAAATCAGATCTCCTTCCAATGAACATCTATACCGATGGATTGCAAGGCATGGCCCACACCACATTCACGAAGAGGAGAATCATGATCAAGACACTGTGGTGCATACAATCATTAGAAGATATCTGGAGTGGGAATCTTATTTCCACATCACTCCACGATATCACACATGCAAAGTTGGACCCCAGCACTGGCATGTCTCCAGTACCTTCCAGCTCAAGTGTATATTCAATCCTATCAGTGAAGATGACTTAGAGGATGAAGTGGAAGCAATGTTGGACCCACACCACCAAACATCATCATCATCTAGCGCATCTAATAGCATTTCACTGCAGCTCACCTTTCATGCTGTAAAGTATGATGGGACTTGACACTGCCTTGACAGCGATCAGGCAGGACCTCCCAAAATACTATATATAGGCCTCTCCTTCATAGTATTTCCATCAAAGAAAAAAAATTCTAAGCTTTTATAAATCTAGTAGCCTTGTTAAAAGAGTATGCTCTTCTCTTTCCCTTTTCGAAGGATCCTGAGAATCAGAAATTGAAACAAGTGTTTGTAATATTTATAGTTTGAAATAATAGTGTGAAGCCGTAGCCATTCGGCCCCTGCCTACTATCATGGGGTTTTCTCTAATCAAGCTGTAAAAGGAAGAATGAAGGAGGTGTCTACTGATGATAAAAGATAATAACAATCCCCTTTCAAGTAAATTTCCTAAGATCAACATTTGTGAGATGGCCTTACCTAACTGGTGTCGATTGCACAATAGAATGAGACATGAAGAGTTAGACTATGTTAAGTTATGTCATTCATTTGAATCTATTCAAATCCAAATGTAAGGATTCAAGATGAATCCCAATGATCAAAATAATGCTAAGAGATATGATAATGCCAATGATGCCTCTAGAGCCTCAAAAATTATCCTCATGGTTGAGACCTATGAATTTCCTAGTCAAGATGAAAATGAGCCTAAATACAATGGAAAAGAAATACATGATTTCCAATAATACCAAAGGAGTAACTATGCCTTAAGAAGTAAAGTTTAGAACCCACCTCTGATAACTTCCACCCTAATAAACTAGATACATCCCCTGATGGTAGGACAAATAATAATCCTCCATACCCCAAAGGTAAGGAGAGTCAACCAACAATGGAATATCCCTATACAACAACAAAAGGTGGATAAAACATATTATAAGACATGAATAAGATTAAGGTAAATATAATGTTGCACAAGCTCACCCAAATAACTAAACAACATGATTTTATTTTGAAATCATTGAATGAAAAGCCTAACTCCAGCAAAGCTAAAGTAGCTCATGCAAATGTGGTAATGTGCAAGAATAAACATGAAGTTACATAATTGTTATTGACTTTAAGTATCTTTGGTAAGAATATTCATAATTGCTTGCTTGATTCTAGTGCTTTAGCTAACATTATGCCTTTAGGAATCTATGAAAATTGGGGTTAAACTTAATTAAATATGATAAGGTAGTGGTATAATTAGACAAATCAAGAGTGAAAGTGGTAGGTGAATTTTTGAATATTCATATCCATCTCACCCATGAACCCCAAATTTATCAGTTCATCAACATCCAAATCATTGACATACTTGAGTCTTATAGATTGATATTAAGTTGAGATTAGATTAAATCCTTGAATGGATATATGTCCACTGATTGTTCTCACATGTGGTACCTTGGCATGGGATTCCTAACCAAATTATGATTGATCGAGAGACCAAGATGAAATACATGATTACTGAGTACAACACCAAGAATGAAAAGGTAAATTACAAATCATATAACTTGGGTGTTTACACTTTGGAAACCACTAATGTTGCTATAGATGACAAGGTGAAAGAAGAAAGTAAATGTCCCTAAACATTACACTTTGATGGTGCATGATCTAAATAAGGTTCTAGCATTATAATTATTTTGAAAAATCCCAAAGGGAAATAGTATATAGCTTCTTATAGATTATAATTTTCTTACACTAATAATTTAGTAAAATATGAATCTCTTATTTTAGGACTTCAATTTGTAATCAAACATAGGTTAAAGAACTATTAGTTTATGGTGATTTTGAATTGGTTGTTAACCAGGTTAGGAACAAATATCAGTGTAATATTTCTTGTTTAAGTATAAATTTATAACTTGGGATTTAATTGAGTATTTTGACTCATTTGATATTTTTCCTTTCCTAGGGAATAAAACCAATTGGTCTAGCTTTAGTAATAACAAACTTGGTGCCTCTAGAACCTTTAAGTTTGTAGGAATTTATCATGGAGATAATTTCATGCCCTTCTGTGCCATACAAAATCAATCACTTCCAAGTCTTTGATGATGATAAATAGATAATTAACTTCATATTTAGTGTTGATGTATTTGAGTCTCACATCGTTGATGAATAGGATGAAAATTTTACACAAAGTTTAGAGGATAGGGAAGATGGAGTGATCCAACTCAAATAGAATTGGATACCCAAAGGCATAATCTCCTTGGAAAGGATGTTCAATCTAAATAATTAAATAACTCTAGATAAACATCCCAAGGTGAGTAGAAAATTTTACAATAAAGTCAACTTGGAAAGCCTGAGAATGAGCAAAGTGTAAACATTGGCTTAGTTTGCACCAATGAAGAGCTAAGAGAAGTTGTTGCCTTATTAACCAAGTTCAGATAAGTCATATCTTGGTCATATGATGACCTCAAAATATTTTATACTAGTGTGAGTACTCACACTATCCCCTTGAAATAGGCCTACAAACCTTTTAGGTAAATATAGAGGCCTATAAATCTAGTGTGTAAGGATAATCTTCCCCATAAAACACTTAACATGCATTGCTAATATTGTCCTAGTCCAAACTAAGAATGGAGAAATCAAACTCTATGTTTATTTCAAAAACTTGAAAACACATTTAGAGAAGGACAATTATCCCTTGCCATCTTTAAATGAGGTCATTTAGCTAGTGAGTGGGTCTAAAATGATGTTATTCTTTGATAGTTTTTCATTCTACAAATTAATCATAGTAAATAAGAATGATAGAATGAAAAGTGTCTTCACCACCAAGTGGGAAATGTTTATATACAAACAAATGCTATTCTGATTAATCAATGTAGGAACAACTTTCTAGCGGGTAATGGACCATGTAGTCCATGGATTTATTGGTAAGTGCATCATTATATACATAGATGATCTAACAATTTTTTCTATAAAAATGGGAGATCATATGATGTATTTGGAACAAGTGTTAGATAAATTTATAAGGTATGGCATTTATTTAACCCCAAGAAAAATATCTTTTATATAACTGAAGGCAAACTTCTAGGACATGTAATCACCCAAGAAGGTATGACTATTGACTTTGATAGGATAACTACAATTTGAAATGGAGAAGTTACTAATAGAAATAAGAGTTGAAATATTTCTTTGGAAAGATAAATTTTGTAAGAAAATTTATCTCTAGTTTTGTATAGATTATAAGGCCACTCAATGTTATACTGAAGAAATATGCTAAGATAAAATGGACTATTAAATCAAAGAAGGCTTTTAGGATATCAAGGATGTTATTGTTCAAGCTCCTATTTTGATAATTCTTAATTTTAGTGAAGACTTATATCTATACTCTTTTAGAAATAGGATGATAAAGAGAACCCCATAGTCTTAATGAGCACCAATTTGAAGAATGTGGAGCTAAACTACCATATTTTAGATAAGTAAGCTTACATACTAGTGAAGTCTATCAATAAATTTAGACTACATCTTGAGATATAGGATGTATGCCATAGTGTCTAATCTAAGTGTCAAGTTGATGTTGGGATAAAATTAACTTGGAGAATGAAGAGGTAAGTGGATGACCAAACTCAAAAAATATGACTGAGAGATAAAATATGCTAATTTGGTTAGAGGTTAAGGTCTAATCCAGCTTATTTCAAATATTGATCCAAACATTGATGTTTTATAGGTTGAATCAAGTCAAGTGCCTGATGGAAATTGGTACAAGGACATTATACACTATTTTCTACATGGAGTGTTCTCCCCACACCTTAAAAGGGAGTAAAAAATATCCCTTAGGCTGAGATCATCTCACTTTATGATCAAAAGAGGGGTCCTCAAATAGAAAGAGATATGAAGGAATCTATCTGAGGTTTGTTTATAGAGTTAAATCCATTGAGATCATGTACACTTTTCATGATAAACTAGGAAGTGGTCACCCTTTAGGGTGTACCACCGCACATAAGATATTATGAGCTAGATACTATTGGCCAACCATATTCAAGGATGCCCATGTCCATGTGTGAACATGTCACCAGTTTCAAGTGTGTGATTGATGAGAGATAAAGGTGACCATGCCTTTACAACTAATAATTAAAGTAAATCCATTTGCACAATGGGGCCTCAACCTTATAATAGTAATCAATCCTAACTCCTTAGTGGGACATAAATTCATGTTCACTATCATAGACTATTGCACTAGGTAAACATAAGTAGTAACCACCAAGAATAGTAGAACAATTGATGCCATCAAGTTCCTAGAAGAAAACATCATAACTTAGTTTAAGATTCCCCTATCTTTAGTATGTGATGATGGCCTAGCCTTTTTTTCAACAAAATTCATTGAATGGGTGTATGACAACTAGATAGTCATCAAGTTTGCTTCAAAATATTACCCCTAGGGTAATAGAGTTGCTGAGTCCACCAACAAAAACTTGATGAATGTCATCAAGAAGTCTATAGAAAATAAACTTAGAGAATGGAAATCCTTGCTAAAGTATGATCTATGGGCAGATAGAACTAGATACAAATAGGCACTCAAAGCATCCCCATTCTTACTAGTCTATAGAAAATAACCTATTTTTCCAATCATGCTAAAGATGACCACCTATGAGTTTATGGTTGAGTACATGAATGATGATGAAAGAGTACAATCCTAGATACTGAACATCATCCAAATAGAGGATACTAGAGATGAAGCATTGAAAATTTTTAGCAAGCACCAAGATGTTGTTAAAATATGATTTGAAAAATAAGCCAAATTTAAAGCATTTCACATATTAGACTTAATCCTAATATGGGAAAAAATCCATGAAATGAAAGGACAACATGACAATTTCACTCCTCTCTAGATTAGACCATACCAAGTCGCAAAAATACTAGGAAAAAATGCATTCAAACTCAAAGACCTATAATGGAATGACTTAGCCTTGCCAGTCAATGGGAAATACATGAATCATTATTTATATACTGCTATATCATAAATTCTAGAAGGATAGTAAGCTTGTTTAGAATTAGAGTAGGTAGGATTAGATTAATTTGCTTTATTTTTTTGCTTTATTGTTGTGTTCTTTATCACTTTCACTTTGCTTTCTTGCTTTGATTTCTTGTTATTTCCTTTCTTTCTTTTCTTTCCATTTGTTGTTTGTTTTCCTATTTTGTGTCATATCTTAGTAATAAGTCCTCTAGACAATAATTCATTGGCTAAATTTATTTTAATATGATCTTGAAGATGGGGATAAGGTATTAATAGTTTAAATGATAATCACCCAAAGTTTGGAAACCTCTAGTAGTGTTCCACTTTAGAAAAGCTAGGTAGGGTTAATTAAAAGTTAGTTTTCTCATGAAAATCCTATTATTTTTAAGACTGTAATATAGTTTTAATTACTAAAAATTTTCTTGAGCAAGAGTTTGAATCTTTTTGGAGCATAAAGATATTACTTTTATTCACTAAGTAAATTTCCAAGGTAGGAATTGATATTTGAAAGTGAATTACACCTAGACCATGTCTTGATAAAATCCTTACACCTAGCTAATTTTAGTTCCCAACCATTCTAGTTTATGAATGTAGGTAAAACAAATGATACACCAATGAAGTGAAATCATAAACTAATTTAGATTCTATGAATAGTGATTTAGGAAATCTCTATCAGGGTTATGGACACCTAGGTGGTAGTAGATCAAGGCTCAAAGTGGAGCTATTGGTATCTCTATCAGGGCTATGGATGCCTAGCTGGTAGCAGAGCAATACCCAATCCATCCTTAACTAAGCAAAGTATTATTATTTAAAATATAAATAATTATAATTTCATTTCATGTTTGATGCCTTGAAGCTTTAAATTCATCACTTCTGAACCCAATGGCAATGGTTAGAGAACCTCAAAGGACACACATAGTATGATTGTCTATAAGATTTAAACTCTATTTCTAGCTTATGGGATTTCATTAGTTTTGAAAAGCAGCTTTGATACTAATTGAAAATCATAATGAGATAACTAATTTTTGATGCATCTTTGAACAAAAGATATAGATTCTAACATTTTTTAATGTTTCCCCATAGAGATCACCATTTATTGATGATCAACTACCCCTGTTCCTAGAATGGGGGACCCTTCTTTCTTCAAATGTTAAGAAGGCCTGATATGAATTGAATATGAATTTTATTTAGTTTACCCATACTCATGCTTCTATAGTTTCTTGGTTAATCATTCATGTTTCAACAATGATCGATACTTAGAAATATTTGAATTATTTCAAGATTTCTTCAAGTTTTTATTCAGTAATGAATCAATTAATCATGGAATGTTCAATATGTATAGACAGTCTTTCACCAAGTATGACCCAGATCTTTAATGGACATGGATGTGAGCCTCACTAAAAATATTATTGAGCTAATATTATGTTGTGTTTAAAGAATTTACTTGTATAGTTTTGCTTTAAAATTGTTTAAATTTATTGATGATGTGTTATGATGTCTTCTAAAGTCTAACTTAACTTATCACTTGACCTCACAAGATGTCAAAATTCAAGTAATAGTTTGTGATGCCTCACAAAATGTCAAATTTAAGATTATAGCCTCAAAGGGATAGGTGTCAACCTCACTGGACAATGTAATGCCTTAGATATTTATCACATCCCATATAAGACACTAAGAGTAAATATACCAAGTTCATGAGCTACATGGTGTCATCTGATGAGCTCATGAAAGAACTAGACATTGGAATTCAAATCCAAGGTCTACCTATCAAGATATTAGCCTCTATGAGAAAGCCCAATCAATTTGAGCCACCATACATCCCACTATAATCTATAAGCCCATGAAATTCCATCACATGTCTCAAGCATGACCAACCAAACTTGAGTAACATTCCAAGGTGATGCATGTCCCTTGAGGGTTAACTCAAAACCAATGCATGTCCATACCATGTTACATCTATATAAGGCTCAAAAAATCTTACAAGGTAAACATCTGGGTTACCCTAAGTCATCCAATAAAGGATTGATGGTATAAAACTATCTGAGGCTCCTTCCAAGAATGACAAATGGTATAAGAAAGAATAAAATCTGATGAGAATGATGTGCATCCATTTTAGACCTATGTGATAGTACCACATGTCATTATCATACTACTTCTATCCAAGATCCACTAGATCACCTATGAGATTGATGCATGCCCACCTTATACTAATGATATTATGACACATGTCATTTCCATGAAGATGCATTCCAAGATTAATGAGATCACCTCTGATAGAGACATACATCTCCACCTGAGCCACATGATTGGCACCAAGGTCTAGACAGTTGGGTGGAATCCTTCCAAAGGTAACACCTTTCAATAAAATCTCTAATAGCCTTCTTAAGGAAATATATATCAAGTAAAATCCATGATTTACCTCCAAGAGATCCACTTGGAAAAGAATACCCCTAATTTCACATGACTATGATGCATGGCACTCCCATGATAATCAAAACTAAAATGCCAATTGAGAGCTCATCATGAATTGAAAAATGCCATATGTTAGGGTAAAAATAAGTCATCACACTAAGATACATTATGAAATCCCATGAGTAATAAAAAGGTGCCACATGTCTATACTTTGAGCTAACTAAGCACCTTAGTCACATTTAGACCTTGAGAATGCCTAACTAGATTCAAAGTGGTAGCCATATGTCAAAAGTGTCACTCTTTAGATTTAAATCTAAAATTGATAGTGGATCAAATTCAAATTAGATATAAATTTTAATTCTAATGCAATTAAATGACAAAATAAATATTTTTGAAGTTGTTCTAAACATATGCAAAGTTGACGAGCTCACCATTAATAAGGCATGAACTAGAATCACCATCTATGTTGCATTAATCAAAGTAATATTTCAAAAGGCTAATCAACTTGATTATTATTAACTAAATTTTAATTTTAATCTATACACATTTGATCTCCTTGCTATCTATGATAAAGCTTGAGCTATTCATAGATTGTACCCCAGCCACCATTATTAGAGATCAAAAGTTTTAGAGAGATATAAGAGGACGTTGGTTGCTACCCAGAATATTTCAAAAATAACACAAATAAGTTCCTCCACCTTGGTTAAGATCACCTATTTTATAAATGATGACTTCTTATTCTAGCATGGAAATTTATTTGTTTTCAAAGACACAAAATTCATCCATGAGGCCATAAACTCAAGGGACATGCATTAAAGTCACATTTACTTCAATGTAGAAGTAGCTAAAGTAGATGATGAGGCTAAAATAATTCCTCATATAATTAAATTAGATTTAGACATCCCTACAATAAATTTTTCTGGTATTCACAAGGCCAAAACAAAGTGAGAGGTCATGCCATGTACTAACCTAGTCTATGGTATATTTGGGAGGATGAGGTATGAGGATAGGTTGCTCAAATAAATGAACCAAGTTCTTTTGATTGACTTCATAGTAGGGCCAAGCTTTGAAAATTATTATGGCATTCTTTCCCCATAAGTAGACTTAACTAGAGTGAAATCAACAACTGGTATGAGTTGCACTCCTCAAATAAAGTCCTAGCATCATGGGTAATTAACACAAATGGAGTGGTCTTCATGGATGAACAAGTGAACATACCTATCCATCAATTTAGGAAGGGAGTCAAGATTGGCCTCACTCTCCTCAATATAATATATGTCAAGCAACACATTAGGTATGTAGATATGATAAGTATCTCATTATTATAGATAATACTAGAGGATAATCAAATTCTTTGAATTGGGAATATTATTAGTAATAACTTGATATATGTAATGAATGACACTTTTAATAATGGTACCCCATTCTACATGATGAGTTACCTATTAGATTTAATCTACATAATTGCCCAACTAGGCCCAAACTCATGTCTCATGAGTGGCAAGAGGTCATGCCCTAGTTATTATCTATAATGCACATTCACCACTTTAGGCACAATATAAAGGTGATTGTAGAAGATTTATACTTGGTTATTTACAAATCAATCACTGAGTGTGAAATATTGAGGGTTCCCTAGGAGGTCAAACAAACACTAAAGGAAATGGGAAACTACTGGTTATACCCAAATTACATAGTCATCTAGATGGAAGGGGTGATGATGGATCCACTTAGATTTACAAGATATATTAGAGTAAATTAGAGTCAAACACAACAATTATATCAGTAGCATATTTGAATCATGAAGCATACATAGAGACAAATCTAAACATAATAATATTCTCACTATATTATTTTTGCTACTATATTAAAACATATGAACACATTACATATATATATGAAATGTCTACCTTGAAAATAGGGAGATCCATATCACTTCAATATCTCAACTAATAACAACCCAAATCTCCCATAAATTACTCAAACTAACAAACACACTAAAATATGAATATATTGTGACTCACAATATATTTGGCTAACTAAAATATAGACTATTAATGTAATATTATTAACAATAATATTTACATTGATATTAATAATGTGAACACATAAATTACCTCAAAATTCACCCCCTTGTGAACATTATTAATCCTATCCTACACCCCCTTAATGTGAACATGGGGAAAATAACTCCTATATATGTACCTATATTCATGACTTGGTGATTTTTAGAGGATAATCACAAACCTCACATGATGGTTTTATATATGGTTGACAAACAACCAAAATAGTGGTTTTAAAAGTGGATAACTAGAAACTACAAAACAATACATGATGGTTTTACATATGGCTTAACCAAAATAGTAGTTTTACAAGTGGCTAACCAGAAACCACAAAACAATGGTTTTACAAGTGGCTTACCATAAACCACATCATGTTATGTAGTATAACTTCTAGATCTCATCATTTTCACATTTGAGAAATGTTACATAGGAATATATAGTTCACTTATGAAAAATGTGAACAAGCATACAACTTATGTTCTTATTCACACCATAATATGCTAAAAACAAACACACCACACAACTGAAATAAAAAATTCCACTAAATTAGAAAGTGGCCCCATTTGTATTGGCTAACAAGAGGTCATAGAAAGACCTCCATCCTCCAATATCTGATACTGCTCACTTAGTTGATATGTTGATGTAGATCAGACTCATGTTGCTTTGAATAGATAGATTCCCCCTACAAGATTGATATTTTTGACATTTGACTTAGGACGTTAGGGTCTCCCAAAAATTCATCCATAAGGTAATTTTTTTTATATTTTATTTTTTATTTTTGATACTTTTAACTCTTGACAAAGACTCAACACCGACACAAGGACTTTTTGACAATGATGACTCATTAAAAATACATACAAGACTCATCATTGACATTTTGATACTTTGGTGACTAACTAAAATAATATTAAGACCCATTAACTAGAAAGTAATATTTTATTACTTTATACTAATAACTTAACAAAATATTTGATTCTAATAATATAATAAATGATGACCATATGAATCACTAAATTGATATTGAAACTTTTTATATAGAGGATCTTATAAAATAACATTACCGATGGAAAGAGAAATAAATGAAACTTTGAATTTCTAATGAACCACTTACCTCTAGACCTACATACAACTCAAAATCATTCACTCTATAACTTATGACACAATTTTGATTTTATAATGACTTAATTTTAATATATAAAACTAAGACTATAAAAACATGAGATAGTTTTAATACCATGAACTTCTTTTAATCTGTGCATGAATCATGATTGGCATGATTAACAACTGGTTAGACATAAAATTTACGTGTTCTAAGATGCCTTTGATCTACAATGAGTCAGAACACCAAATGCCAAGTATTAGATTTGCATATGTCATTGTTAATTGTATCTAAATGCACAAATCAAAATGTTATATGTATGGATCAAAATGTAGGACTATGGCTGCCAACATCACTTTAATATTCATAGATCTAGTAGTGGTGTCAGATCTAAACAATGATAATAAATAGGAAAATGTGTAGCTAAAAAAAAATTGCATCCTGTGTCTGTAACTTGTTTGGGTTTTATCAAATATGTGTGTGTTTTAACTAAATCTAGATATACACTTTCATTCAAATTTTAGAGGTTTAAACTTGAGAGAGCTTATTCCAAATTGAATTCCATTAGTTAAGAATTTTAAATAATTAGAAGGTAGGCAAAAACTGTGTAATTTTCAAGCACATGCAAAAATCATTTTGGCTTTTTAGAATTTCAGATTTCCAACCTCAAAATTGTAATATGAAAAATGGAGAGAAAATTTATGGAGGTACTTATCATGGGCAAGCCTCACATGCATAATAGTTTAGGTAGACCAAATGTTATGGAATGCATTAGAATATAAATAAATTATACTTTTGTTCATACAAGATTTATTAAAAGAGTGAAGACAAAACTAAAGATATCAAAACACAAATCTGTTCCTCTCAAGACTCTCATTGTTTAAAGGAATGAGATCATATCCTACTCTAATACCACATATTGGAGTAAATCAAAGTCAAACACAACAATTATATCAATAGAATATTTTAATCATGAAGCATACATAGAGACCAATCTTAACACAATAATATTCTCACTATATTATTTATGCTGCTATATTAAATCATACAAACACATTACAAATATATAGGGAATGTCTACCCTATAAATAAGGAGATCTGTATCCCTTAAATATCTCAACTAATAAAATGACTCAAACTAATAAACACACTAAAATATAGATATATTATGTTTCATAATATATTTGGCTAACTAAAATATAGACTATTAACGTAATATTGTTAATAATAATATTTACATTTATATTAATAGTGAATACATAAATGATTTCAATAATATTTACCAATGAAATTTGCTAAGGAGGAGATGGCCTATCAAATTCTACATGGATTTGATGGAGTCTTCAAGAATAAGAGGAAGATAGTCCCACACAAGGTCCCATACAATCTAGGGAAGACCAAAATTATAAAATGGCATGATGTCATTGTGGATACAAGTCATAAGGACTACACTTTTTCAAGTTTAAGGACATAATAATGGAGTATAATTATTGTTCCCAAAATCTGTCACTTGATTTTATGGACAACATACTGACCATTTTGGTCCTGCAGACCAAAAATCTCTCTTTTCTTTCTCAAAAATATTTTGAGTAGTTAAGTTTTTCAAATATTCAAGCCTTTTCAACTAAGGAAGTCACAGGTTCAACAGGCAAGTTTTCTTTAAAGGAAGTTCAAAACACTTAAAGCATTTCCTTAGTGTTTTGAGAATGGTTCAATCAAAAGACTTAATGGTGGGCTTCAAACAATTGGAATGAACCATTTAACCCCACCTCCGAAAGGTTCAAAGGTTCAATGAGTTCAAAGGTTCAACAACTTCGGTGGACTTAAAGAAAAGAAGGCTTCAAAGAATTAACATTGAATCATTGAACCCTTGAACCTTGAACTTCAAAAGGTTCAAAAGTTTAAAGGTTCAATGGGTTTAACAAGTTCAAAAGACTTAGAGAATAAAATGATTCAAAGAGTGAAGATCGAATAGTTGAACCATTTAACTTTAAACTTCAAAAGAGTTCAAAGGTTCAATGAGTTCAATAAGTTTGATGGACTTAGAAAATGAAAGGATCCAGAGGAGTTCAAATCTTCAAAGGATTCAAAGAAAGAGAATGAGCCGTTGAACCATTGAACCTTGAACTGAAATGGTTCAAAGGTTCAAAGGGTTCAAAGAGTTCAAAGTTTGAATGGAAGCTTCAAGAGAATGAATGAAGTGGAAGATTCAAGAAGAAAGTTCAACCAAATGGTTCAACCGAAGAAGAAAAAGAGAGTGAACGCAGCCTTTTACAAAAAAATCAATCACCAAACCATTGAACCATTGAACATTTAAACCAAAAGAGTTCAAGGTTCAAGGTTCAAAGAGGTTCAAGTGACCGGTGATGTCCACACAGATGTCAAATTTATGGTGATGGAATAACCGTTGGTTCTCAAAAGACTTGAGAACAAGCTCAGTGACTAACCCAAAAAGGCACTGAAGGAGCCAACGGAAAGTGAGAAGATAGCCCTGAGAGCTTAGATCACTAGGAAAAGATAAAGCGTGGCAAGGAAATATAGAAAAACTATAGGAATCCAAAAATATCTATAGGATAGTTATTTCCAGTAGGTGGAACAGTCTACTAGGTAGACATCAAAGAACACAAACATTCAAAGGTGTGGCCTATTTTTTTGCATTAAGTAATGGTGAATAGATAGCCATGTAAGAGTCATAAAGAAGACCAAACAACCCATGCTTAGGAGGAGACATTTGAGATGATTTAGAATGCCAAAGTCAAGGCTGATGACCTGTTCTAGCATGGCCCTTTCATAGATATTTAAGGCATTCAATTCAGCATGGGCCATTTTCATGAAAACAAGTGCCCAAGTCTTTTTTGTGATGCTATATATTATAATCTCTCATTTTGTATAAGGGATATCTCTTTGTTATTAGAAGCAAAGCTCTACCTAAATTGAAAGGCAATCCTGAGACTTGGAGCTTAGACTGTTAATCATATTTTGTTAAATGAATGAGAAAGTAAGCAACCTTTTAGACTTTGTGTTGGAATAAGCTTGTGTCATCTAGGAAATTGTTCTTACATCTATTTCCTAAATACAGTCTTGTCCATTTAATCAAAAAAGCAAAATAAGTGGAAATAAGTTGGAAGATATTCTAAAGCTGACTGTGGGAGACTTTGTGCTACCATAAGTGTCTTCAGTCTATGTTTTGTGTAAAGGATAATAGAGAGACTTTGATCTCTCTTTATCCTTCATAATCCTTTACTCTATTGTAGTTTTAGGTGGAAACTTTGTGCTACGCTTCAAACTACTATTTTTCTTTGTCCTAATTAGTGGGAGGAACAATGAAAGACTTTATGCTTTCATGGGTTTCTTATGGTTTCTGTTACTACCCAAGAAGGATCCTGTTGTTGGTTGAATATCACTTCTGAGAGAAGAGAAGTGCCTTCAATAATTACTCCAAAATTCTCCTCTATTTTTTGAACATCATCTCTAAAAAAAGAGAGATGGATGGTATTATTTGACCCCTATGTGTATTTTAGTTTTTATATATATATATATATATATATATATATATATATATATATATATATATATATATATATAATAGGGAACCTCCCCTTGCTAAGAGAAGAGATTTATCCCAATCTAGATATGGCCACCACATCCATTTTGCTATATATATATCTCCTTAATCTATGGTTAATGTAACCATTTTGTTGTCAATCAATTGGTGATAAAATATTCACCCAATAGTTTTTGGTGACTCCACTAGGTATCAAACAAGCAGCTTGAAGCCTCAAGCTTCAAATTGAAGTAGTTCCAATTTTTTTCCATTTTCATTTTACACTCTAGCAGATCCATTATACACATGAAGCCAGAGAACTCAAGGTATTATTGACCATGTATTTGAGTTTGTGTAGAAAAAAATTTGATCTTTCCCCTCCACAAAATCACCTTCAGTGAACCGGGAGTTTTCCTCCTACAAGCATTAGGTCCCCAATACCAAGCCAAGTTGCTCTTTCCTCTACTAGTAGAACTTTGTCCATACATATCCCATAGAGATTTATTATCTCTCCTTTCAATATCCATATCATGGTAGCTTGAGGTCCCTGGGGTAATACTTTTGGTCCCTTGAATCTAACCCCACCTCTACATGAGCTACCATGTAGCTCAAGGAAAAATTTCTCCAAGTTCTCTATTGATAGGAAGGTTCATCTTGATGAACATATTGCAACCTTTTGCATAGCCTGTAGTGTAATAGGCATTGAATAAGAAGACATTGCAGTCAGACTATTTGTGGAGACATTACAAGGCACTACTGCAGACTAGTTTTATCATCTAGAAGTACAAATAGTGACTAACTAGAACACTCTCAAAGCTAAATTTGAGGCCAGGTTCAAAATTGTAGAAGATGCACCTGCCCTATTAGCCTAGGTTACACAAATGAAGAAAGAGCCTCATGAACCCATGAGAGACTTCATTGCTAAATTTGACAAGCTGAGGAATAGGATTCCTATAATTGCTTAGCCAATGCCTAAGAATCTTAAATGCTTCTTCATCAACTCTTAGCTTTCTAAAGTGAGTTTCTTGTTGAGGTGGGCTGACCACATAGATCTTGCTGTAACTCAAATTTTGGTGATTGAGGTTGAAGATCTTATCTTGGTAGGAAAGATAAGAAGAGATCCTAATAGAGGTAAATCTTCTTCATCTTCTGAATATTCTTCTACAGGCACCACTGATCCTATGGTGTAAAAACTAGAAAATGAATTGCTAGCTCTAACAAATCAAATGGCATAAGGGATGTCTACTCCTCCTTCTTATTAGGATATACTAAGGAGGACATTTACCAATTAGTAATATTAGGGAAATACTACTAGAAATCAAGGGTAACCAAAACACCTCCCTCCCCCACCAGGGAAGCTTTCCATTGAAGTAGCACCAACTAACTCAACAGTTGGTTATCACGATGTTGAATCTAGTTTTTCTTTCCAACCTGAGTTGAACCAAGAAGATGACACTAATATCTTTGTAAAAGCCAAGAATAATCAGCTGGCAACTTCAACATTATTTTCTTGAATTACCAGGATGAACCCAGAAGTGAAGGAGAAGCATTTGATGGATCATACACTATATTTACCAGGTCCCAGAACTAGTCAGCTCAACAAGTGGATAAAGGAAAAATAGGGGAAGAATCGTGACCAACAAATTTAATTTCTAAATGAGTAACTTCACTACCTTTCTAATCAAAGGACCCAGTGATCACTAAAAAAGTAAATACCTCAAATATTCCTTCACTTTCTATTTCAAATTTGCAGACCGGTCCTACACCTAGTAAAAACTAGATTGATGGAATGTATTCCCCTATTTCTAATTCATTTCAGTCATTTGATATAATTGACCATGCTAAGAAGACCAAAATTTAAATGTCTGAGTTTGAATTCTTGCAATCTAACCCTGAGTAGTTGGATAGGTTAGTTCAATGCGTCAAGAATAAAACAATCCCTGTAAGACAAGAAATTTTTAAAGTAACTCCTATTCCCCTAAAGAACATACCTACCCAAAATAATCTTGTGATTACTCTTCCAGCTACCCCTTGGAAAATAGAACTATTTTATGTTTCCTTGCTGATAAACGGTCATCAACTAAACAATTACATTATAGATTCTAGCGCATCTGACAATGTCATGCCTACCAAGGTGGCAAAATCTCTTGGTCTCATGCTGACTAAGACCTTTGGGAGATATTTATCCATGGAAAAAAATAAGTGCCTTTGTTGGGACAAATCAAAGATTCTCAATTTGCATTTACGGCCTTCCCAGATAAGAGAATCAAAATGATAGTCCTGGTGGCCAACATCCCAGCCTCTTATGACATTCTTCTTGGGTGAAATTTCTGTAAGGACATTGGTAGAGAATTGAGAATGAACCTATCTGAGGTGAGGATTCTTTTCAAGGGCATCATGCAAAGGCTACTTCCTCAGAAGGAATCGAAGTACATTGTTACCCAAACTTTAGCCCCTAAAGCTCAAATTCGATTTGAGTCTTCAGGCATGGGTAATTACTTTTTATCTACTAAAGATGTTCCTATTTCATTATATGAAAGCATACTAAGTGATGATACAAAAAAATTATATAAGATATCATAAAAATTGGTAGGGTGCAATACACATGAAAAGGGATCTTCTCTTCCTGATGAAGAAAAATCTGAAAGAAGATCAAATTTTGATGATATTTAGATTTTAGAATTTGATGGTAGCAATTCCTCTACCAATTCTAGAGATGGAGTTGTTTTGTTATCTCCTCAAGGAGATATCTTCTTCTATGCATATAAGTTGTAGTTTAGCAACACTAACAAAACTATTGAGTATGAATCATTATTGTTCAAATTAAAGACTACTCAAGATAAAGGTGTTAAAATCCTTCATGCCAAACGGGACACTGAGCTAGTGGTTTGTTAGGTGAGGAACCTATATCAAACTAAGAATGAAATATTATGAAATTATCATAATCTAGTGTGGGATTGCATTGAAATCTTTGATGTTTTTAGTATTTCTATCATGCCTAGAGAATTCAATAGTCATGCAGATGCATTAGCTGTCTCTGCAACTCTCTTGGTCCCTCACCAAGATTTTAAAGGTAACAAGTACACTATCAAGTTGGTATTTTGACCAAGTGTACCTAATAATGTTGACCATTAGTAGGTGTTCAATGGCAATAACTAGATCATTGCTTTTCTAGAACAAATAAATAGCTTTGAAAAGCTTTAATGAGAACCAGCTCTTGAAACAAATTCAAAAGCTAATGAAGAGTTCCTTTAGTTCAAAGGGAATAAAATTCCCAAAATATTAGTTTCTCTTGAGAAAATTTTCAACAAGCATGATAGGTTTATCAAGGAACAATAAATGGATTCAAAATCTTCTAAAGATTTTGATCAAATTAATTTGAGTACAAAAGAATCCAAAAATGGTCAATATCTAGAATTGTTGTACCCCTGATGAATCTCCACTATGATGTTTTGAACTCAGCTCTTGAAACAAATTCAAAATTGCTAATGAAGAGGCAGTACAACCCCAGGATATTAGGCACAATTTTTTTTGAGATATAGAAAATGCTGAATGTAAAGATTATTTTCCCAATCCATCATTCCACTTGGATTGTGAACATAGTCCCTATGATAAAGAAGAAATGGATGAATTTGCCTATGTGTTGATTTGAGAAATCTGAATCAGTCATCTTTAAAAGACAACTATCTCCTGCCCATCATGGATCAGCTGTTATAGACAGTGACTGGTGCTGAGATGTTATCAATGTTAGATGGCTTTTTAGGATAGAATCAAGTAGAAGTTGGTGAAACAAACCAACAAAAGACCACTTTCACAACACCTTGGGGCACTTTTGCATATCGTAGAATGCCTTTTGGCTTGATCAATGCTGGTGCCACTTTCCAAAGAGTGATGGATGTTGCTTTTAGAAATGAAATGGGTAAGTTCATTATGGTATACCTTGATGATTTGATAGTCTTTTCTAAGAATCATTCTAATCATGTGCATCATCTAAAACATGTACTAGAGTGATGTAGGTAGAATGGTATTTCTCTTAATCTCAAGAAGTCAACTTTTGGGGTTACAAAAGGTAAAATTATCAGTCACATTGTGTCCTGTGAAGGCATAAAGATGGACTCAAAAAAGGTCAAATCCATTCAAGAGCTTTCTCTTCCTACCAATAAGACTGCAGTTCACTCTTTCTTTGGAAAGGTAAATTTTTTTGTGAAGGTTTATTCTTGAATTCGCAAATAAAACTCACCACATTGTCAGCATGATGAAAGGTAAAGCTACTTTCAGCTGGACTAAAGAAGGCAAATCAGCATTTCAAGACATTAAAGAATCTATCACCCATGCCCCTATCTTGGTTTGTCCTGATTACACCAAAGGCTTTGTGATGTATAGATATGCTTCTAAACATATGCTTTTATCCATCTTGGTTCAATAGAACAAAGAAGGTGGGGAATCTCCCATATCTTTTATGAGTTTTCCTCTCAAAGCTCATGAGCTAAAGTATTTAAACATGGAGAAGCATGCTTATGCTATGGTAAAGGTGGTAAAGCACTTCCAATTTTACATCTTGAACTCACGCACTGTTGCTTTGGTCCCTGATACAATAGTCAAGTCCATACTAACTCAGCAGGAGTTTGAGACCAAAAGGGGCAATTGGATTGCTAAAATCTAGGAGTTTGATCTTGTTATCAAACCAAAAAAGCTTGTGTAGGGAAGGGGCCTCTGCCAATTAATTATTTATAACATACCAGAAGAAGTAGGGCATGAAGAAACAAAAGTTGAAGACACGCTAACAGTTATTTTTGTCACCACTATGAATGAGTGGTATTCAAATATTTCTCATTTCCTTACCTATGGTGAGTGTCCTACTCACCTATCTCATAAAGAAAAGAGGATTGTTAAGTTGAAAGCTGCCAACTTTATCCTATGGGATAATGGTCTGTATAAAAGAAACATTGATAGGGTATTCCTTTGCTACATGGATAAAGTGTAGCAGAATAAACTTTTGGAGTATTTCCAAAATTTGGCTTGCAGAGGAAATTTTTTTTGCCTGTAACTACCCATAAGATTTTGTGAACTAGGTACTATTGGCCTACTCTATTTCAAGATTCATACGTTTGGGTGCGTAGATGTGACCTATGTCAACAGTTCATTGGAAAACCCAAGTTTGTTGCATTTTCTCTCAATCCTATGGTGATAAAAGAGCCATTTCAGCAATGGGGAATTGATTTCATTAGCGCTATAAATCTATCCTCGAGTGCTGGACATGATTATGACCTTACAACCACATACTACTTTACCAAGTGGGTGGAAGCCATTCCAGTCAAGCATGTTACTTCAAAACTAGTATGTAATTTCCTCAAGGAAAACATCATTTCTAGGTTTGGGGTCCCAACCAAGATTATAACAGATAATGTAGCCTATTTCTCTTCTCATGAGATCACCTATTTCTGCTACTATTATGGGATTATTCTCTCCCACTCTTCTCACTATTATCTGCAAGAAAATGGTCAAGCAAAATCAAACAACAAGAACTTGGTGACCATTATCAAGAAGTTGGTAGATGAAAATTAGAGACCCTAGCATAAAGCATTGCTTAATGCTTTATGGGCAGACAAAATTACACCCAAGAGGGTGATAGGTATGTCCCCATTCCAACTTCTATATGGCCTTAATGTAGAGATACCAATCACCCTAGAATTATCAGTATTAAAGTTAGCAAAGGTAGTGGAAGAGTAAACTTTTGAAAGTTCCATCAATAAAAGGATTATGTGCTTGACTGAGCTAAATGAATAACAAACTATGGTGGTGGACTGAATTGTTGTGCATTAATGTCTAGTGAAGAAACTCTTTGACTAGAAAGCAAGGATCCATGATTTTTAGGTTGGAGATCGAGTCTTATTGTGGGACAAGAGGAGAGAACCAAAACGAAGGCATGGAAAATTTGATTCCTTATGGAAAGGCCCATTTTCCATTCATCATTTAAATGGTGAAAATAGTTTCTTATTGAAATATCAAGATGGAATGCCATTTGCTCTGCCTCATAGTGGGTAGCATTTGAAGCACTTTAATCCTTAAAGTATCAGATAAGTCCATTTGTATATATGTATAGTCTTTCTTTGTTTTGTATTTTTCATTTATTTTTGGCACCATTTAGTTTTTGGTGCCTTTCTTTTTGGGTAGCATGACTCCATAGCCCAATGGCATAGATGAAGGCACTGAGATTCTAGATTATACTCCCTTTGATTACTTCTATTTTCAATTGATGGAAGTTCCTCAACTAGAGCTAGCTGTTGTTCCCAAAATTTGTCACTTGATTTTGTGGACAACATACCAACCATTTCGGTCCTGTAGACCAAAACTCTCTCTTTTTTTTCTCAAAAATATTTTGAGCAGTTAAGTTTTTCAAATATTCAAGCTTTTTCAGCTAAAGAAGTCACAGGTTCAACAGGCAGGCTTTCTTCAAAGGAAGTTCAAAACACTTAAGGCTTTTCCTTAGTGTTTTGAGAATGGTTCAATGCAAAGTTTCGATCAAAATACTTAATGATGGGCTTCAAACAATTGGAATGAACCATTAAACCCCACCTCTGAAAATTTCAAAGGTTTAACGAGTTCAAAGGTTCAATGACTTCGGTGGTCTTACAAAAAAGAAGGCTTCGAAGAGTTAACATTTAATCGTTGAACCCTTGAACCTTGAACTTCAAAAGGTTCAAAAGTTCAAAGGTTCAATGGGTTCAACAAGTTCAAAAGACTTAGAGAATAAAAGGATTCGAAGAGTGAAGATTGAACCATTGAACCATTGAACTTTGAACTTCAAAAGAGTTCAAAGGTTCAATGAGTTCAATAAGTTTGATGGACTTAGAAAATAAAAGGATCCAGAAGAGTTTAAAGATTTAAAGGATTCAAAGAAAGAGAATGAACCATTGAACCGTTTAACCTTGAACTGAAATGGTTCAAAGGTTAAAAGGTTCAAAGGGTTCAAAGAGTTCAAAGTTCAAATGGAAGCTTTGAGTGAATGAAGGAAGCGAAAGATTCCAAAAAGAAGTTCAACCAAATGGTTCAACTAAAGAAGAAAAAGAGAGCGAATGTGGCCCTTTACAAAACATTCAATTGCCGAACCATTGACCCATTGAACCTTTGAACCAAAAGATTTCAAGGTTCAAATAAATTCAAGTGACCGGTGACTTCCCCACAGATGTCAAATTTAGGGTGATGGAATAACCTTTGGTTTTCAAAAGACCTAAGAACAAGCTTAGTGACTAGCCCAAAAAGGAGCCGAAGGAGCCAACAAAAAGTGAGAAGATATCCTCAAGAGCTTAGATCACTAGGAAAAGATAAAGCATGGCAAGGAAAGAGAGAAAAACTATCTATCCTTCCTTTTATTTATCTTAGTTATTACATATCTCTGCATAACTCTAGCATAGACAACCTTTTCAGGTTTGTTTGGGTTTCCAAACTTTAATACCCATTGATGTATATTATCCTATTTTTCCATCAATATTATAAACTAATTCAACTCAAAATTAATTTGAAATATGTTAAATTAATTAATAAAATTCAGCACCTTCAAAATCAACTACAAGCCTTTTGTAATAGGAAAATGTGAAATACAAGCAACGCCATGATAAGCATCAAACACTACTCACCTTCCAAGTTGGTGATAAATTTTGAATACGCCTTTAGAGATAATTTTTATATGACCTTACCAAAAGATAAATCCACTTTAGTATGGGCCCTATACCATCACTAAGTAAGTAGGAGATAACACTTTTGAGCTTATTCTTCTAACTTATCTTACATTTCATCTAGTCTTCAATGTATAACTCTTGTGTCATTACTTTCCACCCCTATCAGATACTTTATATGTTATGGAAACTTTATATAATGGATATTAATCCATATTATAGTGTTTGAGTAGATTCTAATCAAATCATTGACACTTAGGTCAAATTAATACTTCAACAAGAGCTTCATATCTTATATATAAAGTAGGTCGAGTGCCTTCCTAAGGAAAATGGTTTATATAAGTATGAGTTACCAATTTATTTCTACATATTATTGTAAAAATACATGAAATGGGGAACATTTATTTTTAAGGAGAGGAAATTTATCTATGAGGATATGGGTTGTTATATCTTACAGAGCATCATTGTTTTACACTTCGGGCCTTATGCTAACATTAATATCTTGGCTAGTAGGCTTCATGCCTACATGCCAATTTTTTCCTTATAATTCTTATTTTACATTACCACATAGCTTTTTAAATCTCAATATTATATCTAATATCTCATCATTAATGACAATTAGTGATGTCACTACATGCTTTAGTTATGAAGTGATTATTACCAACTATTATAATGGTTTAATTAATGCTTCATATTGCCTCATTATATAATAATGTACACTTACATTATTTTTAGGTTATCTTAGTTTTCATAGACAATAGAGTTATGAATTATATTGACACCAAACATTTAATCTCTCATATTTGTATAAAACTTAACATTATATAACCTTACTATTAAAAATATACATTGGTTGTCATCACTTTTTTGATTTATTTATTCTTTGAATGCATTATATTTTCATGTTCTCCACCATTATTGATTTGTTTACACATATAACCCTCTTAAAATATTTTAATTTTTCCATTGGGTCTCCTCTTGAGCCCAAAATCATAATTCATGTGAAACTAAAAATGTTTTTTAGGATTGTACTAATGAGCATTAGGTGTAGAAGAATCAAAATCTATAGGTAATGGTCTAAGATGATGTTTCTTGATCTAAACTAGGGAAAGAGGTTGATGTATTTCATAATTATTATTTTTTGGAGGAGAATGATGTTTGAAGAGACTTTCCTTAATAGGTGGGGAGAGAATTACTTCATTTGGGATTCCTAATATAATATCATTGATTGTTCTCTTATAATCATAATTTTTAAGAGACATCATCATTTATAGCATTCTTTCATTTATATATCATAATAATTCATGTTCCAAGCTTAGGTTTGGAAGGATAAAATTGTCTTAAAAGGAAATATTGACATTTGTCTTGATCTAAGGCTTCCTTTAGTGATTTTGGAGAAATATTGTTGAAAATATATTATAGTTTATAATTTAGTGCATTGGTGAAAAGGTGGAAGAGGTTATCTTTTGAAATATTAGGCTTAGATTTATTAGATAAAGATTTCTAACATTTGATAAAGGCTTGGGAAATATCATTTTACACTTTCTTTCAGTTAATAAAGTTAGTTAAGTTGTTTTCAAGTGTATCATTGGATTGAAACCCTTGGACCAATACATTAATTAAGTCCTCTAAGCTATAAATATTCTAAGATAATGGTCAATAATTTTTCCATGAAGGATTATAAGACAATTTACACACATATGGATATAATACTTTGAATGTCTTAGACATATTCATCACCATAATTAAATGTAACTCTATATCAATAATTGATCAAGAGTCTCATTTAATTGAAATATACTAGGTTAGATATCAATTATGTTGTTAGTTATCTCTCATAGTTCATATAAGAGCCCAAAGTTTTCCAATGGAAATTAGAAAACCATTTTTTGAGATACATCAAAAGAACCAAGGATTTTAGCCTATAATATAAGAAGAATGATAACTTATTATTGATAAGATATATAGATTCAGATCATGTTAGGAACATTGATAACAACAAATCTACTTTAGGATTTATATTATTTTTAGGATATAGACAAATACCATGGGAGAAAATAAATAAAATTTTGTTTCAAGGTCCTCTATAGAATCATAATATCATACAGAAATATGAGCTATCTGTGAATTGATTTGGATTAAATCTATACTTGAAGGATTTGGAATACCACAAAATCATCCAAAAATCATCTATGTATAAAACTAAGGAATAGTAAATCTTTTTCATGATCATGTATTTCTTGAGTAAACTAAAGGTATTGACTTGAATTTATATTTCATTCATGAACGTGTTCAAAATAATAACATCAAACTCTATATTTATTGATAGATCAACAACATGCATATGTCAGGACAAATTTGAGGCCTTTAAATAATTTCTCTCCTATTCATTTGAAGCTATGTTGAATTAAATGGGGAATGTTAGGATTACCATACATGTTTAATTCACCATATGTAGATTAATAATAGAAATGTAATTTTAAATTTCCTAGCTTATTTTTCTCTATCCCACTATTTGTGGGTTGTTGTTCTAATTTTAGAATAATACTCCTAGATGATTCTCATAGGGGTAGTTTAGGGTAAATATGCTATTTATGAATATTTTCCATCATATTGTAATATTATTAATCCACCTTATGTGGATGTGATAAGTAAATGTAATTCCTATAAGAATTACTACCATAGTTTCATCTTATAATGTTCAAAATTTAATGAATAAATTATTACATTATAGTCAATGTCTATAATTTGAGGGACTAATGGTTCATTTTTAAGGTTTTGATTGTTTTTTGTGAAGTGGGGGGTTACAAATGAAACTACCATGAGCATCTCTAATGGGGGGTGAGGGATTTTTATTTGGCATTCACACTAAAGTTTTTGAGTTTGATTTTACATTTAAAAAAACTATTTTTGCATTTACATTATTATAGCACAATTATTATCTTGAATTTTATCCATTTGACTCATTTTTGTAAGATTATTTGGTTATGATCAAGAGTAAATTATTTTTAAGTAGAGCCTTGAATGGCCTATTGATATGCAATAAATATGGCATTAACATTAGTATTAATGTTAGCACTTTAGGTAGACCCACTAAAAGAGGGACTCTCCATGTTAGTAGATATAATATGCATGGTGGATGATAAAGGAAATAGGGAAGTCACATATTGATTTTCCATTAGTGTTTTAGAAAAAAATTGAGTAGGATAAGGGGGATATTCCATTTGGGGTGCTATAATGAGTAGATATAAAATTGTAGGTTCCTTTTCCTAATGCTCAAGATTCTCTTGGAGATATATTTTCATCCCATATGTATATTATATGTCACATTCCTTTTCATCCTCATAATCAAGGAGTATGTAACCTCATATAGTGTTTTTAGGGTTATTATATGGCTCATAACATTTAGATTCAATGGAATCCATATTGCAATCGCTTAAAATTTTAACTTGAGTAATGCAAAAATTATAAGGTATGTAAGAATTTTTGGAAAATATAATAGGATTGGTTAGTTATATATCAGTAGGATTGTTATTAAATATTTGAAAATTTTGTTATGTTTTCTCATCAAATTGTCCAAAAGATGTTCTATAATAGAATATAAAAGATTGAGTGTATCAATATGTTTCATGCAATAAATTGTATAAGAATTTTAAAAATATACTATATTAGACTAGACAATATATTATGGAACAAGAACATGAGATATAAAAGTGTATTGGGTTGGTTTTTATAGTTGGAAATAAGCATAAAATATGTATCAAGATAACTGATGTAATTGGAATTAAGGATAATTGCATCGATCCACCTGATGTAGTTATAAATAAAGACATAATTATATCAAATTAGATGGTATATTTGTAGATATAATGATAAATTTAAATTGTATTGGGTTGGCCTATATAATTATAAAGACACTAAGAATTGTATTGATCTCATTGATGTAGTTATCAAACAAACATATAATAATATTAGTCTAGTAGATATAGTCTAGAAATTAATCAAACTAATAATTTAACTAAGTAGTAGAAAAATGAAAAAAGTAGGGATCTATTACTAATTTGGGTGTGTTTTAGTTATAGGCTCTTAGATATACTAAACCTAGGCATAAATAATGAACAAGGCCCAAAGGGAATTGAATATAGAGGAATCTGCCATCCCATAGCCACATTATCCCATCTCTGAGGTACACTGAGAGTAACTTCATTGGGATAAATACTTATAAATACACTATAAAATTAAATAATTTAAAGGCTTACTATTGGTTAAAACACAAAAACTTAGGTGATTATGATATACTATGAGGTACGAGAAAGCTAAAGTTAATATATAACATTTTTTGATGGCTTGAGTATTGGAAAAATGCCCCTCACCCCCTGGTTTAGGTATAACTGATGACTTCTTGGCCCAAAATGATAAATTCTATGAATTTTAAATTTTTTAGAATATAGTTATAGGAAGATTTTAAAAATAGCAATAAAGGTGATTCATATTGAAATAAAAAGAAACAACATGCAATCAAATAATTAAACACTCATAATGGTATGAGGCTAACTTATATAATCAAAAATAAAATTTGATAAAACAAAAATTTATCAAGTTAGATGATATAGTTGGTAGAAAACATAGAACTATATTGATCTAGATGATGCAGTTGTAAACAAAACTTATAATTGTATCATGTTGGCTGATAAAGTTGTGGACATATAGGTAACTATATTAGTTAAATGATATAGTTTTTAAAACTTAAAAAATTGTATCAGGTTGGGAGATACAATTGGATTTAAAGATATATTATGGTTTTGAAGACATTATGAATAAGGTAAAATTATAAACATTAAAATGATCTAACCATAGGTGAGATAATATTCATGCCACATTCAATAGAATGTATGCCTAGGTTAGGATGACCTATAACTATCCTCTAGCTCTTAATAGACTAGGACTTAAATAATGTCAAACAAATAGACCCTATGTATACTTGGATGAGAGGGTATGGACCTAGGATATCCATATACCTAACATAAGGTAAGCTACACTCAAATTTCAAGAGGAAAGGGTTCTAAAGCCTAAGTATATGATATAGGGTATAAATATCACTAGGGCTTAATATATAAAAATGATTATAAAGATGTGAGTAAATTAAATGACTATAAGAGATACAAGTAAAGTAAATAAGGGTAAGTGATTATAAATAAGGAAAGTTGAAAAAGTAAAATTAATGGGGGTCTATACAACCCTAAGGTAGTAAGTGACAAGCCTAAACAACCATATATATACAAGCTTATTCAGTATAAGGAGGATCATAACAAAGGATAGATACATACATCTACAAAGAAATTAACAATACCTAATTTACTAAGTAAGTCAAATAGTTTAGGGATTAAATAATTACCTTTGGGTGGACCTAATAATGATTAAATGTCTCCCTTTAGATTAAGTATCCCTTTACAATAGATGTTTTAGGTTAAATATCTTAAATGGTAAGATGAAGACCTATATATCCTTAGTTAATAACTCTAAAGACCTCACCTATTGAAATTCAATGACACCATAAGACAAGGCCTCAAAAATAAGAGTATAAACCCTATAACTCTCCCAAATACCACTTATGGGATGAAATGTGAATTCAATCAGTGTGTATGAATGTGATATACGAATTATGAATGAAATATTACCCCTATATATACAACTTCAATACCCAAAAATAACTCTAAAATCTAAGTTGATGGTATCAACTAGGCTGATATAATTAAGAACATCAGTTAGCATAATATGATATTGGATAGGTTGATAAAATAAAAATGATATAAGTTAGACTCAAAAATTTATTATTTTGGATAATATAGTATAGGTAAGGCAAAGTATGAAACATAATATATCAACTAGGCTAATACAATAGGATATATGAAAGCTAGTAAATATGGATAGAAAATAGATATAGAGGTAAGATATATATAAACTCAGAGGTTGGATTGATAGTAATGATGATGTGAAAAAAATAATAGATAAAGATCTCTCCCAAAGTACCATGAGCCAATCAAACCCCATTTTTTGTGCACCCTTTAAGTTTTTCACTCAAGGAGATTGATGCATTGATAATCTAATAAAATAGGAAACACCCGTAAAGTAATAAAAGTGAGAATACTAGGTGTATACATATGATTCACATAAAGCTCATCATGTGTCACAATATTGTAAAGTGGGAAGGTGATTTGAGATAGAAACATAGCAACACAGAAGAACATAACATAAAATAAATATTGAAATAAATAAAATAAAAAATGAAAATACGTACCTTCACTTACCTTGATAATTTTTTATGATTTTATGGGTGTTGCAATTGATAAAAGGTGCACATTGAAAAGAACAAAAAGTGGACCTTAAAATTAAGATAAAAACTATTTTGTTTCAAAAAAATTATATTAGCACCTAAAAACTATCTACCTCACTAGGATTCTACGGCTTATTTAGGTTCATGAAAAGGACCTAAAAAAATAAATATATGGGAAAAATATAGAATCTCCTAATAAATAGCTGAAAAAATCAAAATTTGAAATTTTTACTATAAATAGGTTAAAATAATTTCATTTATGCATCTACTTTTCTTGGAAAACTAGAGCTTTGAGTGTCCAAAAATAGTTATGAAAGATGACAACTCATGGAAGAGGAGTAAGAGGGGTAGAAGATGCATTATAGTAGTTGTTGGATCCTTATTGGTAGGTGGTGCTTTAGATATCTAGTTTCTTAAATTTTTAATAAAATGAACTAAAATTAGGAAATATACATGGTAGGGGAAATTTGTATAATATAATTCTCCCAAAAAGTAATGAAACAAATCTAAAATTAGGATGTGTAGTGGGTAGTTTACAAAAAGTTAGAATTAGGGCCAAGGAAATAAACTGCTTTCCTTAAGAAACTATATTGTCTAAGCTGATACAATTGGTAAGGGGGAATTTCAACTCTTGGTCAATACTATAGGGTCTGAAGATTATAGTTAGATAATATGATTGTCATTGCCATAGGGTATGGATAATACAATATAAAATAATTAAAATGGATAATAGCATATGGTATGGTCAATAGCATTATAAAATTATGCATGACCACTCTAGTAAAATGCTTGGTTGTTAACATAGGAAAAATCAAACATGGCTAATACTTTAGGGTATGGTTGATGTCATAGAATAATGTTATCACCAATACTATGGGTATGGATGGTGGAATTATAAATTTTCTATAGCTGGTACCATAAGGTATGGTCGGTGTAATTATAAATTTTGTATGGATGGTACCATAGGGTATGGCTAATGTAATAGTAAATGGGAAAATGGATGGTATAATAGAAAATGAGAAAATGACCAATACAATAGAATGTAGAGACCATTTGTATTTTATTTTATTTTTATTTAGTTTTTAATTTACTTTCATATTTTTGGATGAAAATATAATTGTTATTTTTTTTGATAATTTGCAAAAAAAGGAGATGATTATGATAGATAATGGATGCAAGCTAGGTATTATACCTTTGAGAGAGATTATAAGAAATAGATAGACATCATATCATGATGCTAAGATTTTTTGGTATCATGGAGATGTGTTACATAACTATAAGCACACATATCATCGCCATGTTTTTATGTAAATGAGAGAGGACTAAAAATATATTATGGTGGGAGGTTAAGGGGGATGTGATAGAGGTTTTGATAACCTTGGAGGATGTTCATGCCATATTGGGTTACTTATTATAGACACATTAATGGTATATGACATGCTAAAATTGGTAGATGAAAGAAGAGTGTTATCCTAGTCAGTTACATGATTGGATTAGTATGATGAGCATAAGCTCATTATATGATTTTTTTGTTTATATATTAGGTATTATGGATATCTAAAAGACCTTATCAGACTTATGACTATGTTTGTGTTGTGTCACATATCAATGGGGTAGTTCCTATGTACATTATTTTTATGTTCTATTAAACACTATAATAGATAAATTTGTATGATATGGGAGCTGTAGTATGAATGCAACTCATACATATTTTTTATAGTGTACTTAGTTGGGGCCAATAGACTATGCATCTCATGTTTATTTTTTCTAGTTAGATATATGAGAGGTTACCCATGTATAAACTAGTGGGGTTACCTCATGTAGTAAATGACTATATCCCTCATGTTATGAGATGGGCACATGGCCAAATGGCATGAACAATCCATATGTGCCTATGTTGGATACCATTAGGAGAGACCAAATCATGTGGATGTCATACATGGGCATAATGGATGCTTGGCCATCTTGGCCAACCATAGTGTAAGAGAGGGACTAAATCTAGATTACATAAAATTATATGTTTTAGGTTAACACACATCCATGTAGCCATGTACTTATATGTTTTAGATTTACACACATGGTGGTACATTTGATTATCCCATATTTTTGGTTGATAAATGCAAAGACCCACAAGGGGTTGGGGGATGAGGCATTCTAACTATAATCCTAATGGTGAGACCTTGTCACCTTATGGTGGAAATATTATGGTGATAGTGGTAGATATAAACATGAAGAGAGGGTATATGTGGGAAACTAATAGTTTTTTCAATAATATAGGTGAATCCCTAGGTAGACCCATAGGTGAGCTAGACCATACATGGTTAGATGTAGAGGTTGACTCAAAAAAATATAGTATTCTAGTAGTGTTGATGCAGTGGATTGCACTCGGGGCAGGAGGCCAAGCTCTTTCCCTTCCACACACAACAATGGAAACTCCCCTCTCACCTGTGGGACCAATGAAGCTAGAGGGGAAAGTCTCTAGATAAGGGCTAGCTCCCTTTGATGTATCTTTTAGGCCCTATTTTCTCCTACTGCTAACAAATAAAATGAAAAAAGGGGGGGTGAAAAGGGAGAGAGAGATGCTGAAAATAGAACCTAAGCCTAAAAAATGAAAAGGTGATACACCAAAAAATGTTGACCCACTTAGCCTAAATATACACTTTTCACTAGGAAGAAGCACCCATACACTTCATCTGACATGGGAAAATCTTCTATTTTAGTGAGTTAGGGGTTCGTAGAGATACAGGGAGGAATGAACTACCAAAGGTGCTCTGTGACACACTTGGGTAGCCTATTCACATGCACCTATATTCCTGCTGTAGACACTTCTGGTAGACCTACAGAAAAGAGACTTCACAATGCACTAGACATACTGTAATCAATCTATGAAAAGCATGAAAGACAATGAATTAACATGAAATAAGAACACATACATATACTTTAAAGTGAAAGTCCAGATAGAGGTAAAAATGCTAAGTCCTGATTCAAGGTAAAATCTAGCAGAGCTCTACCTTACAAGCCTAAGATATTTTTGGGTAGAGTTTTGCCTTAAGGCTAAGGGAGTGGATTCTCAAATGAGAATTTTTACAATATATATAGGAAGAGGAAAAGAACTTGGCACTTTCTAGGAAAGACTTTGGTGCTCTTTTTGCAAGCTGGCCCATGTGCACTCTGAGCCTTAGAAAGAGGAAACCGTTTGATTATCGGCTCCTACTTTGACTTTGGTATTCCACATTAATGTGAGAACATGGATGCACCTCTTTTCTATGAAAAAACTGATCCCTTCAGGACATTTACATGGTTTTTCCCCTTATAAAATGCAAACTAGAGAAGACAAGTTGTGCCATTTACTATTTATGCCATTTGGTGACCATCTGGCAATAACTCGCCTCCTCTTTGCCACTTGGACTGCTTTGTCTCTTTTTCTACACCTTATCTTCTTCCTTGTTTTGTCGCCTTCTACTCCTTCATCCCTTAAGGGCTATCTTCTAGTAGGTCACTGCATTCTTTGGGTTCTTTTCTGGTTGGCACTCAAGCATTTTAAAATCAAACGACTATTTCACCATCTTAAAATTGATGTTCGTGCACCCCTCATCACTTTTGAATTTCCAATAGCTAGTTCACCATGCTTAACTTTGACATCCTCAAGCCCATCACCCCTTGGAATTTCCTTCAGCTTTTTGCTTTGGCCTTTTTCCCCACAGACTTTTTCTATAGACTTTTTTTCCGTAGGCTTTCTTGCTTTGGGCTTTTTCCTGTAGACAAAAAGTTTGCAAGAATTGCCTTGTGATAAATTTCCTTTCAAGATTTTGGCTTGTGGTTTCCATAAATTCCTTCAAAAATTTTGTCTGAAGGAATTTCTTCAGACAAAATGTTTGAAAGAATTCATTTCCTTACCTTAACAAAATTTTGAAAGATCTTACCTTCGCGGTTTTCTTTGTGGCCTCTTTGAAGTGTTCCCTGCCCTCTGCAAGGGATCTTAAACCTAGAACTACCCTCCACAAGGGCACTTGTCCTTTGGGAGGCTTGAAATTTCATTTGAACCACTCCTTTGAACCAACTCTTAAACCAATCCATTGAACCAGTTGAATGGTTCAAGCGGTAGTTGAACCAAGGCTTTGAACTGAGAATTGAACCAAGTGTTGAACCAAGCTCGTTGAACCATTTGATTGAACCGACTGAGTGGATCAAGTGATTGAACCATCCAATTGAACCAAGGTGTTGAACCTTGCTGATGAACTTTGTTGATTGAACCAAAGTGTTGAACTAAGGCATTAAACTAAAGCATTGAACCAGTTTAATGGTTTAACGGTTTAAAGATGCTAACTCTTGGAAAGATTATGTCATTAAACCACTCTTCCAACCTTAAGTAAAAGTGTCTTTAAACCATTTTAGCTCTCTTTCCTTATGAATTTCTTCAGACAAGAGTCTGAATAAGATTTGTAAAACCTTGCACTCTCTAAACTGGTTCTTCATCTGCCAAAATACTACACCTACAGAGTTTGTATAAGTCCCTGTGGAGTTTGTAGAAAACCTATAGAGTCCATAAAAATGGACTCGCAGAGTCCGTAGAAAATCCAAGCTCTGTAGAGTCTGTAGAAATGGACCTGTAGAGTCTATACAAACTTATAGAGTCTATAGAAAACTTGCAGAGTTTGTATAAATTTGCAAGACTCATGAAAAATCAAAAAGTACTGGCTCAGAACAACAAGAAAAAAAGGGGGGACTGATTTTTGGCCTATTGGGCAAAAAATGGTCAATAAATTGGTGACTCCCAGGGGAAGCATGCCTACTATGCTTAGAGACTAGTTGCCTTGAAGTCCATTAGGCACAGAGTCAGAATGCATCTTAAACAAAGTTAGAAACAACCCCAAAAGATCCAAGAATCAATCATGAGCCTTTACCCCACACACAAAGGAAAACACACACAAGGCTAAAAAACACTACTTGTGCAAACTACACTTAAGGAAAGCAAGAAAGAAAACTAAAATCAAACTACTATATACAACTAACCAGGAATATTTGCTTCCCTCCTAGATCAAAGGGAAAAATTCTTAAGTCCCCTTCTTGTCAAGGAAACTTATGGTGCTAGACAAGTGGCTGAATGAAGTGGAGACTTGGTAACCTGCTCCTCTTGCCTGCCACTTGGATTGGCTTGTATCTAAGTGGATCAGATTCAAACATGCTTCCAACATATATGTACTCTATTTATTCTTGAAAGCTTGTTGAATGTTGGTCCTTCATGCTGGTGTATTTCACCAAGAAATCCATGGCTACTATCTCATCACCATAACCCTTTTGATCTGCACAGTCCCCCTGTAATGCATCATGGTTTGACCCATTTCCTTCTGCTTCATTAGAGATCCTATCAAACTCATCCTATGCTCCCTCATGGCCTTCTTGAATAAGGGTGACTATTTTGATGTCTAAAATGGAATCACAAACTAATTGCTCATCCCATAGAACATCACTTTCTTGTTCAAAACTCTCTTCTTCAAGGCTTTCCTCAAGGGAGACCAGCCTCTCCTTTTCCTGCTCAAGGATCAGAGTCTCTAGTTGTTCAAAGACATCCACTTGATCCTCCTCCAATTCAGGCTCCTCAGCATAGTAGTCCTCCTCATCAAAACAACAAGGAAGTTCATCAAACAAAGGGGGAGATAACTCACCATGCTTATGTTCCTCCTCATATTGCTGGAACATTTGCATGTATGCATGCCCTATGTCTTCTCCATTGCTGATGAGGTCTTGATAAGGATCATCGATGATGATTTCTTCTTCATTATTTCTCATGATAGCCTCCTGAAGAGCTACAAATTGGATCTTTTCTTTCTCACTCACCTCCTGCAGAATAGGTTCCTCCTTGAGAAGGGATGAAGTGAAAAAACCATGTGGAAGAAAAGGCAGTCCTTGAGCTAGAATCGAATGATTCTCCTCCTTCCATTTGGCTAGAACTTCATCAATATCAAGTGTGGCCTGATAACTCTCTTAGAGGTGTGTAGATGGGGTGTGTTCAGACATGAAATGTGCCATTGGGTCTGAACCATCCATCACACATTGGCTAAGGAATCTCTCTCTGGATTCCAACTCTATAATTCTCTTGGCTATGTCTTCTTGGAAGAGCCTTTCTTGGAGATCATAGGAATCATGGGTACAATCAGCTTTATCTTCTTCAAGTTTTTGAGCAAAACCTTTCTTTTCCTCTTTCTTGCCCCATGATTGCACTATTTTCTTTTAGATCAAGAGCATGCCATTAGGGTGAAAGACCTCAAAATTGGAATTTTTCCTTTTTATTGAAGGGCAACTAGGAGGACTGCTTGAGGTGATTCCATAAAAACCCTAAGCTTGATTAAATTCATATGAAGGAATACAAGGCCCATGATTTTTTGCAAATGAATTATACATACAAAAAAAATTATTGATGGCACCAGGCTGCTTAACCAGCTGATTCAACTCAGAGTCACCATTAGTGTTAATAGAAAAGCCTCCAAAGGTTGGTTGGTTAAAGAACACACCAAAAACTCCTCAACTCTTTAGACACAACTTGTCCTATTTGTCTCCCACTAGGTGTGCCAAAAACTATTGACGTAGTGGATTGCACTTGGGGGCAAGACGCCTAGCTCCTGCCTTCCACACGTCAAAATGGAAACTCCCCTCTTGCCTGTGGGACCGGTGAAGCTGGAGGGGAGAGTCTCTAGATAAGGGCTAGCTCCCTCTAATGTATCTGTTAGGCCCTATTTTCTCCTACTACTAACAAATAAAATGAAAAAAAGGGGGGATGAAAAGGGAGAGAGAGATGCTAAAAATAGAACCTAAGCCTAAAAAATGAAAAGGTGATACACCAAAAAATGTTGACCCACTCAACCCGAATATACACTTTTCACTAGGAAGAAGTGCCCATACACTTCATCTAACATGGGAAGATCTTCTATTTTAGTGAGTCAGGGGTCCATAGAGATACAAGGAGGAAGGAACTACCAAAGGTGCTCTGTGACACACTTAGGCAGCCTATTCACATGTGCCTATATTCCTACTATAGACACTTTTGGCAGACTTGCAGAAAAGAGACTTCATAATGCATTGGACATGCTATAATCAATCTATGAAAAGAATGAAAGACAATGACTTGACACAAAAGAAGAACATAGACATATACTTTAAAGTGCAAGTCCAGATAGAGGTAAAAATGCTAAGTCCTGATTCAAGGTAAAATCTAGCAGAGCTCTGCCTTACAAGCCTAAAATATTTTTGGGTAGAGTTTTGCCTTAAGGATAAGGGAGTGGATTCTCAAATGAGAATTTTTACAATATATAGAAAGAGGAAGAGAACTTGGCACTTTTTGGGAAAGACTTTGGTGCTCTTTTTGCAAGCCGGCCTATATGTGCTTTGAGCCTTGGGAAGAGGAAACCATTTGATTATCGGCTCCTACTTTGACTTTGGCATTCCACATTAATGTGAGAACATGGCCATGCCTCTTTTCTATGAACAAACTGCTCCGTTCAAGACATTTACATGGTTTGTCCCCTTATAAAATGCAAACTAGAGAATACAAGCCACGTTGTTTACTATTTGCACCATTTGGTGACCATCTGTCAATAACTCGCCTCCTCTTTGCCACTTAGACTGCTTTGTCTCTTTTTTTGCACCTTGTCTTCTTCCTTGTTTTATCTCCTTCTATTCCTTCATCCCTTATGGGCTATCTTCTAGTGGGTCACTGCATTCCTTGGGTTCTTTTCTGGTTAGCGCTCAAGCATTTTAAAATCAAATGGCTATTTCACCATCTTAAAATTGACGTCCACACACCCGTCATCACTTTTGAATTTCCAATGACTAGTTCACCATGCTTAACTTTGACGTCCTTAGGCTTGTCACCCCTTAGACTTTCCTTTGGCTTTTTGTGTCATCCTTTTTCCCTGCGGGCTTTTTCCACAATTTTTTCCCACAAACTTTCTTGCTTTGGCCTTTTTCTCATGGATAAAAAGTCTACAAGAATTGCCTTGTGACTTTGCCTTCAAAATTTTACTTTTAGGCTTTTGGCTCATGGTTTCCCAAAATTCCTTCAAACTTTTTGTTCGAAGGAATTCCTTTGAACAAAAAGTTTGAAATAATTCATTTCCTTTCCTTAACAAAATTCTAAAAGATCTTACCTTCATAATTTTCTTTGTGGCCTCTTTGAAGTGCTTCCTACCCTCTGCAAGGGCTCTTGAACCTAAAACTACCCTTAGCAAGGGCACTTATCCTTCAGGAGGCTTGAACTTTTGTTTGAACCACTCCTTTAAACCAACCATTAAACCAATACATTGAACTGGTTTAATGATTCAAGTGGTTATTGAACCAAGGCTTTGAACTGAGGATTGAACCAAGCTCGGTGAACCATTTGATTGAACTGACTAAGTGGATCAAGTGATTAAACCATCTGATTGAACCAAGGTGTTGAACCTTGCTGATGAACTTTGTTGATTGAACTAAAGCATTGAACTTAAGCGTTGAACTAAAGCATTGAACTTAAGCGTTGAACTAAAGCATTGAACCGAAGTGTTGAACCGATTCAATGGTTTAACGGTTCAAAGATGCTAACTCTTGGAAAGATTATGTCATTGAACCACTCTTCCAACCTTAAGGAAAAGTGTCTTTGAACCATTTTAGCTCTCTTTCCTTATGAATTTCTTCATACAAGAGTGTGAAGAAGCTTTGTAAAACCTTGCACTCTTTGAACTGGTTCTTCATCTGCCAAAAGACTACACCTATAGAGTTCGTAGAAGTCCCTGTGGAGTTTGTAGAAAACTTGCAGAGTCCATAGAAATGGACCTGCAGAGTCTATAGAAAATCCAAGCTCTATAGAGCCCATATAAATTGACCTATAGAGTCTGTTGAAACTTGCAGAGTCTGTAGAAAACCTACAAATTTCATAGAAATTTGCAAGACTCATACAAAATCAAAAAGTACTGGATCAAAACAGTAGGAAAAAAAGGGGGGACCAATTTTTGGCCTATTGGGCAAAAAATGGTCAACGAGTAGGGGATATGGAAAGGATTCAACCTAGCTCACATCCATGATGGTAGACATGTTGAGTATGATGGGATATGGAATGATAATAGGTAAGAAAATTAAGGTTTATGTTATCACTTTTATTTTCATAGAAGTAGATATGTACATGTTAGGAACTAGTGATATATATGTTAAATATTTGGATACACACACACACACACACACACACACACACACACACACACAACATGGTATTTTGGTAGGGGATATGGAAAGGATTCACCCTATATCATAGCTATGATAGCAGGTGTTTTAGGTAGGAGAGGTGATTGGATGAAAATAGGTAAGAAAATTGATTTTTATTCTATCTTTTTTCTTTTCCTAAATGTATAGGTGTACATTCTAGGAAGTAATGATAGATGTGATAGATTATATGTGTGTGTGTGTGTGTGTGTGTGTGTGTGTGTGTGTGTGTGTGTGTGTGTGTGTGTGTGTGTGTGTGTGTGTGTGTGTGTGTGTGTGTGTGTGTTATGTGTGTGTGTGTGTGTGTGTGTGTGTGTGTGTGTGTGTGTGTGTGTGTGTGTGTGTGTGTGCTTGTGCATGCACGTGCACACGCATGCGTGTGTGTGTGTGTACACATATATGTATATTTTATACATATACACACATACATGTGTGTGTGTGTATATACACACATGTATGTGTGTATGTGTATATGTATATGTATACATATATATGTATAAAATATACATATATGTGTATATATACATACACACACACATATATCATTTTGTCTAATTTGTTTTCTAAATGTCTGTAAATGTTTTATAAATTATATCTTAAGTAGATTAAAAAATTAGCTAACAAAAGACATAAAAATAGGATGAAAAAAATTAATGTAAACCACACCCCAATGTAAGTAAGATGTAAATATTAATACAAAACAAAATATGTGTGAAATAAAAAAGCACATCAATATGTAAGACAATGTGAATCATAAGATGTAAAAAATAACTACAAAAGAAAATATCCAATGTAAGAAAATGCAAAATATAATCATACTATGATATCTAAAAATATGTTTAAAACTTTTACCCAATGTTAGACAAGTTAACTTGAATCAAACATAAAGGATGATGAAAATAATTATAAGGTGCATCCAATGTCAAATAGGAAAAGAATCAAATCAAATAAGGATGTTATCAAAATAAACAAAAGACTTTAATGATTAAAGACTTGAAATCAATGCTTATACTAAAGCAAGATGTAGGAGAACATAACCATATAGACATATGCCTATGATGAATGAGATGGCGTGGTTATTAATGGGAAGGAGATTTTCTTAGGAAGATCTGGTTATATTCCCCAATGTATTACAATGCAACTCAAAAACTAAAAATCCAAGAGGCATTATAAATTGAGGCTAAAATTCAAATCTAATCAAATAGATATAAAATGGGATGTAAATAATGAGGATTTGATTAGTTAAAATAAATAACCAACAAGTTAATATTTGGAAATATGTGATAAAGATTGATGATTAGAATTAAACCACCAATTAAACATGTTGTTCCCAACATTCCCCTTTTTTCTTCTTGAAGAAATAGGGACCTACTTTTTTTTTTTTTTTGGCCTAGTTTGTTAAGCCTTTCTTTTACATGTATGTAGAAGTTCTAATCAGACTAATCCTTAGTCTTTACACTTATAAGAACAAATCATGGTATTATACATTTTATGGACTAACTTTATTAATACATTTTGAGAGATTTTTGAACTATGCAAGTTTTTTGGGACTTCTTTTTATTTAGAGAAATTATTCAGGATTTGATGTTCGAACATTTTACTCAGGCCTTATTTTCAAGAATTTTGTCCTTTGAAACTAATGTTTAGGTCTTATTCATCAAATATTATTAATCAAAGTTTTTGTATCAAATTTTTTTATCAAAGTTTCTACATTGGACATTTTATCTAAATAATTATTTTGAATGACTTGTCTTTTATCAGACATTTTGTATCAGGATTTTTGTTCAAACCTTTTTATCTAAGATTGTGTTTGGTTTGTTTGATCAGACAAATTTTCTAAAATAGTCATCATCAACTTTATATACTTTAGGTTTTTTTCTCAAAACTTTTATTTAGACATTTTGTTTGAACATTTATTCTAACAGATTTTGGTCTTTGGGTTTTTTGTTTGGAATTTTTGTGTAGACATTTTATTGGCCTAGTCCCAACATAAAAATTTATTCCTAACTACCAAATTCCTTCTATACTTAGTCAATAAATAAAAAATACTACCTAATACTTGCTAAGGATACCTACCAACTAGACTAATGAGATTTAAACTCTGCAAGAAAAAAATATATATGAATGTTAGACATTAATAATGCATGAAATAGAATTGAATGATAAAGACTATATACATAATGTGCATCCATTGATGTATTCATTTCTCATAAGTAGATTCAAATTCAATTTTTATCTTGTGAATAAAATCCCTAGCTGCCTACAAATCCATTTCAAGCAAACAAGTGAATAATAGAGAGGATTTTTTAATAGAGTACATAAACAGACTTTAAGAACTATACATAATTGTAATGGTGTCATCATCTAAGAGTTTTAGAGGAACACTTACACCCTTACCATTCTCCATCAAGGATTAAACTAGGTTTACAGACATAGTATATAATGCAAATATATGCAAAAAAATTATGGGAACTACTCATAATTATGGGATGTGGATTCTGTCAATGTGTTTTCACTAAAAGGAAATTTATCCACCATAGAACATCAATTTGTTATAGACTTGATTGACCTCAAGATAAAAGCACTCCACTCAATGGAAACCAAGCCCAAGGTAATTCCCTGCATCGAACTTATATGATATTTATTATTTATAGGGAAAATTACACAAGATGTATTTCTACACCACATGGACAACCAAATAGTCATGGCCTACATCATCAGAGATAAATTCCAAAGGTATCTATCACTACCAGTTCCAGATGAAATTTTTGATAAGCATAGACTAGTTTTATGAAACTAAAAAAAATCAATGGATAAAGTGTTGAGCTCTTAGCTTCTCCATGGTGAGATAATGAACTATAAAGGAAATAATCCCACCCCTATCAATAAATTCAAAATGGTGGTGTGGATTGGGATGGAATTACTGAATAGGATGTATGGCATGCCTAGTTGGGTGACATTACTACATTTGATGATGATTAATGATGTGACTTTCACCTCAAGTGAAATTTCCATCTTCCATATGTGAGAATAAATTCTACATAAAAGCAAGTAGCCCACTCTAACTAGCCACTTCTACATGATGTCTTATCTTTTGGATGCCATAATATAAATGGTATATAAGGTCCTTGGTGAACTTTAGAACCCAAACATAGATTGTGTTAATAATTAAATTTATGATTAGTACTAGTTTATGCATATTTATGCATATATAAATCACATGATTTGAATTAATGAGGACATGTATCCTCAAGTATGGACGGCTATTCATGGGACTCCACTACCTAGAATTAGAGAAAGCATAGAAAAAATACTAGATGGAAGGGGTGACTACTAGTTATACCCTAATTATATGGTAATCATGATTTCTAGTCATAAGGTCCACCCCTTGTACCTCCTGAAATATGTACTATATAAGTTAGTAGAGCAGGAAATTTCTTATCAATTCTGGTGGAGTGTTGAGGAGGACTTGATAAAAAGAAAGAAGAGAAAATTCTATGGGTCACATGTGATAATTGGTATAATGTATTACACATATAAGAATAAATTTGGATATGTAGGAAATAAAATAAAGAGATATCACTTGCCCACCATGCCACACAGGTACTGGGACCCCCATGGTCATATACAAAGGCATATTTAGGGTTTTGGTATCCCATACCAACATGTCCCTTATGACCATGATTTTTTATTTTTGAATGTAAGTAATGATACTATAGTCTTGGAAAAGACACATTTTGCATGCCTGAAGGAAGATTATTTGAGGATAATTCAATAAGAGGCTTCAATTTCAATGAAGGAAATGCATACTAGACTACCACTTGATATAGGATGGATAGATTTAGATTTTTGGAATAGCCAACCCCCATAGTAGATAGAGGTGTAAGGGTAGCCTTCAAAGGAAATTCCTTTTATGTTAAAATATATTAATAAATAGCTTGGGTTGAATAAACTGGATTCTAAGGTAGCTATAGGGGACCCCATTGATCTAGATTCCTCTCAAGAGGAAAAACAAGAGAACCTAGCTATAACTACATTAAAAATGACTATAGATACCCCCAATTGCAAGAATATATAGTATTAGGGGTAGATATGGAGTAATTTCTTGCCTAAATACAACAAATCTCCTCCTTGGATTCAAATACCACTATTTTCTATAAAAGGAAACCAAATGCTTCCCTACCAGAGAGTCCAAAGGTGGATCAATCACAGAGCCTGCCCTTAGTTCCTCAAAAATAGGGGTAAAAAGAGAAAGAACTTGATGAAGAAGAAGAGATGGAAAGAGCCAAGGGATTAACACTTATAGATAATAAATATAATACACCAATCATGGAAGACATAATAGGTAAGAAGGCTCATCCTTCAAACCTCACTTACCTAGTTTCTTCATCTATTCCTATTTTTGGTTCAGTTCTAATTTCTTCTATTTTGAAATTCCTAGGGTGGAGGATTCCACCTCCACCCTTCATGTTTCATTATATTCCTCTTATTTATTTCACATTCCTCTATTCACTCCTAAGGTAGAGAAGGATTCTTCCACTACCAATGTTCCATCTCTCCCATAGTGCCATCCACATCCATTGTTCCCTTTAATCTTAGTATTCCCTTGGGCACTGCCATAGTCAAGACCATGAAGAAGAAAAGGGACACCAAGAAAATATAAACAGCCTTGGACCCTTCCCAACTTCATGTTTCTTCTACAAAAATCACTTTTCCCTTGTCATCTCCTAGTTTATCCCAAGAGACTACTATTATGACCTTAGGCAAGGGAAATAGGGCAAAGTAAGTCATCATGGTCCATCCAATCCCCCAATATGGAGGTGTGGATTGGTCTAATATTATTTGTCCCTCCCTTCCTAACACAGTCCTCAAGGGAGCCAAAAAGCAATAATTAGTAGAACATCTTAAGGAGGAGGTTGTGGCTAAATACACACAAGAAATATACCCTAACTAGATAGTGATTCCTCTATGGGCAATTGATCTGAGAGATAAGGCTTCTCAAATGCCCAACTTCAAGATTATAAATCTCCCATCAATAAAAAACCTATTTAATAATCCATTTGGGAGCATTCAAAGGGTCAAAATGAAGAAGTTGAAAGTTAAATCTGATAGGGAAATGGTTCTTGAAGAAAGACATGAAGTTTATGCCCTATATAAAATGTAGAAAAAATAATTGGGGCAATCCCCCTAAAATGAATATTTCAAGTTCCTAGTTGAAGCTCATAAAGATGCCATGGTAACACTGCATTAAGGGATAGAATTTTCAAGATAAGAGTTATAAGTAGAAGTAGAACAAATAAAGGAACAATAATAGATGGTTGACATTCTAGTAGGTATTGAGGCTAAAGTGAAAGAGGTTGCATCTAAATGTTATAATTATTTAGAGGTATTGGAAGTAATTTAGGCTGAATTAGACCCTCATATTGCCCAAATTCACTAGTTATTTAATTATTTGAAAGGAGATGAAAATAAATTTAAGCTATTAATTTTGTATACAAATAATAAGGGCTCTAGTGACCTTGACATAATGACACCATTAGAGGCATGTAATACCCTCAATTTGGTGGTCATTATAATGAAAGAATCTAGAGAGTGGGTGATAGTAGTTGGGGTATTGATGACCAAGTACCAAGAGCATGAAGCACTCATTTTGCAGATTTTGAATGACTTGAAGTTGTCAAAGGCAAAGGATGCTACAAGAAATTTGATAAGAAGAATTATCTTTGATCAGCTTATTCAAGAAGCTTTTAATAATTTCAAGTAGACTTTACAAGGGATGTTACTAGAAGATATTAAAGTATAATTAAGTTTTGCAAGGAAAAAGGTAACTAAAGTTAAGATTTTCAAAATCAACTTTTTGAATATAAAGACAGAACATGCAAAGCTATTAGGGTAAGGTGGAAAGGTACATGGGCCCTAACTATTAAACTTAGATATTATATAATAGTATCATTATGTGGCACATAAATATTTTATTTAGTTAGAAGCAAGGAAGAAACAAACTAAAGTGGTTACATCCAGTTCAACACTGATGTCTACAGTCACCACTCCCACTAAAATCAATGCATCCATGCAGATGTATACTCATCCTTAAGGGCCATTTTTGTGAATGTACATTCAAATAGTGGCATAAATTTTGTATTTATATTTTTTTATGATTCAAAAACATTGCAAAAGATGCCTATTTATTTTTTAAACATGCACATGTTGCATGCTATTATAAAGGCTGACTTTAACTATTGACAAATGTAAGATAACTTTATACAGTTTTTTAACTACAATTAGAATTGAAGTTATAAATATGCCGTGTAAAAAAAATTACATGTAATTTGAGGATGAGGTGACCCCTCCCCAAGTCTATAAAATCATATGTAACCCATAATTATAAATGGCCAAAAGATTTAAATATATAGGAGTAGAATCAATTTTTGTTTGTCAACGAATGTGTTTGTGTATTTTCTTTCCAATCTTTGTGTAATTAGGCTTATATTATTTTGGTTGTATGATTCAATATTATTAGTATTAAAAAGATATGATGAATTCTTTCTTATCATAATTGATATGCTAGTTTTATATATGCAATAGCTATTGAATGATTAGAAAATTAAATTTGTTATTGGAAATTAAGTTGATTGATTCATATTTTTGAGTGTGTAGAGGTGCTTTCATTGATGATATATTTTTTTATGTATGTGAAATAATTGTCTCAAATACCTCACTAGTCCAAGTCATAATCTTTTGAGTAAGGGTGTGCAATAACTTCTCTAAAGGGAGCAACCTTTGACTCAAGCCTTTAAGTTTCTTATATCAAATTATCCTAGACTACTTAACCATGTCTAATTACGTATGTGCAATAACTAGTAGCAACAGAAATTGGTTTTTAAATAACTTGTCCACTTAGAAACCATCCTGAGAGGTGATTCCTAAAGCCATAGAATCCTTCTTTCCTACTCTACCCTTCCTTTCATTTTTTTGGAGTTAATTTTGAGACTTGCCCACTCTAGATTAACAACCATCTGGACACCAACTCATCTATATTTTAATTTCTCCTAGACACACCCCTCTATTCATAATCCTTGTTAATAACCCACATGCCATGATTTTTATTCCATTACTTGGTTGTTAAGACCACATACCTACAATTCATGCTTTAGAGTGGAGTTCACCTCCATTGAGATCCTAAAATGTTACAGGTTACCTCATTACAATATGGTGTGCATGAAAACCACATCAAAAAATATTTTTGGCACTATAAAGAGGGCATTGAGCACCCCTAATAAAATATGTTAGTTTCTACATAGAGTTTTACTAGAGTAAACTAGGAGAGTGACTAGACTTATTTCTCAGGTTGGTCTTTTAGTCTCAGCCTTGTCAAATTATAGGATACCTACATTTGTTCCAAATGCACCTTCCCTAGTAAGGAACACTTACCTTGTTAATTATCTCATGGCCTAACCACCTTGGTTGGTTGGATATGCTATTACCATCCTAGGGGATGTGCATGACCTACCTAGGAATCTTGAAAAGTATCTACTATCCTTCTCTCCTTTAGGATTAAATTTGATAGAAGAGCACATCAAGTTTAACAAATATACTTTAAGATTAATGAATTTTATTAATGAGGATGTTGCATGAAATATTTTCTATTTTATAGTAATGGATGTTTCTTATGATTGGTATCTTAATTTGACAGATAATCTCATCACTTCTTAGAATACATGTCAAGTTGTTTTTCTTTCACAATTCATATAAGTCATCAATCCTAGTTTAATATACCAACAATTCATTATCATGAAGAGGGATCCTAATGATCCAATCCATTCTTTCAATGATATATTTTAAAATATCTATCCCTAGTTAAGCCCAAGTTATAAACCAAAAGAATTATTGGCATTAAAAATGTACAAGAATGTTAGGGATCTAATTACTATTTTTTTTGAGAAGGGATATTGTTGTCACCACCTTAACATTAGCCTATGAATAGGCTATCAACATTTATATGTACCTTAATCCCCAGGTGCCTATCACACCTAACATCAATAATGGCTTCTTAGTATTTAATCCAATCCCACATGTGAAGCAAAACATTCTTACATTCAATTAGAATCAGTTATACACATTGCCTCCTCTAACACAAATAACATAGTTGAATTATGGTTTATTAAAAAACCATGCACAAGGTAATGGTTACTAGTAGAATCAAAATTTAGCTACTACTATTATCTAGGGTGCTGACTCTATAAAGGTGGAGCTGGATGCTATTCAAAATATGGTGTAAAAGTTAAGTAATGACTTTCTCAGCATGCAAAGAAAGATAAGCAATGATAATGGCCTAAGTGGTAATCAAAATTATATATTCCATAGGTATAATACACCATTAAATAGGCCTAAAAATAACATAAATCATCCCAACAAACTTCCATATATAAACATGGTAGAAATAACTCTACCTAATTAGTGTAGAATCTATAATACTTCTCATCATGGTGAGATTGATTATGTTGAATATTGTGAAGCATTTTAAATATTTCAAAGAGAAGTAGTAAGATAGGATCAGATGCATAATCCATCAGAACCCTAGCCCTTCAAGCACTGCCATGTTATTTGAGACTCACAAGTTTCCTTTTCTTAGTGAAGATGACAATGTACTAGAGGACAACACTGATGCGATTCATTATTTTTAGAAATTACATAAAAATGGTTACAATATGAGGAATATGAAGCCATTCACAACTTTTATTTCTCTAAATAAGACAACCATTCTACCTAATCTAAAAGATAACAATAATCCACCTCCCTTAAAATGGAATGATCAACCTCAAAATAAGGAGTTAAGGAGGATACAACATTATTAAGGACATGAATAAAATTAAAGTAAATATTAACCTTCGTGAATTAGCTTAGATCACTGAAAAAAAGTAGATATAATGTAATTCTATCATGGGAAAGGCCCCTATGGAAATGATAAAAGCATCTATAGATAAAACAAAGTTGGATAACACTAATATTATTTATAAGAGCAAGCCAGAAGTTCCCCCATTTTTTATGACTATTAGGTCATTTAGTAAGAATATTCATATTTGTTAAGTTGATTATGGATCTTCAATAACTATGATGTCTACTTTTATATGTAAAAATCTTGGCCTAACTCTAACACCTTCAAAAAGAACAATTTCAAAGTTAGATAAAATGGTGGTACTAGTGATCAAATAATTGAATAATATATATATTCAAGTGGCTTCTAAACCACGAGTCCATATGAATATTGACATACTTGTAGTAGACATACCTGAAGTTTATGTACTATTGCTAAGTAGGGATATGTCCAAAATGCTCAATGGATATCTCTCAACATATTTCTCTCACATTTGGCTACCATGGAGAGGCATTATAAATCAAATTCATATCAATAGGGAACCAAGGATGAAGTATCCTATGATAGATTACAATGTCAAGATTGAACAGGTAAACATGAATCCCCTAGCCTTAGTATTTATACTTTTATCATGTAAAATCAAATACAAGAGCTATAATCAGAGGGTTCTAATCATCTATGGACTCTCCACTTGGATGGTGCCAGATCTAAATAAAGATCAAGTGTAGGAATTGAACTACTTGATCCATAGGGGAAGAAGTTCCTAGAATCATATAGGTTATAGTTCCCTTAAACTAACAATAGGGATGAATATGAAGCATTAATTCTTGGATTGCAATTTGTACTAAAAAATAAGGTCAAGTAGTTGCTAGTATTTGGGGATTTAGAGCTGGTAGTCAATCAAGTCAAAAATAAATACCAATGCAAGTTATCTTATCTAAAAATATATAAAAATAGAGCATGGGATTTGATTGAGATATTTAAGGATTTCAACATATTAGCAATTCTTAAAGAGAAAAATCAATATGCAAATTCACTAGTTGTTGTTGTTGCTAATTGAGATAGTACCTTGTCCTTTTGTTCTTGATAACATAAAAAAATTCCAAATCTTTGATGATGACCAATAGATCATTTAGTTTCTAACCAATTCAGGATAATTTGAGTCCTAAATCATTAATGATATAGAAGTTAGTTATCTCTACCAAGCGAAGTCAGATGAGGAAGGAATCTTCCATCTCAAAGAGAATCATCTCCCAATTAGTTTTGTCTCCTTAGAAAGACCATTTGATATAGATCCTCAAGCTCAATAGTAAAAGGAAACCAAAGTTAACAAGTTTGACTTTAAAAGGGAGAATTTAGGTGATAAGCATAACCCACACTATGTTAACATTGGCCTCAGTTGAACTATAGAAGAAATATAATGTGTAAAATATTTAATCACCCAATACAAAGATGTAATTACATGGACATATGAAAACTTGAAGGTTTATGACCCAAAGGTCATTACTCATACAATTCTACTGAAACCAGACCATAAGATTTTTAGATAGAGACACAGACTAGTGAATCCCATCTTAGAGCTTCTTATTCAAAGAGAAATGGAAAAGTTGTTGAGTGTGAGAATAGTCTTCCCAATTAGACATTCTGTCTGGGTGGCCAATTTGGTACCAGTCAGAAAGAAGAGTGGAGAGATTAGGTTATGTGTTGATTTCAAAAACTTGAACAAAGATTCTAAGAAAGATAACTATCCAAAACCTTCCTTGGATGAGGTGATATAGATAATAAGTGGCTCTAAAATGATGTCATTCTTGGATAGATTTTTAGGATATAACCAGGTATTGGTATAATAAGAAGATAGAATGAAGACTGAATTTACCATGAAGTTGGGTACTTATGCATATAAGAGGATGCCTTTTGGCCTAATAAATTTAGGATCCACCTTTTAGTGATCCATGGTCACATATTTAAAGGATTAATATGTAAATGTATAATCATCTATATGGATGATCTTAATATGTTCTCCAAGAATAGGAATGATCATGTAGGCCATCTACAATCAATCTTCAAAATATGTAAAATTTTTAGCATCCCACTAAACCCAAAGAAGATAATATTTGGAGTAATTGAAGGCAAGCTCTTAGGACACCTCATTACCAAACAAGGGATCATCATTGATCTATATAAAATATAGATAAATTCAAATATTACACCACCAAACAATAAGAAGGAGCTCAAGTCATTTTTTGGGAAGATTAATTTCATAAGGAATTTTATCTTAGGATTTACAAAAATTTTAAGACCTCTGAATGTGATGCTTAAACAAGATGCTAAAATATAATGGATAGCTGAGGCCTAAAAGTCTTTTCAAGACATTAAATATGCTATATCTTAGGCCCCAATACTAATTAGTCTAGGATTTATGAAGGATTTTTAGTTGTACTCATTTAATTTAGAGCATATAATTGATACTATCATAACATAGAAGAAGGAAAAGAATGAGAATCGAATTATGTTCATGAGCATGAATCTTAAGGACCCAGAAATTAGGTACTCTATGATAAATAGATATTTTCTCTTGTCAAAGTAGTGAAGAAATTTTGACACTACATCTTGAGGAATAATAATATTGTAATCATGTCTGGTCCTACTATCAAGCTCACCTTGTTACAAAATGAATGAATGTATAGGAAAATGGATGGAAATTTTGTAGGATTTTGACATAGAAATTAATCCTGATGAGTTAATTCATGGTAAGGCATCATCCAACTCATGACTAAACCTAATCCACATATTATTTTTGAAGAGGTATGTGAATCAAAGGTATCCAAAAGAGAATGGTATACTAACATAATCTAATATATAGTTATAGGTACGTGTTTTTTAGAACTCAATAAAGAATGGAGAGATTTGAGGCTAAAATATACTCACTACATGATCAAGAAAGGAGTTATTTATAGAAGAAACTATGAAGGCATCTATCTTATATGTGTATCTATAGAATAAGTGAAATATATTCTAGAAAACCTACACCATAAGATAGGTAGTAGTCATCCATCTAGGAATACCATAGCTCATAAGATCTTAAGAATGGGCTACTACTGGCCAACAGTTTTTAAGGATGCTTACGTTCATGTAAGGACATGCCATGAATGCCAAACTTTATCAAATAGATAATTAAATGCAATAATGCCCTTACAACCTGTTGTTGAAGGAAAGCCATTTTCCCAATGGGATTTAGACTTTAATGGTGTCATTAACCTGAACTCTTCAATAGGTCATAAGTTTGTACTCACTACCATAGATTACTTCACCCAATGGATTAAATTAGTGGACACAAAGAATTTTAGAGAAAAAGAAGTGATTTTATTCTTGGAGGAATGCATCACAACTAGATTTAGTAGTCACATTTCTCTAGTTTATGATAATGGGTCAACATTCATATCAGTTAAATTTACCAAATGAGATCATGACAACCAGATCACTATTAGGCCATATTATAACCATTAACCTTATGGAATTGGATTGTCTAAATAAATGAATAATAACTTGTTATATGAAATTAATAAATCAGTTAGGAATAAGCCTAAGGACTAGCACAATATATTAAAGCATGCCCTTTGGGCATATCAAAAAAGATATAAGTAGGCCCTCAAAGCCTCACCATATCTATTGCTATATAGATGTAGGATAATATACCAAATCATGATGAAATTATTGACTTATAAATTCATGTAAGAATACATGGAACCAAATGATAAAGTAGAATCTCAACAACTAGATATAATAGAAATGGAATATTTAAGGACTAAGGCCCTATAGACTTTTAGCAGACACCAAGACATAGTCAAGAGGTGGTTTGAGAAAAGAGCAAAGGTAAAATCATTTAGGATATCATATTTGGTGCTTCTTTGGGATAAATATCATGAAAATAAAGGATAACATGACAAATTTTCCCCATTATGGATTGTACCATATCAGATTTTAGAGATCCAAGGCAATAATGCATTCTATCTAAGGGACTTGTAGGGAAATGAACTCACATATTCAATAAATGGATAGGTTCTAAAGCATTAATTCATGGTTGTGCCATCTAAAAATAGCCCCAATTGATGAAGGAACATGGTAGAGGTAGGATTAGGTTAGTTTATTACTTTCTTAGTATAGTTTCCTATTTTTTAGGTTGGTTTATTGATTTCTTAGTATAATTTCCTAATTTATAGTTTAGATTATTGATTTATAAGTTAGGTTTGATGATTTATTAGTTTATTTTTAAAGATTTATATATTAAGCATTTGATGTTTCCTATGAAAATATGAATTATTTTATCCTGACATGACCAAATTAATTTCCAACTAGTTAGACCCCTATTTCATGATTAGATAGACATATAACAAAAAGGTAAAATTATAATGAGATTCACAACTTGGGGATTGTTCACTAATTGGGTATACTTCTATTTTTATAGTCTTCATTATTTAAGTATGTAATCATAATAATTTTGGGTTGTGTTAAAATTGAATATTTCTACCAGGCATATGAGAGTTACTCTTAAGTACTTCATATGAATTTGGAAAGTTTTATTATTCTATTAGACTAAGCATAATTATCATATTAATAATTGTTGGAGATTATAATTATTGGTGTAAATGTAACTGGTAAGGACATTCTAGTAAATCATTTGTTTTAAAACCATACTAGCTCATAGGGGTTTCAACTCTCCTCCTTCCATTCAAATAAAAGAGAAATAAAATAAGAAAAAGAGCTAATATGAGTTTAAAAGAGCAATCAATAAAGTCAAAAGAATAGCTAAAGAAGATTGAAAGATCACATGATGAAATAAGGTCAATGTATTGTGCATCATTATTAGAAAAATGAAGGAGAGGGAAAATAAGGAACCCAAGGTATCTCTATCAAGGCTATGGATGCTTGGATGGTAGTAGAGCAATGTTTGAGCTCCCCTGATTTAGTAAAAAACTAGAACGAAACCTATAGCTTCATCAAACCTTTGAAAATCTCATTACAACAAGGGTTCAATAAACTTCAATTTTAGCACATATAGATCCATGGATGAGAAGGAAAGTATGTTGTGTGATTGTACTTAGGAGTCTCTTTTATATCTCTAATTTTAATATTTTTTTATGGCACAATTCATGTATTATTTTTAATTACTAACCAAAGTTCTGGGTTCTTGAATACTCATAAATATTCCCCTTATAAGTTACCATTTGTTGTACCCAACATTCTCCTTTTTTCTTCTTAAAGAAATAGGGACCCACTTTTTTTGGAATTTAGACTTGTTTGTTGATCCTTTCCTCTATGTGTTTGTGTAAGTTATAATCACATTAGTCATTAGTCTTTACACTTAGAAGAAAAAACCATGATATTATACATTTCATGGACTAAATTTATTAATACCTTTTATTAGATTTTTGAACTATGCAAGTTTTCTTATACTTAGTTTTATTTGGAAAAATGATTAGAGATTTGATGTTCAAACATTTTTATCAGGCATTATTTTCAAGAATTTTGTTCTTCCAAACTTATGTTTGGGTCTTATTCATCATAGATTATTCATCAAGGTTTTTGTATCAAAATTTTTGTTCAGAGTTTTTTGCATCAGACATTTTGTTTGAACAATTGTTTTGAATGACATATTTTATCAAACATTTCATATCAAAATATTTGTTTAGACCTTTTTATCATAGATTGTGTTCAATATTTTTTATCAATTTTTTTCCCAAAATAGTCATCATCAGTATTATGCAATTCTATATTTTTACTCAGAGATTTTTTCAAACATTTATTCTGATGGATTTTGGTATTTGGGTTTTTTATTTGAACTTTTTATTCAAACTTTTTATTGGCCTGATCCCAACAAAAAAATTGATTCCCTACTACCGAAATCCCACTAGACTTAGCCAATACATCAAAAATACTTCTCGATACTTACTAAAGATACTCGGAAACTAAAATAAAAAGATTTAAACTATGCAAGAAAAAAATATGAATGTTATAAATTAATAATGTATGGACTAAAATTGAATGCTAAGAATATATACACAACATGCAACTATTGATGTATTCATGGCTCACAAATGAATTCAAACTTGATTGCTATCCTATGAATGAAATCCATAACTACCTATAAATTTATTACAAGAAAAAAAGTGACTAATAGAGAGGAATTTTTCATAGAGTACATAAATGGACATTAAGCACTTCACATAATTATAATGGAATCATCATCTAAAAGTTTTAGAGGAGCACTTCTACCATTACCATTCTCCATCAAGTATTCAACCAAGTTTATAGATATGGTATATGATGCAACTATCTTTGAAAATAGGTATGAGAACTACTCAAAATTATGGGATGTTGTAGATTTTATCAATTTATTTTCACTAGAAGGAAATTTATCCACCAAAAAACATCAATTTGTTATAAACATGCTCTCCCTCAAGAGACAAGCACTCCACTTGATAGTGGTCAAGCTGGAGATGATGCCCTACATTGACCTTCTATGATATTTATTCTTTGTGCATAAAATTACACAAGATGCATTTCTATGCCACATGGATAACTATATAGTCATGGCCTAAATCAGTAGAGATGACTTCCAAAGGTATCTATCACTACCAGTTCTAGATGCAATTTTTGATAAGTATAGACTAGTTTCATGGAACAAAAAAAATTAAATGGATAAAGTGTTGAGCTCTTGGGTTCTCCCTAGTGAGACAATGACCTATAAAGGAAATAATCCCAACCCTATTAATAAATTTAGAATGGGGGTATAGATTGGGATATCATTACTTAATATGATGTATGGCATGCCTAACATCTATTTTATTAGTTTGGATTGGGTGCCATTAATACATTTAATGATGACTAGTGATTCAACTTTCACCCTAGGTGAAATTATCATCTTCTAGGTGAGAGAACACATTTTGCATAAAATCAAGTGGCCCACTATAGTTAGCCACTTCTACATGATGTCTTATCTTTTAGATGTTGTAATGGTCATGGTATATAAGGTCCTTAAATATATTTGGATCTTAGCCAAAGATTTTTTTAAGAATCACATTTGTGATTATTACCAGTTCATGCATATACAAAGCACATAGTTAAAATTGTTGAGGATTTGTATCCTCAAGTATGATAGGTACTTCATGGGAATCCACTACCCATAATTATAAAAATCATAGTAAAAACACTATTTATAAGGGTTAAATATTGTTTTTACCTTGATTATATGATAATCATGATTTTTGGTCATAAGGTCCACCCCCTATAACTCCCCAAATATATACCAGATAAGTTAGTAGAGCAAGAAATTGCTTATCAACTCTGGTGGAGTGTCGAGGAGGACTTGATCAAAAATAAGAATAGCACATTCTATGGGTCACATATGATAATTTTAGAAATGTGTTACACATATAGGAAGCACTTTGGAGAGGTAGGCAATAAAATAAAGAGATATCACTTATCCACCGTACCACATAGGGATTGGGACCCCAATGGTTATATATAAAGGCATATTTAGGGTTTTGGTCTCCCATACCAACATGTCCTTTATGACCTTGATTTTTTTTATTTTTTTATTCAAATAATGATGCTTAGGTTTTGGAAAGGGCATAATTTGTAGGCTTGAAGGAAGATCATTTGAGGATAATTCAATAAGAGCCTTCAATTTTAGTGAAATAATTACATACTAGACTGCCACTTACTATAGGATAGACAACTTTAAATTTTTGGAATAGCCATCCCCCACCGTAGACAAAGTTGTAATGGAAACATTCAAAATAACTTCCTTTTATGTTAAAATATATGAATAAAGAGCCTAGGTTAATTTAACCTAATCCTAAGGGAGCTCTAATGGACCCCATTGATCTAGATTCCTCTAAGGAGGAAGAACAAGATCACTCAACTAAAGTTGTATTATAAACACCTAAAATTATCCTCACATTACAATAATATAGAGTATCAAGGGTAGCTATAGAGGAATTTATTGCCTTAATACAACAAGGCTCCTCTCTAGATGAAAATACCACCATTTTATATAAAAGGAAACCAAAGGCTTCCCTACCAGAGAGTCCAAAGGTGGATCAATCATAGATCCTACCCTTGGTTCCTCAAATATAGGGGGATGAAGATAAAGAAATTGATTAATAAGAAGAGATAGAAAGAGCCAAGGAATTAAGACTTATGGTTTATAAAGGGAATACACCAATCATGAAGGACACAATAGGTAAGAAGGCTCATCCTTCAGTCCTCACTTTCCTAGTTTATTCATCTATTCCTATTTTTGGTTTAGTTCTAATTTCCTCTATTTTGAAGACTCCTAAGGTGAAGGATTCCACCTCCACCCTTGATGTTTCATTATCCTCATCTTATTTCTTTCACATTCCTCTAATCACTCCTATGGTATAGAAGGATTTTTCCACTACCATTGCTCCATCTCTCCCCACAGTGTCATCCACATCCATATTTCCCTATAATACTAGTATTACCTTTGACATTACCATAGTCAAGAACATGAAGAAGAAAAGGGACACTAATAATGTTGAAACAACCTTGGACACTTCCCAACTTCATGTTTATTTTACACAAATGACTTTACCCTTGCCATCCCCTAGTCTATCCCAAGAGACCACTATTATGACTTCAGGAAAGGGAAAGAGGGTGAAGTAAGTCATCATAGTCTATCCACTCCCCCAATATGGATGTGTGGATTGGTTTAAGATCATTTGGCCCTACCTCATTGACACAGTCCTCAAGGGAGAAAAAAAGTGATAGTAAAACACCTTGAGGAGGAATTTATGGCTAAAGACACATAAGAGATAGACCCTAACCAACTAATAATTCCTCCATGGATAATTGATATGAGAGATGAGGCTTCTCAAATTCTCAATTTCAATATTATAGATCCCCCATCAATAACAACCCTATTTGATAAGCCCTCTTAAGGCATTCAAAGGGTTAGAAAGAGGAAGTTGGAAGATGAAGATAGTAAGGAAATGGTTATTGAAGAAAGATAAGAAGTTTATGCCTTATCTAAAAGGTAGAATAGATAATTAGGGAATCCTCCTATAATGAATATTTTAGGTCCCTAGTTGAAGCTCACAAAGATTCCATGGTAGCATTACATGAAGTGATAGAATTGGCAAGGCAAGAGATAGAAGAAAAACTAGAAAAATAAAGGAACATCAACAAATGATTCATATTATAGTAAGTATTGAGGCTGAAGTGAAGGAGGCTACATCTAAATTTTATAATTCTTTAGAGACATTGGAAGAAATGTGGGCTGAATTAGACCCTCATATTGCCCAAATGCACCAATTATTTAATTATTTGAAAGGAGATGAAAATAAATTAAAGATATTAATTTTATATACAACTAATAGTACTTATATCCACCTTAACCTGATGACACCATTAGAATAATTTAATACCCTCAATCTGGTGGTGTTTAGAATGCAAAAAACTAGAGAGTGGGTGAAAGTAGCTAAGGCATTGATGCCCAAGTACCAAAATCATGAAGCACTCATTTTTCAAAATTTTAATGACTTGAAGTTATAAAAGGTAAAGGAAACTATAATAAATTTGATAAGTAAAATTAACTTTGATCAACTTATTCAAGAAGATTCTAATAATTTCAAGGAGAGTTTATAAGGGATGCCACTACAAGATATTGCAGTAGAATTAAGTTTTTCAAGGAAAAAGGTAATTGAATTTGATATTTACAAAATCAAATTTCAAAATACAAAGATAGAACATGAAAATCTATTAGGGTAAGTTGGCAGGGTACATAGACCCTCACTGTTAAACTTAGATATTATAAAACAACATGATGTGGTGTATAAATATTTCTTGAGTTAGAAGCAAATAAGAAGCAAATTAAAGTGGCTACATCCAATTCAACACTTATGTCTATATTCACCACTCCCACTAAAGTCAATGCATCCATGAAGATGTTTACTCAAACTTAAGGGCTAGTTTTGTGCATGTACATTCAAATAACAACATAAATTTTGTATTTATAGTTTTCTTATGATTCAAACATATTGTAAAAGTTTCTTACTTATTTTGTAAACATGCACACATTACATGATATTGTAAAGGATAACTTTAAATATTGAAAAATTTAAGATAAATTTATATGGTCTTGTAACTATAGTTAGAATTTAGGTTCTAACCATGCCATATAACCAAATTTTGCATGTACTTGGATAATGACGTGACCCCTGTCCAATTCTATAAAATCATATGTAACCCATAACTATGAAGTGTTATCAGATTTAACTATATAGGAGTAGAATCAATTTTTTATTGTCAGTGAATGTGTTTGTGTATTTTGTTTTCAATCTTTATGTAATTAGGCTTATCTTCTTTTGGTTGTATGATTCAATAATTCTTAGTGTGCAAAAGATGTGAGGAATTCTTTCTTATCATAATTGATATGCTAGTTTTAGATATGCAATAAATAATAAGTGATTAGTAAATTAAACTAATTATTGGAAAGTAAGTTGATTGATTCATATTTCTAAGTGTGTAGAGGTGCTTTCATTGATGATATTTTTTTTGTGTATGTGTAATAGCTGTCTCAGATACGTCAATATTCCAAATCATAATCTCCTAAGTAAGGGTATGTAATAGCTACTATAAAGGGAGAAACCTTTGAATAAAGCCTTTGAGATTCATATATCAAAATTATCCTAGACTGTTTAGCCATGTTTGATTGTGTCTATGTAATAGCTACTAGTAATAAAAGTTTGTTTTGAAATCACTTGTCCACTTAGAGACTAGCCTGAGAGGTGATTATTGAAGCCATAGAATCCTTCTTTCCTTCTCTACCTTTCCTTCCCTTTTTTGAAGTTTATTTTGAGACCTTATCACTCTATATTAACAACCATCCATCCACCAACTCATATAGATGTTATTTTCTCTTAGATACCACCCCTCCATTCATAATCTTTGTTAACAACCTACATGCCTTACCTATTATTCGATCACCTAGTTGTTAACACTGCATACTTTCAACTCATTCCCTAGAGTGGAGTTCACCTCCATTGAGATCCTAAAACATTAGAGGTTGCCTCATTATGATTTGGTGTGTATAAAAATTATGTCAATAAAACATAATGTAATGTAGCTAATGTTTGTGTACAACCTTATCAATTAATGTTAGGATAAGTCAGCCACTTGGTTTATCAATCTTGTTACTTTCACTAATTATTAATTTAAGTCAAATATTTGTCAAAATGTTATCATTTTATATTCAACAAATGTTCTTTCATACTTTTATAATTTATTGGTTTCATATAGGTAAACATGCTTTCATGAAAGTTGTGTATGGGGGATCACACTTATGGGAAATAAATTACAAAAATAAATTGATTAATTTATTTACTTTTTTGTAAGCTTCTTGATACAATAATGATCACACAAATACTAATTTATATTAATTAATTGAAATTATGAATACTATAAAAACACACACACAAAACTTTAAATTAAATTATTGATGATAACATAATAAAAATAACAACTAATTAATAGATCATGATCTTCATCACAACTCCTTGTGATGGGGTCCTTCTCAATCAAATTTGAGTTCTAATCCTTCCCTTGGGTAGAAATTATTTACTTCAAATCACTTATCCTTACATAAATGAACATGTGCCAAGACAATAATGTCTAATTCTTATACAAAGGTAATTAAGATAAATGATACAAAATATGAAACAATATAGAGGTTAATAGATGACATACATGAATGGTATTTTTAGAACCCAAGATATATGTGTGAGCATCCCATTGAATGGAACATTTTTTAATAGAAATATAATTTATTTTAATATATTCTTAATATTTTTTACTTTCTTATTTCATATACTTTATAATATTAATATACGTGTGCTCATATGGTCTTGCAATGATCATTATTTTATTCATTGACTTTGTTTTCATTTATCCTTTTCCTTTTTATTTTGTATTATCATCCTTACATTTATAACATATATCTTATTATTATCCATCCTTCATAATAACATCATCATAGTGCACATCTTTCCTATCATGCTACTTGTCTACTTTTACATATTGACTACTTATACATGTTACAATTTACTTTGATTTTACATGATCACATGCATTTATATCTACATATTACATGAGAATACACTAATTATTTCCCATTGTGGGCATGTATATTATTATCTCCACATAATATAAATAAATGCATTATTAAAATTCACATATACAGCATGGGAGTATCATTTGCCTAAACTTCCTTCACATTGCCATGATATTATATTTTGTGCACATTATGCCTTAACATATGTCACAAATCATTCTGATCCCTTGCATTATTTTATTTTTAAAATAATTTATAATTGTAATTTCTTGATTATATCAATGTGTGCAAATATTTCAAAATACAATAAAATAAAAAATATTTCAAATATCTAAAATTAGGACATAAGCATGGCATTTATCTAGTTTACATTATTCATTTATGTTATTTATCACATGTTTAGTATATTAAAAATCCTTGTCCATATGCACATGTATTTCATGGTATATATGAGTGTGATGTAGGACATACATGTTATACATGATACATGGATAGATAATTTTAGGACATTCCTATACCCAAGGGCCATGCAATTGTTGGAGACACCTCATTTTTAGAGGTTACATTATTACAATTTATATATTTCTTTGACCTTTCAATTTATAATTTTGAGAAAGATTAATTTATTACATGTGTCTTTATCTCACTTATATTTCTTTACATTTCTACAATTCATAGATATGCTACTTTATTATGCTATGTCATTGACATAGGTAGATATAGTAGACTAGTTTCACTAGTTTTATGGTTTATTTATGTTGTTTCATTTCCTATAAGATAATAATTGACCATTATTTATTTAATATATTATATAATTTTATTGATTTCATCATTGTGTGCTTTTTTATTTACATCTATTGGCCTTCTATGACATTTAATTCTCATTTTATGGCCCTTGGTCTTGTTTAAAATTTAATTATTCATTGTGTATGGTCCTTTGCCTTATATGACATTAAATTATATTATGGATGTTTTTATTGTGTGCATAATATCCATGACATCATGTTCTTATGAGTTAATAAATATATGATTATCTATTAAATTTTACCAAGTTTAATGCATTTGATGAGTTTGTGGTGTCATGATACATGCCACACACCTTCATATTTGTGTGTGGTGCTTGTTAGCAACCTACATATCAACTTGATGAAGGTTGATAGATTACTATGAAAATCCTTCACACCTAGGCTAACATTGTAAAGACCTGAGGTGTGGGACACCTAAACCTAGACTAGACCTCTAGTTTTGATGAGGCTAACTCCTCTGATGTATCAATTTGTTTATTGCTATTAAAACCTACTACACTTATTGGGGTGAAAAGAGGTAAGAGATATACTAAAAGGGAAATACTATTCTAATTTTGGTGATACACCTCTATTTTTGGTTCATCCACTCTATTTGAGCTTCTAAAACACTAATAAGACAAGCAAAGACTAAATCTACAACTCCAAATGACTCATATGCATCATTATTACATATAAAGGTTTCATCAAGTGATCTAATCATGAGGGAAATGATGGAGTAGTCCTAATTCAAGGCAAAAAATATTCAATTATATCCACTTCTATCTTACTAAAATGACATCAAACACTGAACATGACCTGTGTAAGTTAGCATACTAGTAGCTATGTGAGATCAAGACCTGAAAAGGGAGAAAATAGTATCACATTTTCAAATCAACTAACATAAACACACTATACCAGAATATGTAAATTTGAAAATAGTCATTTTATTATCTCAAAAGGTTACAAAACTCAATCTTGGTAGAGTATAGTCATGCCCAAGAGAGGGATCCTAATAATTGGCTTCAAAGCCTACATATATAGCCAAATTTGAAAATATCTAGCCAATGTGGCATAGAGGAGAGAAATATTAGTCGATATGAGTTAACTTAAGACAAAAATATTTTTACAATAATAAACAAAAGTATTCAATTATCTTTTGTCTCCAAAATCTCGCATGAAACTCCCTTATGGATTGAAATGGAGGTGGTGGGCCCATATTTGACTTTTAAATCTCCTTTGCATGAAAGCTATGCCAAAAATTATTATTTTAAATCTACTTTTAAGTGATTTTAATCTAAAAATATGTCTTCCTTTTCATGAAGAGCATGAAAGATGCATGAAGATAATCAAATAGTTAACTTGAAGTGATTTGGTCTTCAAGACTAGTTAACTCCATTTGAACTCAACTTGAATGAAGTGGAACTTGTGGATTGAGATGAGAATTCTATATTAACTTAAATATTCAGATATATGGTGTGGATATATCTCATGAATTACTTGATTATCCCCTTTAACATTGTCTTCTTCTTTGATGTTTGATCAAATAGTCCTACTAGGCCAATTAGGTTTAGTATCCTTCTTTTTGTACTTGAAATCCATATAACCTACAAAAAAACTTTTAAAACCTCAAAATATTATTATATTTGACCTATAAATTTTTTTCGCACCATGAGATATATGTTCTTGATGAAGAAACTCATGCCACTCAGTCACCATGGTTGACTAGGTCAACTTTGCCTCATTTTCCTATAGATTAGTTGTTTTGAAGGATATGGTAGGGGAATTTATAGGGATAATTTTTACCATAGTGAGATTTTAGGATGAATAAAAAGTCTCAATATTCAATCTTAATGAATTGGATTCATGTAAACTACTTTGTTCCTCATTTTTCATGTTTTTTCTCCAGAACACTTGATTTCTACCTTGATCCGTATGTTTATTTACAAAAAAATGGAATTTATAGGATCATATCTTATTTTACATGATGTTTTAAGAGGTTTTATGAAAACACATGAGTTTTTTATGGCAAAAAATTCTACTTTTCTCAAAACTGGTCACTATGAGGATTTGGGAAGGTTTTAGAGCTAAATATTCTTAATGATGATTCACGAAGCATAAAACTCAAAAAAAATATTCATAAAATTAATATATATTACACATACCCCATAAACATCCTTGAAAATATTGGGTTCCCATGCAAAAGATATGAGAACATATCATGTGAAGGAAATCTACCTATAGGGTTTTGCTTGCATTCTGGACTACCTACGCTCTTAGCGATTGTTCATAAATCACAGACACTAAAACAACATAAATTATTAATTAATTATAATTTAATAATGTTAATAAAATCATGATAAGATAATTTGGTCAAACTCTTCATGTGGTGAAAAATATGAATATTTGATTAGGTGGCTTGAATGGGTACCTAAAACTGTAAAATTTTAATTTCTCCTCTTAGATGATTATGAATCCTAAATTAATTATAAATAATTAAAAAAATCATCATGATACCTATACCATTTCATAAAATCATTCTAAAATTTTCATCTTTATTGATAGGTCTAAAATTGCCTTTTGGCATATAGGCTAGTTTGCTTGAATTAGCCCTCAAGGATATGGTTTATACATGAACTGGAGTTTTTAAATTATTTAAAGTTATTATTAATGTGTAAAAAAATCTATTAATTATTTTAAAACATTAAATTTGGGTTCTAATCCTCTAGTACACATGTATGTACCCAAGAACAATGTCTGCTCCAATGGTGCTAGTGAATGGACATGTAGGGGACTATGTAAAAATAGTGAGCACTTACACTTTTTAAATGGTATTTAAAATTACATATAATATTACCCAAGTCATTATTATTTTTTGTATCAAATTTCAAGTCTTGAAACCACCTGTAGATGCCAAAAGGCTCAAAAATGTCTCTTATGCATTGTCTTAAGATGCACTTGCCTATGTAAATGCATATTATAGATGTTTTCATGAGTAATGGAGGTGTATAATATCAATTTAACACTCATATAATACATTTTAGTCCTTTTAATTAATTTTAAATCATCATACACCCCTCTCTCTAGCATGTTTTATCTTCTAACAAGATCTTTAGGTACTAAATAATGTCTTTTCCATACAACAGGCTATGTACTTTCATTTAATACTCATGGAAATGTTTAAATGGGTTTAAATAATGTTTGTATTATACTTTAATTTAAAAAATCACTTCACATGTTCTCTTCTTGAAAGGAATGATGCCTCTAGCTCTTTTATCTTAGGGCCTAAGACTGTGTTTTCTCACTATGTATTTGTGTATGTGCCTTTTGTGTTGACCCCTACCATCTCATTTTATTACTTGGATCACATCATGATATCTATAACTCATTATATCATCATGTTACTATGTTTTTTTTAAATATGAATATCCACCCTTTATCTTGTCCTCGTTAAGACCTTTTAGGAAAATTAACTATATGACTATTTACCAACAACCCTTGTATGGTTGTAGGTTGCATTTTTTAGGAGTATGAATTTGACCTTCCCCTGATTGGAAAATTATTTAATCCTTTTCCCTCATTTTATCATCATTCATTTATGATACTTCCATTGGCTCACAATATTTCTCCATTTGGTTACTGTGTTTGAACATTCTTCATTTTCTTGGGAATATGACTATATTCAAGTGCTTGTAGGTATGCATTTTTTGAGGTGTATGATTGTATCTTGTATTTTAAAACCTATAATTACCATATTGATAAATCCTCATTCCATTTTAAAATCTTCAAAGTCAACATTGTGTTATCAACCTGCCTAGACTTGAGAATATGCCTTTAGCAATATGATGGTTGTAGGTGTTGTGCTAGGGTTGAGAATGACTATATAAAATCCCTTTAGAGTCATGTAATATAATTATTTTACCTTATTAATTCCACCTATCACCATATATAATCTAAACCATCATGAAATTCCTCAAAATGAATCACTAACTTACATCAAAGTGCATACTAGCTTGAAAGATGGACTGTGATCCATGATGAATGTAGGTGTATTCAATTAGAGTTTCAACTTGGTTGTGGCATGTTCTTGAGAGTTTAGAGAGTTTTAAAAAGTTTAAAAATAATGTGAAAATAATATTTACTTTACAAAGATATTAAAAAAACCCCATAGTCACTTTGAAAGTTATATCCTTGAAATCTTCATGGTATTATTCACCTACTTGGCTATAGGTGATCAATTTGGGTTGGTGTTGGACTCCTTGACCTAGTTTGAGACATGAAATGCTTTAAAATTATGAATTTATTTGATCTAAATTCATGGTTTTATCCATTTCTATCATGATTCATTAATTTAAATGTTTCACCCAAATCTTTCCTCATCTTATAAATAGACCTTAAGACTCTCAAAAAACCTTTAATACTATAGGTTGCCTTGAGAATAGGTATGTAGGTGGGAAATCTTAAGAAGATACATATTAAAATAATATTTTTCCTTTCTTGGTATCAAATTTATATACACTAACTTGAAACATTATTTGAATCACAATCATTACTTCTCCTTTGAAAACAAAAATTAATTTTCACCCTAGCTTAACTATGTATGGATTAGGCTCATTGTATGGACTAGGACAATGCATGAGGCTACCCTATGAAGTTTTCCAATACAAAAAGTGCTTATTATTTAATATCATGATGATAATAAAAAAAACAATAACTTCTCATAAGACATTTGAGGATCTTTAGGTATTTTTAAGAGAATAGTGTACCTTCTTGACTGTAGGTATGGTTTAAAGTTGGCTATAGGTAATACATTATTGTTAATTTTTAACCCTTAAAGACTTGGAAAATTGTATTATTTTTATCCTTTTACTTATTCAAGGTTATCAAACTAAATTCTTGATAATGTGTTTGATTATGGTAACCAACCTCCAATAACTTATAGAGCTATAGACTACCCATGAGTAAAGTTTGTTGTAGGTATACATTCTTGTTAAGGCCTGTAGGTATGAATTTGAACCTTGATGTAAGATTAGTTTATATTAAGGGTTATGAGATGAAATTAGGTCTAATTTGGATTAATAATCCCTCTTGATAACTCATGTTCACACCACCTTCATGTCATGATGAAAACTTTACAAATCTCATTCCCCTTCTCTTCCCCAAGATGATTGTACTAATTATGTGTTATAGATTATGACTGGAATTGACCTTGAGAAAGGTCACCACTTATGAACATACACTTTGTATTTCATCCATTTGGATTTAGGAGATATATTTAATGGAAAAAATTCAAAGGTATCTCTTTCTTATCCAATAGCCTTGACTTAAGCTCTTGATCTCATCCACTACTATCATGGTTGTAGGCCATTATTTTATTGACTATGTAAGATGTTTTCTTGGTGTGTATACCCTATTGTTCATGTTCATGGTGATTTACATACTATTATATTCTCAATATAGTGATTAATGGAATGGAAATGGTGAAAGGGTGGTGAGGTGAAAGATGACGAAAGACATGAAAGGAAGGTGGGAAAAAATCACCAAACATAGTGAAAATATAATGATATGATAGTGATATGGGGGTGAGTGGGATGGAGGTGGAAAGGAACACTAGGAAGCATGATAAGACCATATTTAAGAGTTATATGCAAAAAATAACCTACCCTCCACCACCTATATCATCTTTGAGATAATTTAAGGAGGATAAGGAGCCAAAATTAGAACATAGGTTTCTACAAAAAAAACCTTAAAATATGCAAATTTCTTAAAGTATGATAAACTAGCCCTTTTGAGACACTTTGAGAGCACCAAGATGGGATAATACATGGAAATTTTGGATAAATTCTTGAGTAAACTTTCTTATAAACATGAAAACATGAAATAAATTGATACCAAGGATCAAAACAAGAAAACTTAAAAACCCACTCTTTGTCCAGAACTGTACAATCTCTCTTCAAGAGCATGTGAAACTGGAGATTGCACGAACTATCTTTGTGATATTTGTTTGACATTTATATGTGTTAATAAGGACTGAATGAGGCTATGAAAATATATATTTGGTTCCCAAAGAATCTCTAAAAACTTTAATTTTCAAAAAATGTTGCCCTAGTGAGGAGAACTTGGGGAAAACTAGTTGCCTTCATAGATGTAGAACTACACAAATTAGCCAAAATTCAGTTGAATCATTCATGAGGGAGGATAATAAAAATAAAAAACCAATTTATCCATTAGTAATCCCTTTGAGTCTACTTTATTTTCCTCAAAATTTAGATCTGTACCTATACTCTCCAATCCATACTATCGTCAAACCTGAAGGTAGGTCTTTATGTGCAAAGTAGTAAATTGCCTATAGTAGACCTATTTTCAACATGTATTGCATATAACCACCATTAAAATATTATTTAATATTTTTCATGTCTTTATCCTTATATTTCATGCCTCAGGTGTATGGAATTCCATATGGATCTGTACCTTTCTTATCAAATGAAAGAAAAGAGCTTTTTCATGGCCTTTTATTGCAAAGTTTCACTTACACCACCAATATTAGAAGAAAATAGAAGTAATACAAGTAATTTGTCATAAAAATCCTAATTTTTAACCTTTTACATGCTTTAGTAAGCCAAAATTGGCATGTGGGAGTTAGAAAATCCCCTTTTCACACTTTAAAACATATCAAAACACCTTTTTAGAGTATGAAACTTTTGACTATGGTAAAATTCATGTGTTTGAACATATTTAAAGGCATTTTAGGATAATTTAATGAATTTTTTACTTCATTTTAGACATTTAAAGATGAAAATTTATCTTTTAGGCCAAAATTACACCTATTTGGCTAGCTTGTAGAGGCTATTGATAGGATACTAGAAAGTTTTGGATTATAGGGGTTAGTATTTGGCCTTAATAGGACAAATTACCAAAAAATTTGGAAAATAATATGGTTTTATGATCCTTATGGTCAAAATAATTCATTTAATCTTGATGTGATAATGGTAAACTAAATCATAACAAATTTGCCCTGATGACTCTCTTGACTAGCAAACAAAATATTTTGGACTTTTAACACCTTTTATGAATATGAAAACAACAATACTAAAGGTAAACAACAAATAAACTAGGAATTAATGACAACTAACCTAAGGAAATAATAAAAACACAATATAAGGGAAGTAAATTACTGTTTGTGCTAATTACTTATTAAAATAAAACAAACCTAGAATAACTAACTTGAAGTGACAAGCTTTCCTCTTAGGTCAAATGGAAAGATATTTGGTCCACCATATAACCTTAAATAATTATTTTTTATTTTTTATGGCTTCTTCTTTTAGATAGGATCACTTGTATTTTCATGTCTTCTTAATGATGTAGTTGGGACTTTTTATCTCCATTATTAGGTACATAGATTGAAGATATGGATCCAATACCTAATCATCTTCCTCCCATATTCTTATTTCTTTCATAAATAATTCTAATTATTCTTCATTAATAGGTTAATCCTAATTTTTCACATTCTCATTCAATAATTGTATTGTAAAATCAATTGATTTTTTTGGATTGGTGTCTTCATTATGATCCATTTGATGTAGTGGTTTATCATGATCTTTAGATTCTTGATATGAATACAAACATGGATGAAATATTTCATTTATTTCTTCTTGATGAATAACTACAATAGTATTTTTTACAAGACATTCCTAAATATCTATATGGGGTGGATATGGACTATCAAAATTTGCACAAAAACCCTCCAAGTCATCCTAAAAGGCCATTTCATCATGATCAACTAAAAAAACATGGATTTAATTAGTATTATTACGATTTGAAACATGTTAATCACATATTTCTAACCTTTTGATGGAGTCATATGAAGGTTCTTGATCTACTACACTTGGTTCATCTTCATCCTCAGTAGAGAATGGCATCTCATCTATCCAATCAAGATCCAACTCATATTGCTTTGGTGTCTCTATAATAACATTGCCTTTTTAATGCTCCAAAACATTGGTAGAATCCTTATGTTAAGTATCAACCTCATCTTCTATCTCATCATCCAAATCTACCATATTAATCTCTTCAATTTTAATTAGGAAATCATGGTATAGTTTTCACCAATGATCATCTTCTTTAGGAATATTCTCCACCTCAAAAATGGCTCTACGTGAGTGCTCTTCATAGCTTCCTTCTAAATAAAGAGTTATTATTACTTGATCTTTATCATCTTTTATAAATTCTTGAGAAAATTCTTGTAACTCATCTTCTTTGGAATCATGAAATACTAAATAATTATTTTCCTTTCTATGTGGTGTCCCAATAATGATTTCTTCTTCTTGATCATTGAAGTCACCTTATTTTTTTGTATTTTTAGCTACATCTTCTTCACTTGCCTCATAAAGGAGAGGTTATTTTTCTAAGAGTGGCATGGTAGACCCCTAAAAATACTCATAGAGATGAAATAGATCTAATGGTGCTACCATAGATATTTGATTTTACTATTGTGGGTACTTAACTAGTACAACTATCACCTTCTCTCTCTACTGAATATATAGCTTAATGGATTTCCATGAAGGGAAGGCTTTAGGCTCTTGAGGAAGGAGTGAGGGTTGAATGTCAACAGTGAATTCAAGATAAATGTTTTTAATATTTGGACTTATGTTTGGCTATTGTATTAGATTCTAGGTTAGAAAATTGGGTTTTAGAGCCTCTGGTATTAAAAGTATTACAACTTGAGGCATGATTAGGATAATTTATTGATAACATGGACTTGGAATCCACATATATTGATATGGGTCAACAACAGGTATTGACCTTGGAAACAAAGATTGATACCTAATTATTATTGTTTGTAGGCTAGTATTTGTTCAACAATCATTGGGTTTACCCTCTTCATTTCCTCCATCTCATCATGAAAATTTAGTGAGTTTTAGAATGCTGATTGATCTTAGAATGGATATGGCTCATATGGATGAGGATAAGATGCATATGGGTCATACTGTAATTGTTGATAAGGATATAAATGATGGAATCATCCTCTATAGGTTACCATAGCCTAAAAAATCATGTAAATAACTAAAATTATGAATATAAATATTCCTTTAACCTTGAGATAAGGACCATATGAGTACTTGAAATTGGCTCTAAAGATAAATTTGCTACAAACTATGTACTATAATGGCTAAATCTGTGTCCCATTGGGCATGTCAGAACTGTTAGCAACCTAGATAGCACTTTACTAAAGGTTGATAGATTACTCTAAAACTCCTTCACACTTGGACTAATATTAAAATTATCTGAGGTGTGGGACACCTGAACTTAGACTAGACCTCTAGTTTTTATGAGGCTAGCTCTTCTGATGTATCACTTTGCTCACTGCTATTAAAACTTACTACATTATTATGATGAAAAGGGGTAAGAGATATATTAAAAGGGAAATCCTATTATATTTTTAGTGATACACCTATATTTTTGGTTTAGCCACTCTATTTGAGCTTTTAAAACACTAATAACACAAGGATTGAATCTATAACTCAAAATGGCTCCTATGCATTAGTATTTCATATAAAGGTTTCATCAGGTGATCTAATCATAAGGTAAATGATGGAGTAGCCCTGATTCAAGGCACTAACCATTCAATTATATCCACTATTAGCTCACTTAAATGGCATCATATAGTGAACATGTCTTGCATAAGTTAGTATACTAGTAGCTAGGTGAGATTAGGACTTGACAAGGGACAAAATATTATCACATGTTAAAATCAACTAACATAAACATAATATACCAGAATATGGAAATATGAAAATAGTCATTTTATTATCTCAAAAGGTTACAAAACTCAATTTTGGTAGAGTTTGGCCTTGCCCATGAGAGGGACCCTAAAAATTGGCTTCAAAGCCTATATATATAGCCAAATTTGAAAATTTATAGCCAATGTGGTGTAGAAGAGAGAAGGATTAGTCAATTTGAGTTAAATTAAAATAAAAGTCTTTTTACATTAATAAATAAAAGTATTTAATTATCTTTTATGTCTCTAAAATCTTGCATGAAGCTCCCTTATTGAGGTGGTGGGCCCATCTTTGACTTGTCAATCTCCTTTACATGAAAACTACACCAAACCTTGGTATGTTAACTCCACTTTAAAGTGAATTAAATTTTAAAATAGGTCATCCTTTGCATTAAGATCATGAAATATGCATGAAGATAATCAATAGTTAACTTTAAGTGATTTAGTCTTCAAGACTAGTTAACTCCAATTGAACTCAACTTGAATGAAGTGGAACTTGTGGATTGAGTTGAGCATGGTATATTCACTTAAACAATCAGATATTTGGCATGGATAATTCTCACAAACTTCTTGATTATCCTCATCAATGTCATCTTCTTCCTTGATGTTTGATCAAATAGGCCTGCTAGGCCAATTGGGCCTAGTATCCTTATTTTTGCACTTTAAATCCATAGAAACTAAAACAAAACTTTTAAAACCTAAAAAAATGATGATATTAGACCTTTAAAAACTCCTCACACCATGAGATAGATTTTTGTGATGAAGAAACTCATGCCACTCAGTCATCGTGGTTGACTAGGTCAACTTTGCCTCATTTTCTTATAGACTGGTTATTTTGATGGAGATAGTAGGGGAACTTCTAGGCATATTTTTAACCATATAAATATTTCACGATGAATAACAAGTCTCAGGATTAAATCTCCATGAATTGGATTCATGTAAACTACTTTGTACCTCATTTTCATTTTTTTTCTCTAAAAAACTTGATTTTTTCCTTGATCCTCATGGTTTCATACAATAAATTAGCATTCTTTGGATAATATTTGATTTAAATTGATGTTTTAATAGGTTTTAGGTTGATCCATGAGGTTTTGATGGCAATAAAATCCACTTTTCTCAAAACTAGTTACTATGAGGGTTCAAGAATGTTTTAGAGATGGATCTTCTCAATGATGAGTCTAAATGTGTATCACATAGACCCCTTCAACATGCCTAAAAATATTGGGTTCCCATGCAAAATATATGAGAAGATATCACATGAAGGAAATCTGCCTGTAGGATTTTACTTATATTCTAGACTGCCTATGCTCTTAGTGATTGTTCATAAAGCATAAAACCTAAAACAACCTCAATTTTTCATTAATTATAATTTTATAGGTGTCTTTAAATCATTCTAATATCATTTGTCCAAACTCTTCATGTGGTGAAAAATATGAACATTTGATTAGGTGGCTTGAATGGGTGCTTGGAACTACAAAATTCAAATTTTTCCTCTTGGATGATTCTTAATCCTCCATTGATTCTCCCTACTTGAAAAAAATGATCATGAGACCTTTACTATGTCATGAAATCATTATAAAAGTGTCATCTTGCTTGATAGGTCCAAAATTGTATTTTAGCCTATAGGCTTGCTTACTTAAATTAGCCCTCAAGGGCAAGGTTTATACATGAATTGGAGTTTGAAAATTATTCAAATATCCTATGAATATGGAAAAATATATATTCATTCATTTAAAACATTAAATTTAGGTTTCAACCCTCTAGTACACCTGTATATACCCAAGAACATTGCTTACTCTAATGGTACTAGTGAAAAGACATGTAGGGGACTGTGTAAAAATAGTGAGCACTTACACTTTTTAAATGGTCTTTAGATTGACATATAATATTTAAAAATTCATAATTATTATTTATACCAAATTTCAAGTCTTGAAACCACCTATAGATGCCAAAAATATCAAAAATGTCTTGTATGCATTGTTTGAGTATGCACTTGATTATGTAGATGCATATTTCAAGTTATTTCATGAGTAATGGAGGTGTATAAGATAAATTTCACATTCATAAATTACCTTTTAGTCCTCTTAATTCATTTTAAATCATCATCCACCCCTCTCTAGCATGTTTTCTCTTCTAACAAGATCTTTAAGTACTAAATAGTGTCTTTTATGTACAATAGGTTGTATAATTTCATTTAATACTCTTGGAAATGTTTAAGTGGTTTGAACAAAGTTTCAATAATTTTCATATTCTACTTGAATTTAAAAATTCACTTCATATTTTCTCTTCTTGAAAGGAATGATGCCTCTAGCTCTTTCATCTTAGGGCCTAATACTATGTTTTCTCACTATGTATGTATATAGGTGCCTTCTGTGTTGACCTTGACTATCTCATTTTAGTACTTGGAGCCCATCATGATATCTCTAACTCATTATATCATAATTTTAATATATTTTTCTTGGATATGAAGCTCTGCCCTATACCTTGTCCTCATTAAGACCTTTTAGGAGAATGAACTATATGATTGTATACCAACAACCCTTGTATGGTTGTAGGTTGCATTTTTCAGGAGAATGACTTTGACCTGACCCTGATTGGATCATTCCTTTATCCTATACCTTAGTTTTATCATCATGCCTTTATGATACTTCCATTAACTCACAATACTCCTCCATTTGGTTATTATGTTTGAAAATTCTTCATCTTATTGGAAATATGGTTGTATTCAAGTGGTTATAGGTACATATTTTGTGAGATGTACAATTTTAGATTGTCTTTAAAAACCTCTACTTACCATATTTATAACTCCTCATTCCATTTTAAAATATTCAAAGTGAACCACTGTGTTGTCAACCTACCTGGCCTTGAGAATATGCCTTTAGCCATATGATGGTTATAGGTGTTGTGCTAGGTTGAGAGTCATGTACTAGTATGATTTGACATTATGAAGTCCACCTCTCACAATATATAGTTTAAACCATCATTAAATTCCTCAAAATGAACCACTATCTTACATAAAAGTGCATACTACCTTGAAAGATGGATTATGATCCATGATGCTTGTAGGTGTATTACTGAGAGTTTGAACTTGGCTATAGCATGTTATTGAGAGTTTAGAGAGTTAAAAAAATGTGATATGTGGTGTGACAATAATATTTACTTTCCAAATATATTAAAACAACCTCATATTCACTTTTAAAGTTATATCCTTGAAATCTTCATCACACTATTCACCTACTTGGTTGTAGGTGATCAATTTGGGCTAATGTTGGACTCCTTGACCTAGTTTGAGACATGAAATGCTTTGAGCTTATCAAGTTATTTGAGATAACTTCATGGTGGTATCCAATGAGTCATTAATTTTAATGTTTCACCCAAATCTCTCCTCATGTTGTAAATAAACCTTAAGATTATCAAAAACCCCTTAATATTGTAGGTTGCCTTAAAAATAGGCCTGTAGGTGGGCACTCGTAAGAAGATACCTCTTAAACTGATCTTGTTCCTTTCCTAGTCTCAAATTTATATACACTAACTTGAAAGTTTTTCTAAATCATAGTCATTAATTCTCATTTTAAAACAAAAATCATTTCTCACCCTAGCTCTACTTTGTATGGATTAGGCTCACTATATGGACTAAGCCAATGCTTGAGGTTGTCTTATGAATTTTTCCAATACACAAAGTGCTTATGAGTTAATCTCATGATGATGATTTCTCAATAACACAATAACTTCTCATAAGGCATTTGAGGATCTTTAGGTCTCTTTAAGATCATAGTATACCTAGTTGACTATAGGTATTGTTTAAAGTTGGCTGTAGGTATACATTCTTGTTCCTTTTTAACTCATCAAGGATTGGAAAATTATATTCCTTTTAGCCTTTTAATTACTCAAGGTTATCAACCTCAATTATTTATAATGTTTTTTATTATGGTAACCATCCTCCAAGAACCTAGAGACCTATAGACTTCCCATGAGCAAAGTTTGTTGTAGGCATACATTCTTGTTAAGGCTTATAGGTTAGAATTTGAACCTTGATGAAAGATTAGTTTATCTTAAGGGTTATGAGATGAAATGAGGTCTCATTTGGACTAATAATCCCTCTTTATAAATCTTGTTCACACCACCTTCATGTCATGATCAAAACTTTACAAATCTCATGCCCCTTCTCTTCCCCAAGATGATTGTAATGATTGTGTGGTATAGATTATGACTAGGATTGACCTTGAGAAAGGTTACCACTTATGAAAATACTCTTTGTATTTCATCAATTTAACTTGAGGATATATTTTTAATATAAAATTTTCAAAGGTATCTCTTGATTTTCCAATAGCCTTGACTTATGATCTTGATCTCATCAATTGCTATCATGGTTATAGGGCATCATTTTCTTAAGTGTGTATGATATTTGCTTGGTGTTTGTACCCTCTTATTCATGATCACACTGATTTCCATCCTCTTTTCTTATAAAGATAGTGATTCATGGAATGTAAATTGGTGAAAGGAAGGTGAGGTGAAAGATTATGAAATACATGAAAGTAAGGTGGGAAAAAACCACCAAACACAGTAAGAATACAATGATATGATAATGATATGGGGGTGAGTGGGATGGACATGGAAAGGAGAACTGGGAAGCATTATAAGACCATATTAAAGAGTGATATTCAAAAACAAATCTACCATCTACCACCTATAATATCTTGGAGATCATTTAAGGATGATAAGGAGCCAACATTGAAACATAGGTTTCTACAAAAAACCTTAAAATATACAAATTTCCTTAAAGTATGCTAAACTAGCCCTTTTGAGACACTTTGAAATAAGAAACATGGGATAAGACATGGATTTTTTGGATAACATATTGAGGAAATTTTATTTCAAACATGAAAACATGAGGGAAATTGATGCCAAGGATCAAAACAAGAAAACTTGAAAACCCACACTCTCTCTAAAACTGTATAATCTCTCTTCAAGAGCATGTCAAACTATAAATTGCATTATATGTCTTTGTGATATTTTTTTTAACTTCATATGTGTGAATAATGACTGAAGGATGGATTATGTTCCCAAGAATCTCTGAAAACTTGAATTTTTTGAAAAAGTTGCCCTGGTGAGAACTTGAGGAAAATTGGTTGCCTTCATAGATGTATAAATATAGAAATTAGAAAAACTTAAAATGAATTATTAATGAGGGAGGATAATAAAACTATATAACCACTTTATTTATGAGGAAACCCTCTGAGTGTACACTCTAATATGTACCATCATCAAACCTGAAGGCAAGTCTCAATGTGCAAAGTAGAAAAGTGCCTGTAGTAGACTAGTTTTCAAGCTATATTGCATCCAACCACAAATGAAACTCTTATGGAATATTTTTAATGTCCTAATCCTCATATTTAATGCCTTAGGTTTATGTAATTTGGTATGAATCTATACCTTTCTTTGTAAATGAAATAAAAGAGCCTTTTCTTGGCCTTTTATCGCAAACTTTCATTTCCACTACCAAGATTAGAAGAATATAGAAGTAATATGAGTCATTTGACATGAAAATACTATTTTTTAACATTTTACACACTTTATCAAGCCAATATTGGCATGTGGGAGATATAAAATACCCTTTTCACACTTCAAAACATATCAAAACACCTTTTTGGAGTATTAAACTTTGGAGTAAGTTAAAATTCATGTGTTTGAACATGTTTAAAGGAATTTTAGGATAATTTAATGACTTTTGACTTCTATTTAAACATTTATAGACCAAAATTACTCTTTTAGGCCAAAATTACACATATTTAACTATCTTACAAAGGCTATTAATGGATACTAGAAAGTTTCAGATTATAGGGGTTAGTATTTGGCCTTAACAGGCCAAATTACCAATAGTGGCATGATCCATATCATGCACCTTTCTTTTGTATTTCATTATTTATTGCTAACATCAATAATGGTTACTATTATTCATCATATTTATCTTGAAATGACACTTTTATACCTTACACAACATGTTTCATCTATGATTTGATGTTATATTTATTATAACGATGACATATTCTCCACATGTTAGTAGATTTTTCTAAATGATTACACATTTTTACATAACATGAAGTAGTAAACTCCTTTTTTTTATATGAGTAATTTGTAGGCTACATCCCTCACCTAAAAATGGGGACACATTAGTGGGATTTTCATATATACTCAAGTATCTATTTATAGATAATTAAAATTTTGGCACAAATTACATGATGCAAAGAGTTTAGATTGGTACATATTATAAGTTTGATTTAGACTATAGAACACCTATTTGTAGTTTCAAACCAAGTTTGAGCATATGCAATGAATATGCACATTTACAAGAATGTGAGTTATATTTTTATAGATACTAACATATTTATGCATATTTTGGGGGCATAACAACACATTTTATAGGAACATAGGATATAACTTTATAGATAATTATGGATGGAAATTTACTTTGAGGTCATATGAAAAGCATATACACATGTTTTACTTGAGTGAGAGTTATAAGTTTTTATATTTGATAAAAAATAATAAATATATGTATATCATTATATATAATGTTGGAACCAATTGGATATATCATGATGAATGTACATTGTTTGTTCACATACATAATATTACAAATTCTATTATGGCATTGATGGTACCTATAAGTAAACACTTTGAATCTATAAGTCTATCTACATTGATTGATTTAACTAAATGAGTTGTGTTTTTTATTTTTAGTGATGCTCAATGCCTTAGGAATTGCTCTACAAGACCAATAAGTGGATCCCCATTTCATCTTGAGGTTTAATATTATTTAAATGATTATTGTGTTGGAGGATCAATGATGTTTAATGGCCTAGTAACTACTCCCTCTTCATGAGAGTTAGGGGAATTTTATCTTCCTAACTCATGGTCTTTCCCTAGCACATAAATTAGGGCATTATCACCCCCAATTATCCAAATTATTCATAAATAAGCATAATTCTCAAATGCTTCAATAAGGAAGCATCATCACCAATACATAACAAGGTAATATGGCTCACCCACTTACAAGTGTATTTATTTTCTCTTCAATTTCTAATTTTTTTATTTCATTTTCATATGTGAACATTTATTTATGAAATATAGTTGTAATTTTAAGTTAGATAAAGCTACACATTCAAAGCCTCCTCATAAATACAAATTGTGTTTTACACACTCAAACACATTTATGTATACTTTTATTCTAACATTGTATTTGATTTAAATATTAGAATAAAAGGGGGAATTTTTATAAACTAAAATATGATATTAGACACTTGGAAATATCAATACTAAATTGCATTCACTTTGCATGACTTTTGTGCACGCATATGGATCTTACACATCCTTATCTCACATCCGCATTCTTTTCAAGGTTTTGACCTTCCCAATTTACTTTAGTCACCTGCATAAATTCCATAATATATGACTAATTTTCTCATTATCATACTTTTACTATCTCAAGATCATCAAATTAGTATTAACACTTTTCAAATGATTCTGTTAGACATAAATGCCTATAGAATTCCACTAATGTCTAACTTTGATGAACTAATCCTTGTGTTAAGTAATGGTCATTTATAAAAAAAATAAATTATCTTCATGGTTCAAACCATACATTTTACATGTTTATGGCATGAGAAAGTACCAAAATATTCTCATATAGTACACAATAGGTCTAGGTATATCCCATATCTATCACTCCTCAAAGATACATCTATATACTTTTCAAAAATTTAAAGGACTACCCTATAATTCCTAATTCATCCATTATTAATAAGAAGCAAGGCCTATCCAAAGTTTAAATCACTCAATTCAAGTGAAAGTTTTCATTTTACATGTGTTAAAAGCTAGATCATAGTTTGCATTCATTAAACGATTTTGATTTCACACATGTACCTAATAAGTAGGACTACATGTAGGTTGATTTCCCTCTTTGGAGTATTGTATATGTAGGCACCACTCAAGCATTAATTTTGGAGTGTTTTAGGTGATATCATCCCACCATTACTCCATTTTTTAGGTGTAAACCTAGTTTTAGAAGTGGACCTATGGTTTCAAATATAAGGAGACAATTTTTTGGATATTGCACATAAAGCTAGCCTTTTATATTGCATAAAGAGGTAGATTACAAGCATACACATTGAATTTTAATGGAATACAGAGTCACATTATACATAGACAAATATGGTATAATATTGACACTAACATCTAGTACAGGTGTCCATAGATTGATGGATTCATCCAGGCACATATAGAGACCTAGTTCTTGATCCAAGTGCTTCTTGATTAGTTTCAACCCCTTTTTACACCTTTAAGTCCTATACCTACATAGAATAGTAAAAATTCTAAGTATCTTAATACCTTAAGTCATTTATATTTATATCAAGTAAATATTGAAATAATATTATACCTTTTTACATTCATATTATTTTTTTATTGTTATATTTTGTACAACCTAAATTATTCATAGGTTTACACTTGTTTAGGTTCAAATAAAAAAAAAAATTAAAATAAAAAAATTTCTTGTCAAACAAATTTAGAATAGAATAAAATGAGAATAAGGGTAGTTATACATATCACACATCACATTAAAGTTCAAGCCTATAACCAATCATCTTATAAAACATTGTATACTTATGACATTATCATTCTATATTGGTTTCTCTTTATTTCCCTTGTGCCAAAGGAGGGTATTAGACTATTTTAGCTATCTACATAATCACTTATAAGGATAAGGAGGTTAAAAATCCTCACTCAAGATATTCCATCCATACACTCATATAAATATGTGGAGGTATGATTCCAATTGTTTATAGGTTCTATGTAATGTTTCCATGGATATTTCCTAACTCTATTACATTTTTTTAGTTTTGAATTGTAAATTTAGGTCAAGGAGGATATTCATATATTATATATGTTTCACCTAAAAATATATATGAAGAAAAGGTATAGGAATAATAAGGATAAAATAACATAGGTGAAATAAATTTCAACATGTGAAACCCTATTAGGATAGACATAGTCACGAGTAGAAAAACATGGCATTAACATGATTGTCATGATTTGGTATACACAAAACACACCAATACAGTTCATAGATTTATTTGGGAGTATAATATAATTTTTATATTTCAAGAGTAGGTTACACATAATTAGAATATTTAATTTACATATTAAAAAATTTATAATAACAAACATGTGTGATCATTCCTTATCCCTTTATCATTTAAATTTCTTAGTGTAGTTTTCATTATGGAACTTAGACTTGTTTCTCTTTATATCCCATTATGTAGATCTAATTATAGTACTTTAACTCACTTAAGCATAATTATATATATTTAATTGAAATTAGTTTTTTCCATGTTTTGTATGAAACTATAATTACGGTAAACATAAATGGTGAACCTAACTTGTTCACACATTTAGCCTAGGGTTTGTTGATTTCATTATTTTTTATATGATTATCATATATATTATTCATCCTTTCTATCCATAATGTTCATGTACATATGTGTGTTCATTTATTATTTATATTCATGGTATACATTAGTGAAATGGATAAATAATAAAATTAGTGAGCACATTGTTGAATATTTCAAATCAGTTATACATGCAAACCCTAATTTCATTTATAAATGATGCACAATTTTAATGAGTTCATGAATAAAAAACCTTATCATATAAATAAATCATATATGATTTTTACTCATAAATCATCTATGATTTTCAACACATGTTTCACTCCTATGCCTATGTAAAATAGTGTGCCTACCTTCATTATTAGTGGTGAGGCCAATATTCCTCATAAGATCCCTTAATATAATACTAATAATTCAAGTGCCAATATACCTTTAACAATTTCATACATTAGTATATTGGTCTAGTACACACCAGTGTAAACCATACATCTAGTGTTGCATCTAGTGATTCTATCATAAAACAACTCAATGACATGAAAACAAAAATTCCACAATATCACAAGAATATACTAAACCTAGTCATATACTTTAATATTTAGACACATTTCATAATAATTTAGATATATAGGTCCTTATTCATCCCTTTTATTTATATTTTTATATTCCCAAGCTCATAACATTCAACAAAAAATTAGATACCTCTTTGTAAAATTTAATATTTTTTGTGTCTTATCAAAGGGTCTCACCATTATTTATGTCTCAAGACAAAAATGTTTCATAAAATCCTCATGATTTATTTTTTATATTATTTCCCCAAGATATTAGTGCATAAATTTATTGAGATAATTGACATCTTATTAGTGTATTTTTTATAAAACATTAATCAAAACATGGGATTTTCAAAATTGCTTAAATCAAGTGAGGCCTAATGAATGCATCATGGTTTATATGCTCAAAGTCAAGATATGATTACTAATATTTCACATCCACTTATTTATAGTTAATTAAAAATCATATTATCAATTATTTTTCTCAATCCTCTCAAATACAAGGTTATGCTCACCAACTATGACTCATTTGATGACCATTTTCATTCCTTGTGCAATATTGAGACTAAAATTATGGATGCAAATATGTTAAAGTATACACCAGATGCTTCAAAATCCAATGCACTTAAATATAAAATAAAATAAACATTAAAATCAAATATTAATTATGAACCTAACTTTCAAGCTAAGAATGAGGCCAAAAATATCAATGTAGTATTGTAAGATATCATTACATTTCTAGCACCTCAGCAAAGAAAAGAGTTCAAAAGACTGCCTAATCCACCTAGTCAAGCACTAAAGATGATTATATAATGCAATGGCATTTTATTACCTAAACTATTTTAGAAAGACCCAAGTATATCGTTACCTAAGATCTATAAGACCAATGCCTTTTGTGATTGTCATTAAGGATCAATGCAATTAACCAATATTTATTAAAAATTTAATAATAAGATTAAATACCTAATAGATATCAACACCATTATGTTATAATGATATAATTTTAATTTGAATAAATCAATAGTGACACCCAATCAACAATTGAAAATATTTAACCACCCATTTGCAAACCATAATGATGAAAATTTAAAAAATGTACACATGGAAACTTTTATGCAACTTTAGAAAATTAATTAGATAACATCAATGACATGATATTGAGTTATTAGAAGAAACCACATTTTTTTACATTTTTTTATCACAAAATGTCTACCAATGGATCAAACAAATGTCCTATATACATGCATTGGTTTGTTATCTATAATTATTCTATCATGCATGGTATTATGATTGATAATGGTTCTAGTGGAAATATTATATTGATGTCATTCTTATCTAATAAATGCTTAACTCATAGATACTTATGTTGTGTGGCTATAAACTTACATGGTTATGATGAAAATTAGTATATTTCCTTAAGTGTTATTACATTCCACTTATATTTAGACCTTGGACATGCCTTGCTTGGTTCTTTTTTAATTTTATTTTTTATTTAATAAACCATTTTTTTTTTTTTTGAATATTTAGATTATATTAAATATGTATAAATTATGTAGATTTGAAAGCAAATATAGATTAATTTAACTTTATATTCATATAAAACACCAAAATGATAGGTTACATACTTCTATTATAGTATGTGATAGTACATAATCATCATAAATTACTTGAAATATATCTATGATCCCTCAAATCAAGAGAATAATTGTCTAGTTGGATTCATCTACTTCTTACCATAAAAATCCTATGTGTTTTTATGGGTTTGTTCTACTACAATTCACTACAACTGCCTATTAATATAGTTCTTATGTAATTTTAAAGGCTTGGTATCATGTGCAAATTCATATTTATTCTCCATATTAAAACCCTATATCCACTTTCAACACTTGTTTTTCTTATAAAAAGGGGTTATATAAGATGGGTCAGATAACCTAAATAGCCCCTCCCCCCACTAAAAGGATAAACATTACTTATGTTTCAATACTCTGAAGAGGGCTTAAACCACATGTAGTTATCCCACCTAACTATGTGTGTGATCAATATTTATATGATTGAAATTACATAATCTTGTGTGGATTTTGACACTTACAACATATGATTTTGAAATTTTAATAGTATTCAAACATGGCTTGGTTAATATTAATTTGAAGGGTTTTCCTAGTTAGATAATTTAGGATATTCCTCAAGTATGTGTAAATGTATTATTAACTGTGTTAGTGTAATGTAAAAGGCTTATTATATAAGTTATAGATAAGTGCTAGATATGAATAACATTAGGATTGATGTGTATATATAACATAATATTTGGCATATTTACCTATATATTTGACATGAATACATGTATGTTTACCTAAATTAAGGGTTTGAATTTGAAAAATATTCATTAGGATAACTTCAGACACTTCTAACGAATTTAGAAGCTACCAGTAATTGGTATTATCTGTCTATTGCCAAAAATGTATAATATGGAGAAGACAATGATATATAAAATAGTTATAGTCTACTTATGATGACAAAGTATTGAGGGATATACTAAGGATATCCTATGTGTGAATGAAAAAAAAATAAATAAGACCAAGCCCATATGTAAGTGATTGGCTAGGAGAGAATGTGAGAAAAATTCATATGTGTACAAAAAAGTCATATATATTAAGGATTGGATAAAATTAACATTTAAAATTATCTAATACTAAATTTTTATGTCTAAAAATTAGGGATATCCTATGTGTGAAAAATGAAAAAATAGAAAGGCCAAGCCCATAGGTGAGTGAATGACTAGGAGAGAATGTGAGTAAGATTCATGTGTATGAAAATGTCATATATATTAAGGATTGGGAAAAATTAACATTTCAAAGTGTCTAATACTAAATTTTGGTGTATAAAACATTCCCCATTTAATATATTGTTAAAAATTCTAGATTCAAAGGAAAAGTAATAAACTTTATACCCGACCTCATTTGTCTTCATGTCACGAATATTCAGATTGCTCCATTAAAATTTTCTATGAATTATTTATAAATTAGTTTCCACTTATGATTTAAATTCTTAAATAATCTATATTAATGAAAATATTTGAAATTAATAAGTCTAAGAATGAATACACCTATAGGTATGTACACCAAGCTACCCTCTAATTTTTTTTTATGAATGTGGTGATTATAACCCAAGGAAAACCATGGATTGAGAATAGAGATTCCCAAACCTTCATTATAAATTTATAATAATGGAACCCAAAATATATTCCCAAAAAATATGATTAGTAGAAATCAATGCTATAGATAAATTTTAGATTCAATATGTTTATGTATGAGTATATATTAGAATGGAATGACATTATCTATCATCCGATCTAATAACTTGTGCATTTTGAGTCATATAACACATGTAATAATATCATAGTATATATTAAATATCACTCATAATCATTTAAGATGTCCACATATGCTCCCTATATATATCAAATATGTCCCAATATATGTCTATCTATGTGAATCTTAATCAATGTATGCCAATATGAATCAATATGAGATAATATGAATCATGTATCTAACCCAACATTTGAATTATTTGTTTGTGAATTATTGAACCTATATTACAATCCAGCTATGTATACATCATTTTGAGTTAAGGGTTGTACCCTTAAAAGAACTTTTCTCAAAGGAAAAGAGTTCTACACATCATATTATATATAAAATATCTGAGCATGTAAAATATGTGATAACATGGTTAGATCATGTCATCTTAGAAAACATATATTGTCATAACATGTATGAAATATGTATTTAAGGCATATAATTTTCATTTTAAATATGAATAATAATGAGGCAAACTTTAATAGTCATAATAGTAAATATTATAGAATAACTAAGTACTAAACATGTAGAACATGCATTATATGTATCATGGAATCACACATGAGTAGAATAATATATGATATAAATCATGGAATTACAAGATCAATAGACAAACATAGTTTTATCAATTAATATTCACACATAATTACATGTCAATGGCATACATAATCAATCATATAAACACACTTGATAATAAACAGAGTAACATTCACACATAAAAGAGTCACATAATGAACACACGATGTCACACACATAAGAGTCATACATAGGAGTTAAATTCATGAATTAAGAGACATAAAAAAATGTTCATTAAAATAAGGTGTCACACAATAAAAACTCAATGTCATGTAGATTAAGATTCATACATATAACAATACATGTCCCACAGAGTAAGAATCACACATATAATAATTAATGTCATGCATAGTAAGAGTCATAGATATAAAAATTAATGTCACACAAAATAAGCATTGTCATGTGGATTAAGAGTCATACATAGAATAATAAATGTCACATAGAGTAAGAGTCATATATAATAATCAATTTCATGTAGAGAAAGAGTCACACAATGTAACACATAGTCAAGGATCACAACATGTAACACACAACAACATTAAACATGCATAGAATAATTAAGGCTAGTTTACATAATCAAAGTATGTTATTATCACACATAGTACAGTATAATATCCATAGAATATAGCTATATAATTATTATACATAAGATAAATTCATGTGTAATTAGTGTATCTCAATATGATCAATTTAAAGGTCATAAAAATATGTAACATGTGTATATGTGTCAAGATGCTCCTAGTGTAAGCATGCCCCTAATGTAGGAAGGTATCCCTTGGGTGTATAAATATCTTAAATTTGAATTTTCATGTCATATATAACCTGTATATCCTAAATCCCACTCATTTATACTATGAAATGAATGTGAATATAAAAAAATGGATTTGTAATCTACCATGTATATAATAAATAACAAATGAATCATAAACTAGCAACACATGTGATGCATAGGTCCTAGTTTTTAATTTTTGAATATTTTAATTTTTTGAATTTTTGAATTTTTAATGTATTTTTTATATTTAATTATACTCATGATAACCAATTATCCCATCATTAGGATTCTCACATGTATGTCTTAAATCAATCATGGCATGTGTTATTGACCATGTGTGAGTAGTAGCATGAATCTATATTGGAATTTGAGAATTGATCTCATGTTATGACATATCCATCATGGTCATCATAAACCATATGATCCTAATTATGCTGTGTAACTCTATTATCCATAATATTATATGGAATATAATGTATATTATGATAATGTGCCTATGCATTTTATAAAAAATGTAGAGAAACCTATAGAACTAGCTAAAGACATGCCTGAGTAAGTAATGCCTTTTTAAATAGAAAATACTTCTAGTGTAATGGGAGATGAATTATTGGTCTCCTAGGAAGATCAATTACCTTTATTTAAAATTCCTATGTAAAATGAAATTATAAATGTTTTATAGCATGTTATGGTGTAGCATTTCGAGGAAAAACATCTAGCTGAATATGACCCTCGTATGGTATACCTAGAAATATAACCATTATGTTGATAATAATACAATTCATGCATCAGTATACTAAATATGGTATCACACAAATATAATTTATCCATGGTCATCCTAACAACATGTTGAATTTACTTTTACTACACAAAACAAATAATTAACTATTAACTACTATAGTCTCTATCATTAGTGATAACACAATGCTCCAAAGAGGGTTTTGTCTCTTTCCATAAAATATTTTAGATTTATTTGTTGTAATAATAAAGTCATATTATGTGTGTCAAATAATATTAATGAATTTCATAGTGAAAACATTTTCAATTGACCCATTATCCACCATGACATTGTGTATAGACTGTGAGTCAATGTAGGCATGAAAAAATGATGGTCTTTTAATAAAAAATTGTTGATAATTTCATGCTCATTAAAATTTATTTTAGATATATGTACTTGTGTGATCTCAAGTGTACCAATGATACCATCTATAATATTAACCTTATCACTCTTAGAAGCATAATAAGTTAGATGAAGGTGTGCATTGTAAGTCATATGAACCTCAAGATTAGTAATGGTATCCTATATCATATGATTTCTAAAGGAATCATAAAAAATTTTAAATTTCACATTCACATTGGGATGCATCCTTGAATCATTTTTATATGTATTAATATCATTGACCTCAATAATTTTTTTATCCACATAATCTTGTATCTTATGTCTGATGCATCTGTTAGTCTAATGTCATTTGCATCTATGATAATCACAATATACATCTACATAAAATCCCATAGATAATTACCTATTAAAATAAACTTATTTGTGGAGGAAGATATATGATATTGTAGTCAAGTAACTTATGTATTATATTATGAGGAGGTTTAACAAATTGTGTAAACAACCTTGTTTGAGGAGTGAATATGATGAGTTGATTAATAGGTTTTGATAGTGCACTAGTTGTGACTTTTACCTCATTCTTAGTAACATTTTATCTAGATTTTAATATTTTTTTACTAAGAAATTTTCACTAGAAGTATATGGAGTATTATACACATAATTTAGCTTATTCATATAAGGAGATTAACTTCATGATATTTTACCATGTGGCACAAGTCATCAAAATATTGAATTTTTTTTAACAAAACAAAATCATGTAGTGTGGAATGCAAGATTTGCTTAAATATATATTGTAATTCATTATTATCCATAGGATATGTCATTTTCAAGATAATAGTATTTGAATTAATAACATTATAATTAATGGGTTCATTTGGTCCATGCTTTAGTTTTTAAATCTAAGCATATGACATTTTGTCACTGACATTGATTGAAAAGTTTGAAAAGAATTGATCTACCAAAGTATTTAAGGCATTCATAGATTTTAAATGGAGTTCATATGACCATATCAAGGAATATCCCTTAAGAATCCATAAAAATAACTTATTTAATAACTTATCATTGGACATATAGTCCTAACATGTTACATGAAAGGCTTGAATGTGTTGTTCTAGATCACCTTTACCATCATATAATATAATATTAGGTATCAAAATTCCTTTATATAAGGGATAAAATGAAATATATTAGGCCAATGGGTTATGTATTAACATGAGATAATTAATGGATGGGCCCAATCTTGTATAATTATATTCTAATTGAGATCAATGATAGTTTATAGATGGATCTAGGGTGTAGGTATAGAAGAGTGTGTAAAGGGATGGTGTCACATGAGTATCCATAATAAGAGGTAAAAAAAGTATTCTATGTAGGGTTTCTCATATAAATCTAAGGAAAGCCTTGTGTTTCCCACACACCATGTCTGGGCATAACATGTGTAACCATAAGTGTAGATAGGGATAATATCAATAATGGAATTAACACCTATTATAGATATTATACCTCTAAAAGGTAAATTTCTATCTTTGAAGGGCTCATCATATTTGTCCTTATATGTGACAACCTTGGCATTCTATTTTATATCACATCTAATTACATGTAATAATTTATCAAGTGTGAATTAATTTTAAGATGTTGAGTTAATTTTTGTTGATCTACGTAATTAAATCTACCATGTAAACTACGGTAATTATCTCCTTTATTATCAACCACAACAAAAATGTTTTCCATTATGACTATGTGATAAGGAGGAAATAAAAAACCATATTCTAAAACCTAACACAAAAATATGAAATCTTAATAAGATAAAATGAAACCCTTAGGTAAAACTAGAGCTTTCCACACTCAAAGTAATTAAGGGATCACCAATATGTTCTATATTATTTTATATTTAGATTATATAAACAATATAAAACTTTTGAATATTTAGACTATATAAAATATTTCTAAATTACATGAATATAAATGTAAAAGGTAGATAAAGATTGATTTATTTCACTTGTTATTTATAAAAAAGACTAAGAAGATAGGATAACTAGCTTGCTTATATTTTTATCTAATATGTGATAGTACACAATCATTAGAAAGAAATGAAATTGATTTTTGGTCATTCATATCAAGAGAATGAATTTAAAAAATCTCCTATATAGATCTAATAATGTATAGATGCTATGGTAGTTGAATTTTTATACTTCCTATCAGAATCTTTATCTCGGTTATTTGTAGTATGTCTGCCCTAGGTTGTTATGCCAAACTATTAATATGGTTCTTATGAAATTTTATAGGCTAAATCCTATGCATAGATTTATATTTTTCCACTTCACCTTAAAACCATAGCTCTAATTTTTACACTTGATTCATCTATAAAAAAGGGTTAAACAAGATGGGTTGTGTGAGGCCTCATTTCTCGAAATGTTAGTTTTGTTGCACTTTTTGTTTTGTGCATTCCTATTTTGACATGCTCTTTATGTTATTTAGAGATTAGATGTTTATTATTGTGTTATTAATAGGATAATGGATTTTATGTTCTTGATGATATTAGTTTTTTACATGAGTATTATTTATATGTTATTTAAGGATGATTTTATTTTGATTATTGATATGCATATTGCATTATCATATTATTTGAGTTAATACTACTTTATCTTATGATTTGAGATTATAAATGTATGGATATTAGAATGTTTATATTACCTCATGTGAATTTTTGAGTCATTATTATTTGGTTGTTTTAGATATCCATTTTTTATTGTTAAATATTTCTTGATATGTTTACATTCAATAGCTTTGGCTACCTAAGGTAGTGAAATTTTATGTGTGAAGTGATTTTTAGGTGATAGGGTAGTCCAAGCGAGGGGAGCAAGGGTACACCAAGAATAAGTGAACCATTAATATTAATTTTATATTATATTAATGACTTCTTATATTAAAATCTAATCATATTGTTATCATTTAATATAGTCTTGATTTTTGACCCTGTTCGACCCACCTAGCACTATTCACACACCCTTGGCACCATTCATTACCTTTTACAAGACCTTAAGATTCAAATTAATAACAAATTAATTAATTAACTTTTAAAATACCTTAGGATAAATGTTTTGGTTCATTTTAAAATTATAAAGTTGAGGATATATTGAACAACAAAAGAAGGGGATTAGAGAAGGAGGAAGGGAGCTTGGTTTGGGAAGTAGTTAGATTGATAAAAATACTTATAGAAGATACCATTTGAGTGTAGTCAAGTGATATAGCTAAGGTAGTCATTCATGTCACCCATGCATGTTTCATTTAATTATTTTAAAGATAAACCCATCTTCCATTATTTCCTTGTGCATTCAAAAATATGTATGGCCATTCAACTTACTCTCTCTTCTTGTTTTTTCTATGGTTGTGCCTATGGCCACCATATGTGTGTTTTATTTTCATATTTTAGATTAGATATGAAAGATTCCTCATATTTTGAGGAATGTTCTTACAACCCATTATTTGATTTAAAATTATATTGTTATACTTCCTAAATGGGCTTATATTATCCACATGGTATGTACCTTTATGAGTATGGTTTGGGTAAGGGAACTAAGTTCCAAGTCCTCCTATGAAACTCTAATGCATGGGTTTTGTAAAAATAGAAACCCTCATATTTCCAAGGTCCTCCCATGGCAAGGGAGACACTATAAATTCATCCTTCTCCCACCCACATAGTTTGGAGAGTGTAAATTATCATCCACAATAGATGACTATGGAGTCTTGATAAGTATTTATTATTTTTGGTTACCACGTGTGCTTTATACATTTTCAAATGAAATTTATTTTATTGATGTTATTTTTTTTTATGTGTGCAGAGGGTTGGGGGGGGGAGGGGAAAGGGGAGGGGGGAGGGAGGTGGTTTTGGAAGCCTCTTATTATAAGGATGTTGTTATTTAAGGCTCCTAGTTATACACCTAGTTTAACTTATTATATTGTCATTATCAACCTCTTTCCTTGATTATATTACCTTACCCTAAACCATTGGTGTCATTATGATCAAAGATGGGATTCCTAGGATTAGGTGTGGCTAGGTTAGTTTTTTTATGATGAAAAAAGGATGGGAGGCAAGCCTATCCTTGGCTTGTCCTTGTAAGTGCAATTGGGAGATTAATTAGTGTAGATGATATTTTATGATTATATAACACCTCAATCTTGTACACTCAAAAAACTTAGACCTTCATTTTTCCTCTTAGTTATTTACCTTTCTTAGTTTTTTAAGTCTCACATTTGCTCTATATTTTTTCCCCTTAGCCTATATCTCTTAGTTTTTCTAGTCTTATATTGATGAATCAGGTATTCTATCTTGCCCAAAAATGCTTAAAATGTACTTATCTTACATCTCTATAAGTTTTAAATTTGTACCTAATTTATTAATCCCTAGACACTAATGTTTGAGATAGATAATAGTGTCAATGTTACTATCTTATCTCGATGCAAGTATCTAGTTCCCTAAATTCATCTAATTTTCAAATGAAACATATCCTAATGGTCATCCAAAGTGCTTTAATATGAGTTATTACTCCAAAGGTATTGATATAATTATAATATCAACCCTCATTCATTCCACAACTATAAAAGATCAAAGAGACAAAGATAGCTTATTAAAATTACTTTATCAAGAATTTAATTGAGCAAAGCTTCCCTAGTTTAATACAAGTTATAGGTAAAAAACATTTATAGGTCTAAAGTACTAAGGGAGCAACCTAAGAGCTTTATTTTCCAAGTTACAAATTAGGTCACTATTGTACCTAATGTTGTCTCAAAATAGTGAACCCTAAAAGAGGATGTTTAGGCTTCTTCAATATTTGGGCAACATGGGAATACCTTCAGTTGTGTGGGGTACCTATGGTGGAGCTATACCTCTAGTATTATAAGGGCTAGCTCCCTAGATATGACTTGATGTGCTTATGATCCTAAGACTACCTATAATGGGTGAAAATGGAGAGAGAGATGCATAAAATACCCCTAATCTAAGAGGTGATACACTAAGGATTTGGTTCCAAATACACTTGTAATTTTCCTAATGGACTAAGATAGTCAAACTAGCCTCAACACCATTGATAGAGCTCCTAGCTTTAGTGTTTCTCATGAAGGCAAAGAGTCACTCAAAAAATGAAGAAAAGTGAAATTAAGGTCATTTGTAACACTAATAAACTCATACGCACTTCAATATCCTATTGTAATATCATACACTTCATGAAACTTGCTAAGGGAAGCCATTTTGCAACAACATATTCAAGGATTGTATGAAAGGAAGATGAACCTAATATATACTTGACATTCAAAGAGATCACGTCAACACATATTGAAAATGAAATTTGAGTAAAAACAAATTAATTCTCATTAATATAAGTACAAATATAGGTAAAATTTTGGTATGGATTTGCCATAACAAAAGTTAGAATCTTTTACTAAGCCAAAATGGCTTGCATTTATAGAATTGGAGGAAGAGAGAGAGAAATGGAAGTTGAAAGGGCACAAATAAATGTGTCACCAAGATAAGAGATATTAAAATTAATGTATATGAGGTTTAGGAAGAGTCATGACATTTATCTAGACCTAAAAACATTCCAAACTGAGCATCTTCCCTCCATGTGGCATAGAAACCCTTCACAAGCATCTTTTGGCTTTGAAACTCCTTGCCAAGTGGTGAAATGCATGAATTGGGTCATGAGACATCTAGGGTATCTATGTATACATAAAAATTAAACTTTGGGATCCTATTTAATCATATTATATTGTCACACCACCTGCAAACATTAGTTACCCTCAGATATGTCACTAGGCCTCTTCACCTCACTAGGCCTAATTTGGCCAAAATGGCTAAAATTGGGATTTACCTTTATTTATGCCAATATTATTCATGGAAGGAATAATTTCATAATTTTGGACTTGAAACATGCCAACTTTTATCCATAAAACTCTCTATAAGTCCCCAATTTGACCAGAAAGCCTTCACTAGGCCTTATCTCTTTGTAGCCCTATTTTGGCATAAATCCACCTACATAGGAAAATGTACGAAGCATTTATGACTTAGTGAAAACACTTTTGAGGAAAAATTTCCATCCTTAAGCTATGTGAAAATTTTACAGGTCCAACTCCCATGGAACGTATGATTTTTAGTCCATTAGCCTCCCCAATTAGGCCTAATTAAGCCTCTTTAGCCTAGAAGGCCAAAAATGCATGTTTTGGGATTTTCAATATAAAAAATAGGAGAAATTTCACCTGATTAAATTTTTATACCCCATAAAAATCCTCCATGTTAAATTTTAACCTTTGACCATCTATATAAACCCTTGTTCTAGCATGAAATTCCCTTCTTTAGCCTATTATATACAGCCCTGTACCTGCAAGTGTGAACCAATGGCATGGGGTGAACCTCAGGATATTTTTAAAGGTCACTCAGGTGTTTTTAAATCTTTAAAAATTCATTTGGTGATTAAAATTGCTTCCTTATCTCATCAGGTTCCAAACAATGGTTTTGGAGGGTTTAAAATACCTAAACCCTTTGGGGTTTGTTCATGAAGATCCCACATTGGATACCCATAAAAATTGAATTTAAATATATTAAAGGGACCTATATACCATATAAAATTTTATTAGGTACCAATTCAACAATTTATGGTAGTTTTGAGCATTCTAGACTTGGCATCGAGTTCCATCTATGCTCCCCATGAGGCCTGTTAAAGTTTTGGACTCAAAAATAGATAGTTAAAGAAAAAAAATTTCAAAAACGTGGTTAAAACACCTTAATGAACACCATATAAACATCCTTAAATCACTTTAATTTCTCATTTTTACCAAAAATAGATAGGTGACCCCTATTTGCTCACTAGCATAACTATTTACACACTTGCCATGCCTACACCCTTAGCAGCCCAAGACATTTGGCAATTTTTCCACCACTAAAAAAAATTTAAATGATATTTAAAATCATGATTTATATCACTAAGCCTCATTAACAACAATCCTTCCTTCTTGGTGCATGATTTGACCATGTTTTTCCATTTTTCTAAGCTTGTAAGTAAGGAAAAAGTGACCCTTGTCTGAGATAGAACATGGGGCACTTACCTTCATGACCTCAGAAAACCAATTATTTAATATGGTATCAAGGATTGAGAGGGTATCCTATACCAAATTTTGAATCTTTAATCCAAGGAATGATCCTTCAATCAGCCTAAAACTCAAGACTGAGTTTTCTAACAATTTATTACAAGGTTATAAGGAAATGACTATGTTTTCTTAGAAATGGGGGCCTGAAAGGTATATCTAAGTTGAGTTTGATGTTCATATCTCTTCAATATATTATCCCTATCTCTATACATCAATTTCATTCTTTTTTATCATCTCCAATTCTTTCACATTGCACCCAACCTGTGTTTTGGTCCCAACTGATTGTGTTTGTGTAATGATTGAGACAATCATTGTCTGCTCCTATTCTTGGGGTGTTTAGGCATTTTTAGTGATGTTTCACAACTAATAAACACTTCCTCAGGTATTATAACCATATTTAATACCTTTATTTTTCTTAAATACTCTCACATTAGCTCAACTTATGCCTTAGTCTCAAAGTGACTATGTTTGCTATCTTGACTGAGATAGTCATATACTAACCCTTGTTTCAATCCTTTAAGCATGTTTTATAGTTTTTGAGATCTCCTTCATGTCTTCAGGTCAAAGGAAAATTACCCCTTTATTTCACCTTATAAACTCAACCTAACTCAACTTCATGTTTGGCCTACTCATTGACTATCTTCTCTATCTAACTGTGATAGTCATCTTTTGACTAAGTTTAGTGGTGTTTGAAAAGTATTCAGAGGTAGTTGAAGTGTATTTAAGTATTACAACAAGATCCTTAAGTTATCATCTTCAAAATTTCACTATTAATCCACTTTAAACCCTCAAGGCAACACCAACCTACAACTTACACCTCACTAACAAGGTCTACTGTAGATGACTATTTTACTACCCTATACGAATAGAGAGGTACTTGAGAGATACTAAGACATCAATATCACCTTTGATTTGTCATTATAGATTAATAAAGTCACTTAAAATTTTTTTAAGGGTGTGGATTTTTTTCATATTCTAAAACCTTCAATGAGGATTTCAAAATCAAACTTGTAATCCATAACTTGTAGACATCACTAAACAAAAATAGTGGTTTTCTTGACAACTTTGTACTTGTCACAACTCATCCTCTACTTTTTTTCTTGCCTTAAAATTTTGAATGTTGATATATTGTGTATAGGTCTGAAATTAACTAAGAAATTTAGTTGGATTCTTTTCATTCTATGAGATATGACACCTCAAAAAAGCACCTGAACCTCTATTAAGTAGTTTTGGGACTGAGAACCCAAAAGTTGCAGTCACTTCTACTTGCTTGGAAACTTGAAAATATGCCACCCTTGCTTGAATATATGAACTTGGAATTTTTATATGTGTTTTATAAGATTTTTTATGTTCCATGGTGAAGTATGGGTATCCTAAAAAAGCATTGAGACCCAACGATGCCATGGAATGAGCTGAAAACTTCACTTTGACAATAACTTGCCAAACAAAGCATAAAATAGTTTTTTCTTGGTGTGAAAAAATGTAAGGGAGTTTTATTATGAATATAAATTTTAAATTACCTCCATTATACCCCTTACACACGTTCCAAAGCATTCCTCCTCACTCCTTTCTGAGCTACTACAACAGAAGCAAACTTGGACCCCTCATGGATGAACAAGCCATAAGAAGCACCTTAACTTCTTAGTGATTATTCAAAAATCTCAAGGATTGGATTTTAAAACCATTTTCACTAAGTTTTATCCCATTATACCTTCTAACATTTCCCATATCAATTCCTCTTAACTCAGCTTGTATGACCTATGGTAAGTGAAAACCTTTGACTATTTTTGACCTTTCCAAGGAGCGATGGGGAAGAGGAGCTAAAAACTAAACTTTATGAAGCCACTAAAGACATATAATCATGGAAGTTAGTAGGAGGAAGATTAATGGAAATTCCAAAAGTGTTTTTAGCTACAAAGAATCTGTATAGTCTGTATAAGTGGCCAAAAACTCCTTTTTTCAAGTGATTTCTTGTTTCTAACTGAAACCTATAGAATTTGTCAATTACTATCAGTTATTTAAGACATATTAGGACACCTATGACATGAAATCACCCTTTTTAACTTGCACAAATCCCCAAAAACCCGTCTAAAGCATTAAATACCTAATTTTGACCTAAAAAATGATTTAAAAAGACATGTAACATTAATATAAAAGGTTACCAAGGTTAATATGACCCTTATAGGAATAAAATGACCTATTAAAAACTTTAAGACAAAGTTTTTTACCTATGGGGTTGACCTAATTTGACCAAGGGGTTAAATTGGTCAACACTTACTTTGCACATATTGTATGAATCACATACAAGACAACTCATAAGGGAGAACTACATGTGTTTAAGGCCCTATTCATAGTATTGGATATGTATCAAGTTCCCATTTATAGTGGGCTATTTGGGGTATCTTGACACTATGTGCCATATAAACCATTTCCCCTAAGGTCACTATGAATATGGAAAACTAAGGTTTTCCCATTTCAAAAGGAGAAATAGTCCATGATCTAGATTTGAATGCACTAGAGTAAAGGAAAAGAAAAACCTAGAAGCATCTAGGTGGTCACATATTATTTTATAATATATTCCATATAGTACACTAGCATTAAACCCAAATATTAATGTCGATGTAACTGTCCTAAGCTAATATTACTATCTAAAGAGTGAGAAGCATCAGAACCATAATCTAGAAATTATTATATAATATCCTTCCCACCTATTTTTTTCCTATTTTAGATCCATAATTTCATTAGCATTAAAACAATCTAGGAAATTTACTTCTTTATCATTTATGTCTCTAGCATAGTTGTACTTTCCATATTTATACTATCTCAGCATAGTAAGTTTAATGTATGCTTATATCTGAGTTTAGAATCTAATTATCCCTTTATAGATATAATTATCATCATTGTGCCATTTCATTTATATATACCCATTTAACATATAGATAAATCCAAATTAGACCAATTTTAGGGTTAAAATTTTTGTGAACTTGATCTTTGAACATCAAACCCTAGGACAAATTAGGGTTTTTGATTTTGTTGTTGTTGATCCTTAAATTTATATATCTTTTAAAATCATTATTTCCATGGATATATATATAAATATATATATATATATATATATATATATATATATATATATATATATATATATATATATATATATATAATTTCATGGTAAAATACCTTGTAGTGGTTATTACTTATTATATCTCATGCCTAATTAACTCATTCTAATATATAAGGGATTTAAAACATGTTTTCCTACAACTCCTTATTTTATTGTTTATAATGTGCTTTTACCTGTCACTAAAAATCATCAAATGGATTTCATGAATTAATAACACCCCATATGAAATGTTATTTACCAATCCAAACACACTTTTTCCAAAACCTCGCTACTAGATTTATTACATAATTATTCACATTACAAGGATGTTATTTTAGATGCATTACTAATGACTTTACTCCCTTGTAATGTTGAAAACCCATATGTGGCCTCTAAATTAAACTCCAATAAAATGAAATAATCATAATATATTCTTTAAAAAGGATAATTTTCCACCCCAAAACCTTATAAATAGATGTTTTCCACTCTATATCTAGGTATGTATTTGGAACAAAATAGTAAAATGAGTTCTCATGGATAATGATTCTAGATTCAACATTTGTAACATATCATTCCTCTCTATAATGGGCATCAAACCATCAAATTTATAACCATATAATATGATTATCAAGGTATTTGATAATATGTCATGAAAAGTATTGGGATAGATAACATTTAATATTATAGTAGGTCCCCATACATTGCCCATTTTATTCTAATTTATGCTGAATGATTTGAAATATAACATTATTTTTGGATGACCTTGGATACACAAGATGTATTTAGTTCCCTCCATGTTCTATTCATGTTTAAAATTTAGTCATCAAGGATTCATTTTCACATTCCCAATGGATACTAATCCATTCAAACATTGTGAAATGATTTAACAACCCATTCATACAACACCAAAATCCTATAAATTTGATTTTGGTTCTCAATATTTACTTAAATATGGGTATAATGGATAAGGGTTAGGTAAAAATGAGCAATCAATAATTAATCCCATTTATCCTATTAATAATATAAACTATCAAAGGTTAGGTTTTTCAAACAAATCTACTAAACACAAACATATTCCTCTTAAGTATAATTTGTTTGCAAAAGACCATAAAAAAAGTATGAATATCTCCATAACCGAGATCCAAGTAGTCAAACATCATTTAACCGATGTCAATGCTTCCCCAATAATTATAATAATGGATGAGTTTTCCAATGAAAAATAATTACTACAATAATTGGGGGAATATGAAGATCTCCCTTCCTTCTATCATAGAAATAGTTTTCCTCATGATACCTTTACTCATGCTTACTTTGGTGAGAATGATGATCCAAATATCCAACATGATGCATAAAATGATATTCCTACCACATAATTTATCATAGAGAAATATAATTTGTTAAATGAATAAATAGTCAGTTATAATTTTGGAATAAATAAGGACCCTAGATTAGTTTTACTTGCTACAATGTTGCATGAATATTAAGGAAAAACCTATCGATAGGACATTCATGATTTTCCTAAACTCTTCAATGGTAATGCATAATATATTATTATACATAGATTACAAGTTAGCAAAACAAAAAATAATAAAAATGCATCCTAAAGTGGCATTATTGGTAAAATATGAAATCTATAAACTTTTAGATGCTAGATTTATAAGAGCCATTGCACATTCTGATTGGGTATCCAACATTATCCCTATTAAAAACATAGATGGTGGCATTCTATGTTGCACTGATTACCATAATTTAAATAAGGCTTTCCCTAAAGATGATCTCCCTTTACCTAATATTGACATGATTGAGGATTCGAAAGTTGAATATGAGACCTTTTTATTTTTGGATGGTTTCACAAGATATAATAAAATCAAAATTAACATTGTAGATCAAGAAAAGACCACCTTTACCACTCCTTGAGAGATATTTAATTACATAGTCATGTCTTTTGGATTAAAAAATGTAGGATCCACATATCAAAGGGCCATGACTTATATATTTCATGATTTCATAATTTTTTTTTTGAAGATTATGTTGATGATTTACTTGAAAAATCAAAACACCACCATGACCATGCTACTAATTTACAAGAAATAATTGAGTGCCTATGAAATTTTAATGTTTGATTAAATCTAAAAAATATGTTTTTGGGGTGTCTTTGGGAAAACTCTTAGGATATATTATTTCTCAATGAGGCATTGAGGTTAATCTTTAAAATGTAAAATCTATCATCGAAATGCCATCACCAACCAATCTAAAATAATTGTGACGTTTGCAAGGTTAAATCCAAGCTATTCAATGTTTCATTACCCAATTGGTTGATAAAACAATCCCTTTCATGTGTTTTATTAAAAATGATACATAATTCATATGGGACGAGGTGTGTTAACAAAGCTTTGATTAAATAAAAACCTATTTATCAAACCCACCAATACATATGCCTCCTATTCTAGTTAGACCATTATTTCTTTACATATCAGCTACCCATGAGGCCTTAGGGGCCTTAATAACACAATTTGATGATAATCACAAATAACTTGCAATATATTATATGAGTTACTATCTCTTAGATTATGAATACACATATACAACCATGGAAAAACTATGTTTGGATTTATTTTTTACTACCCATAGATTATGACATTATTTTCTCAATAATTAGGTTCTTATTATAATTAAAGAAGATCTATTAAGGTTCCTCATGAACAAAACACACCTAACTAGCTGTATAGCCAAATGGGCATTGTATCTCACATAGTTTGATATAAAATTTGTATCTTAAAAATTAATAAAAGGTCAAGTTATAGCCATCCATTAGTTGCAGTTCCTTTACCAGATTCTTTTACACTCACTAAGGCTTTTCAAGATAAATTTGAGGCATATAATATATCTTCCACTCCATGGACAATGTTCTTTTATGGATCAAAATTAAAAATAGTAGTGGGTGTTGGCATTGTATTTTTCGCCCTTAAAGGTGAATACATGACTTTCTCCTACAATTTTTTTTTCACCAACAATATATCTGAATATGAGGCCTTGATCATCTAATTATTCGTAGACCATAAGCTTGATATAAGAGATATCCAGGATTTTATGATTCCATATTGGTTATTAATCAAGTTAATAATCATTATAAAACTAAATAATGTCATTGTCTACCATATAAATAAATGGTATATAAAATCACATAGATATTTCTCACTTTTTTTTATTGATAATATTTCATAGAAAGATAACCACCATGTAGATGTTATGGCAAGTACAACATCCTTAATGTCATTTTATGATGATCACATAAATTTTACAATACAAAAACTATGAAATCCTTCCATTTATTCTAATCAAACACAATAATTGTCTATTCTCACTATTACTCATAGTACTATAAACATAGAATGGTACACTGATGTTTATAATTTTATTTATTGAGCCTATATACTAGACAATTTTATATAAAATGATAAACAACAATTATAATGTGAAGAATTTTGTTATGTTATTATTGGAAATGTTTTGTTAAAATGAGGTTTATATGGATAATTTATCTAATGTTTAAAAAAAGATGAAGATCACACTACACTTTTAGAAATGCATGATACTGATATGATGTTTGTAGGGCTGAATCTAAGTTATTCAATGTTTGATTGCCCAATTGGTTGATAAAACAATACATTTCACATGTTTTCTAAAAAAGGTTACACAATTAATATGTGATGAGGTATGTCAACAAAGCTTTTATTAAATAAAAACCTATTTATCAAACACATCAATATTTATGCATCCTATTCCACTTAGACCATTACTTCTTTATGTATCATCTACCCATGAGGCCCTAGGGGGCTTACACTCACAATTTGATGATAATCAAAAATAACATACAATCTATTATATAGGTTACCATATCGTAGATTATGAATGCAAATATACAATCATGGAAAAACTATGTTTATCTTTGGTTTTCACTACCCATAAATTATGACATTATTTTCTCAACAATGAGGTCTATTTTATAATTAAATAAGATCCATTAAGATTCCTCATGAACAAAAAAAACACATAACTAGATGCATAGCTAAATAGGTGATGCATCTCATAGAGATTGATCTAAAATTCTTATTTAAAAAGTTAATAAAAGGTCAATTTATAGCCACTAATTGGCTACAACTCCTTTGCCAGATTCTTTTTCTTTTCACTGAGGCTTTTTGAGATGCATTCGATACATATAATATATCTTCCACTTCATGAAAAATGTTCTTTTATGGATAAATTTTTTGAATAGGATTGAGTTTTAGAATTTTATTTTTCACCCCCGAAGGTGAATACATGTGTTTCTCCTAAAAATTAGTTATTTATTTCACCAACAATATATCCAAATATGAGGTCTTGATCATTGAATTATCCATAGAACATAAGTTTGATATAAGAAATATCCATGTTTTTGGTGATTCCCCATTGGTTATTAATCAAGATACTAATCATTACTAAACTAAATAAGATCATCATATGCCATATAAAAAAATCGTATATAAAATAACATAGACATTTGTCACTCTTTTTATCGATAGTATCCCACGTAAAGATAATCAACATGAAGATGTTATGGAAAACACAACATCCTTAATGTCATTTGATTATGATCACATAAATTTAAAATACAACTATGTAATCCTTCCATGTATTCTGATCAAATGCAATCCTTGGTTTTTCTCACTATTACTCATAATATTATAAACATAAAATGGTACTTTGATATTTATAATTTTATTTAATGAACCTATATACCAAACCATTTTGCACAAGATGATAAACAAAAATTATAATGTGAAGCATTTTGAAATGTTATTATTAGAAATTATTTGTTCAAATGAGGTTTTTATGGATAATTTCTCTGATGTTTAAGTAAAATGAATCTCTCACTGCACTCTTAGAAATGCATGACAATGAGTGTGATGGGCATTTTAACAGATGTGCCATGTCTCAAAAACTATAATGGCATGGTTATAACTAGACTAAAATGGAACAAAAATGTATATAACATGCAAAACTATGTTTACAATGCCAAAAATATAGCAATTTGAATCAAAATTCATTGCATGAGTTATAGCCGATTGTTTCACCATGGACTTTTTCCTTATGAGGCTTTGATTTAATAAGCAAAGTAAATCTAATATCTATTGGTGGAAAACAAATTTATCATTACAGCCATATAATATTTTACAAAAAGGGTGGAAGCCATTCCATCTATAATTCCTTGGTATGTCATAGAGGCATGTTCTCCACACTAGTGGGGGTATGTCATAGAGGCATGTTCTCCACACTCTAAACATTTTTTAGATTCAGTGGGGGCATGCTTTGGAAGCATGTTCTCCACACTCCTTTAATATATGGTACTTATATCATTGTTCAAGTTTAGTGGGGGCATGTCACATGGGCATGGCTTCCACATATTAAAATTTTATAGATTTAATGTGGGTATGCTTTGGAAGCATGTTCTCCACACTTATTCAGTATTTAGTATCTCCAAATTATAGTAGGGACATGCTTTGAAAATATATCCTACACATTGGTATTTATATCAATTTTTATATTTATCCATATATAGTGGAGGCATGCCTTGGAATCATGTCCTCAACACTTACACAGTTATCTGAATTGGCCAAAGTACATAATTATATGATTCAAATTCACAATTGTGGTAGAATTCTATAAAATAGTAATAGTATATGCATAGTTTCAACATGAGACATATTTAAGGTTCATATGATATGAAACATGTGCCTAATATTTCAAAATATAAACCAAATTTCTTTTATGAAATGCTTTTATGGATTATTACCATATCACAAACTTTTTTATATTGATACTTTATGGACTTTTACAGACATTTATTGAGTCAATCTACTGCAATAGTTGGTTTTATTTTTGGTATGGTTTAGGTGATCAAATCACTCAATATTTCCAAGTTCTCAAGTTAGACTTGACCATCCAACCTTACCAAGTTATAAGTATCATTGGGTTGCATGGTTGAGCTAATCTCAACTACTAGGTGGCAACTCACTTTTGCTCCAAAGTGGGGGCATGTGCCTCTCTCTCTCTCTCTCTCTCTCTCTCTCTCTCTCTCTCTCTCTCTCTCTCTCTCTCTCTCTCTCTCTCTCTCTCTCTCTCTCTCTCTCTCTCTCTCTCTCTCTCTCTCTCTCTCTCTCTCCTTGGATATATTCAATTTAAATATTTATCCATATTTGTTCCAATCTTAGTCTTAGATCCTTATGATGATACATATTTTACAACACAACTTACCCATATGTAAGGAAATTACATCAACACATGTGTGTACTCTCAAACCATTCTCTTTAAATTTTAATCTATTTCAAGTACGTTCAACTCAGATTATATACACTAATTTTATTTTGTAACATGTGCTTGGTTGCAGGTCAGTTGCTAGTAAAACACTCAAGTTGGTCACATGCAAAGATAAGGTGTGTATTTACATCCAAGTATGCATTACTTTACTTTAAACTAACAATTTCATTACTAGATTAAAGGGGGGATTTAGATGATATGTTATGATTATACAATAGCTCAGTCTTGTACACTTAATAAACTTAGACCTTGGATGTTCCTATCACTTCTTCACCTTTACCACTTTTATAAGTCTCTCCTCCACTTTATCTTTTTGCCCCTTGGCTTATATTTCTTAGTCCAACCAGTCTTATGTTGATGACCTAGGTCTTAAATCTTACACCATATTTTAAAAAGTAATTATCTTCCATCTTTGAAATTTCTAACCCTATACTTGCTTTCCTACTCCTTAGACACTAACATTTAGGATAGGAAATAATGTTGAAATTGCTATCCTATCCTGATACAAATGCCTAATGCCCTAAAGTCATCCAATTTTTAAATGAAATATATCCTACTTATCAGTTAAGTGATTTATTGAGAGTTATTACTCTAAAGGGATTGATATAATTGCAAGATCAACCCTCATTCATTCCACACCTAGACAAGACCAAATAGACAAAGGAAACTTATCAAAAGAACTATATCAAGCATTCAATTAAACAAAGCTTCCCTATTTTCATACTAGCTATAAGAACAACACATCTACAAGTTTGAAATACTAAAGGAGTAGCCCAAGATCCTAATTTTTCAAGTTACAAGTTAGGTCACTTTTGTATCTAATTTACACATATTATATACTCACATAAAAGCCAACATGTATGGGAGAACTACATTCATTTGAGGCCTTTTTCAGAGTATCAGATATGTAAGTAGTGCCTATTGACAGTGAGGCATTTGGGATAGATTGACACCATGTGTCCACTAACCCATTTTCCCCCAAGATCACTATGAATATGGAAAACTAGGGTTTTTCCATTTCAAAAGGAGAAACAATCCATGAATTAGATATGAATGCACTAGAGTGAAGTTGAAAAACCCAAAATCATCTAGGTGGTCACATCCTATTTTATTAGATATTCCATATAGGACACTAATGTCGAACCAAATAATAGAATAGATGAAACCATCCTAAGATGATGTTATTTTCTAAAGATCTAGAAGCATTAGAACCAAAATCTTATGATTATTCTAAAATATCCTTCCCACCTACTTTTTTTGTGTTCCATATCCTAAATTATATTAGCATTAGAACAAGATAATTAATTCACTTCTTTTTCATTTATATATCTAGCATAGTTTTACTTTCCATATTTGTACTATCTTAGCATAATAAATTTAGTGTATGCTTATATCTGAGTTTAACATCTAATTGGCTTGCTATAAATCTAATTATCACCCTTGTGCCATTTTATTTCTATATAACTATTCAGCATATAGATAACCCCAAACTAGACCAATTTTAGGGTTAAACACTTAAAGACTATTTTTCCTTTCAAGATGTTGTAAATTAAAATTTTATTAAAATAATTATTGGATGGTTTTAAGTTATTTTTAATTTAATATTTATTTTAAATAAATGTGAAATAAAAGGAATAAAAATTTATGTAATTATTATGATCTTTCATGCATCATTGTTCCCATTTGCATTATTATATCTAAGGAGGAAAGAGTAATAAATATAATGAAAAAGGACATTTTAAGTGATTTAAAATTTAATTGAAAATGGCTAAGAACATTTTTATTTTCTATTTTATCTAGTGGGGAAAAAAAATTCCATATGCTCACTTTGCATGTATTTCATTATGCCCAAAAAAGGATAGTTACACTAAAAAATTTCCTACAAAATTATAAAGTTACCTATTTTCTCCAAATTCAATTATAATGAAAACTAGGATTAATCAAGATCTGCTACCTTTCATTGTTTTATTTTTTTTTTACAATTTTTTTGTTTGAATTTTTGAAGGCAATGTACTAAGTCTATCCTAAATTCTTTTTAAAAATGACAAAATTCAATAAATGTTTTTACATGACAAAAAATTCTAAATTGAGCCCTAAATAATTTTAGAATAAAATAAATTATTTTTTGACCTAATTTAGTTCATATCATGAATTTAGGGTTTATGTATTTTCCTTTATTGATTTTTTTTGGTGCCTATACAAAAAATAGAGGTTAGATAGTCCCATTTAAAGGGAACATACCCTTTGTTTACAAGGAAACCTATAATTCAAGTTGATAGTCACCCATATGAACATGAAATGAGTGTTTGAAGCCCTATAGGCTAATGAACATGCTTAGCATTGACTTATAGGGATAGAAAATTTTGGTAGCGCATGTGAGAGCCATTGTTGAAATCATGGTGGTTTGGGAGGGTATGTGGATTTTAATCCATGTGGTTAACTACCCCATAAACCATATATTCAAATAGGTGATCAACAAATGTTAACCACCATTCACCTTGTCATCATTGTTTTGATTTTTTTAATTTAATATTATTTATTTTAAACTCTATTATTCATTAAATTTATGTGACTATATATTAATTTAAAATCAAAACTAATTATAGACACTCATTTTTGGTTGCATTCATGTCTAAAATGGATTTTTGAATGATTTATACAAATTATGCAAATCAAGCCTAGGAATCATCGAACATTCCAAATTCATCTGCACATTATACATAATTGCCTAGAATTATGTCAAAGCATCCCTAATTGGGGTGTTACTCTGTAAATAATGATAACTTCATGTAGATTCATCCACAATTAGGTTATAATCTATAAAACTAACATTTTTAGGCTAATTAAGTGGGTCAATTAATCAAATTCTTGAAATGACCAAAATCCTAATCAAAATCAATCAAGCAAGCAAATCAAGTTAATTACTTAGTTAAATCTTCCATGTTGAATTATTGAAAATATAATTTTTAAAAATAAAAATTCAACAAATATCAAAGGGAATGAGGTCGTGGTGACATCATCATCTTCAAAGTCAAGAATTCTAAAATATCAACATAAATTCCTTACAAAGTATAAATGTTGTTCCATGCCTCCATAAATTCATAATTAGGGATGATATTTATTGCATTTAGCCTCACAAGGTTGACCTAAGATTAGCCTAGACCTAACTAACCCTAAGTTATGGTTAGTCTAAAGCCTATAAATATAATTTTTCACACTCACTTCTAATAAGATTCTTTATGTAATGTTATAATGCCAAATTAAATTAAGATAAGATTCATAGAAAAATGAATACAAAACCAAAACCATAGTGGATAAAGGGGAGGTATTACTTGCATAATAAGAGTGCTGACAAATACTCCAATTTGGATATAAGCTAAACAAGCCAAATACTAGTAGACAAGTGACTTGGAAATACAAAGAAGGTGAAAGTGTCTATTATAATTCTAGTTGAGTTTCATTTGGTTTCATTATCATCAATCTCCCCCTATTATCTAATCTTGGGAATGCTTGGTCTTTATCTTGTTTTTAGATGTGTGATTCAATTGATGAGAGACTAATGCATTTTTTCCCTTGGATTTTTATTGCGTACATAATGGCACACCTAGTGGGACCATGCAGCCCACACTCATCCTAAGAGAATTTTTGGACCTCCTTAGAGCCAAGAAAAACTCAAAGTAGACCTTAGTTTTTGAATTTTCCATCGAATTCCCATGTTTTTGGTTTACTGCTAATCAATGACTTCAACCCAACAAATTAGTGACGTTGCCAATTTTCACATTCTATGTGTGATTATGTTTTTAAAATATATTAGTGACTTTATTATTACGTATTGGTGACTTTGAATGAAAAATTACTTTATATTAAATAATAACTTTGATAAAAGAAATCAATGACTTTGACCCACAAAAATAAACTCTTTACCAGGTAATAGTCTATTATGAATTTGGAAACTTCACTAATTTTTAGTAAAAAATAATGACTTTGATAATTCTAACCAATGAATTTACACCTGATAATCAGTGACATTTCCAAGATTTATGTTTTGTGTTATAGGGAAATCAATGACTTTGTCCTATCTGATAAATAATGACTTTGCCTCAAGACCAAAAACCTAAGACCTTAAAAGTTGAATTTTTTCTCTTTGTTGAAGTAATTTAAACAAACAAAAATTAATACTCTAGCATTTTGTGTGTGGAAATAAACAAATAAGAAGAGGTTTTAGATGCTAACAAAGGCATTTCACTTATTTTTTGGTGCTTAAAACACTTTTCTAAATAACTTTATTTTTATCATTTAAGAAGTTTACAACAAAAGGCCAAACTTCATTCACATTTTGATAAGTTATTTAAAAGGAACAAACAAATTATATTTTGAGATCTTTAAGAGAATTTTATTTGTTTATTTATTTAGCACTTAGTTTTATTTTCATAAAACCTTGCACGTATGTTGTACCCTTTAGAGAACTTAGGTGACCAAAAACACATTTGTTTAACTTATTATTGAGTTAAAAACTTGAAGAAAATTTATGTATTCTCTCCTCTTGTTCATAGGGACTTGGCTGACTCAGAAATAACCTATTTATTCCATTTATTTATTTTTCTTGCATTGGCTTATGAGCAGGAGTTCATCGCTTCCTCACGAGTTCCTTAAGAGGACTGTGACTTAGGGTTTTATCTTCTAGTAGTGTTCCAACCCCACTCTCTAGTGGGGTATATAAATTAGGGATGTCTTTAGATTAGATAGTGGATGAGTAGTTAGCTTGAAAAGTCCAATAGAGTCCTAGGCCATGTAGTGGTCTAAACATCAGACTTCAGTAAGTAGTACATGGCTAAATTCATTATGTAAGAGAAAATTTATTTTCATAACAAGCTAAACACTTTAGATCTAATTGATGTGAATTTTGTGCCCAAGTGTTTGTAGGCACTTTTGGACCATCTAGAGAAGCCAAATTAAAAAATTAGAATAGTTGATCCCACTTACCATAAAACATCCTACCAAATGTTGAGTTACTTTAGCACTCTAAGCTCTTTGACATGTAATAGTTATTGAGATACATAGGAAGCTTAAAAACTCTACCTACATATGCTCTTTTATTTTTGGATTAATAAATGAATTCCTTTCAAGACTGGTATATCAATGGAAAATTAGGCAGATATTATGCATACCTCATGTCAGTTTTAGTGTAGGATTATGCACTTAGGTTATAATTATTTTTAATTATTTTTCGTTTGATTCCAAAACTACTTATCCAAATCAAAAAAAAAAAAAAAAACACAGGTTATACACATCACTTTTCACCAAGAAGTGTTACACTGATGAAATTATTTTAGACCATTTACCTTGTTCAAATGAGACCTAGATCATTTGTGCCTTTTTTTTCTAAGTAACATTATTACATTATCCATTTTAAGCTAAAATATTTAGATTTCCTCTAGATAAAGTTCCAAGCATATGAGAAGTGTGAAACCATTTTTTTAATCTAGCATGGTTACACCATTTACTTAGATCTTTACCCATGTTCCTAGATTTAAGTTGTCTTTTCAAACCAAATCAAAAACACCACTTAAAAATATAGACCTAAGCATAACTAGTGTACATTTGAGTCTTATCTATCACTTGGGCTTGAATGTTTCACTTTTTGTACTTAGTTGTTGATACTTGCATTGGCTTTCTAATTAGTTTGTTTAGAAGAAATTTAGACCTTTATTTTTTTTATTGTGAGATGTTTTTAGATATAATTCACTTTAGAACAAGTTTTCCAAGTTTACCTAGACCAATTACATTCTTTACTTTAGATCGATTACCTTATATTTAGTTTCATTTCAATTTTCAGACCTTTGATTAAGTTTCTTTTCAAAACTAGCTTTGTGACATTTACCAAATACCTAACATAATTTTAATTTCATTCTCATAGGCCAATTTTTTTTTAATTTAGACCAAGTCCAAGACCTCTATCACAGACTATTTTTGCATTTGCATTTCAAGTTTGCCTTAGACCTAGTTCAAGACCTTAGTTGAGACCGTGTTCATGTTTAACTTTTAGACCTCTTTCCTAGATATAAGTGTGTTTTTCATAAATGTTTTAGAATAAGACCAAGTTTATTTCAATATTCCATTTTAAACCAAGTTTTAACCATTTGAAACAATAGATCAAGTTTGTTTTTAAGAGGCCATTTTCCTTTTCTTCAACCATTCCTTACTATACATGTAGTGGGACCATGTATAATGTAGTAGAGAATGAAAACATTATCTCGAGTGACATTTTTTGTCAAGACACCTATGGAGATGACATAGCATATGTGATGGATCCATATCCCACATATGATGTCCACTATACAAAGTAGGGCCAATACCTATTAGCCAATTATCTTTCCAACACATCTTCATATCTAGGTCAAGACCAAGATCAAACCATGTAATATATTATTAGCATATAACCTAGCATATAATAGGTTATTATAGTCGTATAAAATGTAAAAATTGGTAACTTGAGTATGGATAATGACACCCAACCCTTAGGTCCCTCATGCTTGCTTTTATGACCCTCTTAGGCTTATTTTCACTCATTCCCAATCACTCTTAGCCTTCCAAACTTGGTCCCATCTCACCCAAACTGCTCTTTCCAAGAGAAATAAATCCCCCCAAGTCTTATCTAGTTAAGATACTAGAGCCACACTTGGAATATAGTTCTAGTGCCACTACTTTCTTCTTTCGACACTATTGTCTAAGCCCATTTTTAGCCCCAATAATCAATTTATTTTGGTTCCCCATCCTTCTACTTGTTGGCTTAACATGAGTACATTAAACCCATTGCTAACAGATCCCTATAAAAATCCATTCAAAGATCATTTGGAAAGTGTTGGCAAATATCATTAAGCAAGCAAGAATACAAGCAAGAGTACTCAAGTAAATCTTCCCTATTCTCTGCATATAGCCAACCAACACACTTACAAGCTCATTCAAGTCCTTACACCAATCCCTATCCATCTCAATCACATCTAGTTTATAATTTTGCATCTTAATATACACAATTGCACAAAGCATATCAAGTGGGGAGAACTAAATATGGTTTGATCAATCTTTAGAGTATTGGTATGTAGGTAGCATGCCCACACATAGGGTGTGAAGCATGTATAGTGCATCTTACACACACTAACCCCCCCCCCCCCCCCTCTCCCTATTTCTCAAAATTGGTCAAATAATAATGGAATATAGGGTTTAAATAAATAATCTACTCTATAGGGAGGTGTACAAAATTCTAGCTAATGAAACTTCGTAGATAGGGTCACACAGACATAGTGAACAAAACCCAAAAAACTTAGATCCTTAAGACAAAAACTAAAAAAGTGGACTATAGTTCCAATGCCACTACTATCTAGTTTTGGTGCTCATGTCCAATCATAAAATGAATTTCATATCTAATTTTATGATAGTTTCTCAATCTTGCATAGTGAATTCTAGCCTTTGTCTCTATTAGATCAATTAGTTTCCAACTAAGTTTTGTTTTCTCATCCTTATTACTATTTTTTTTAAAAAATTGAATTTCAATTAATTTTCACAAATCAATAGTTTATTTATTGTCTATTTATTTAATAATTTTATTACTCATACCCTTTAACTAAATTAGGAATAATACACCATTATTCCAAAAATTGTTAAATGATTTGGTGAACTTGACTTACTTTACACAGAAAAATCCTAATAACCCTAGGGTAAATTTATTACTAATTTTTACTATATTTTTTTAATTCTTACTTGCATAGTAAAATCAGAAATTAACATTAAATTTTAAAATATTTTAGTAATTTTAAAATAATTTTCTTTCAAACCCTATTTACCCATACTAGGTCCTAATATTTTCCAGTAATTTTCCAATCATTTTAAGAATTTTTACTAGCATATTTAAATCAAAAAATTCATTCAAAATTCAAAAATAAATAGTAACTCTCAAAAATATTTTATTTTTCAAACCTTAGTTGCATCCACTAGGTCCTATTAAATCACTAATTTTCCAATAATTTCTAATTTTTTTACTTGCATATCTAACTCAAAAATCCACTTTCAATTTAAAATTTTCATATTAATTTTTCAAAATTATCATCTTTCAAACCCTAGCTACATACACTAGGTCCTATTGCTTGTGATATATTACCTTAAATCTATAATCAGATTGCACAAAATGGATCTCACTTATTTACAAATTTTTCTCTCATGTCTTGAAAATAACAAAGAGACCATCATTGGTCCTATCATGTATATAAATGATGAAGTTTACCATATGTTAAAAAAAAGTTTTATTCTTTGCATTTAATGATTATTTTTTATAATAAGGAATGATATTACAAAATGCATGACTAAAAATGCATAAAATTTCAATATTCCTTTTGCATACTCTCTATCATGCATATGGAAAAAATTCAAGTTTATCATGATAAACATGTTAAGAATGTTATGATTCATGTGACAATTTAATTTTTCTCTCATGTCTTGAAAATACCAAAGAGACCATCATTAGTCTTATAATGTACATGAATGATGAAGTTTACCATATGTTAATAAAAATATTTATTCTTTGCATTTCATGCTTATTTTTTATAATAAATAATGATATTACAAAATGCATGAATAAAAATGCACAAAATTTCAATATTCCTTTTGCATACTCTCTATCACACATATGGAAAAAAATTCAATTTTATCATGCTAAACATGTTTAAAATGTTATGATTCATGTCACAATTTCTATACATTTGTGGACAAATACATTTTATTTAACCCTTGATTTCTATCTCTCATATGTAAATATTTTCAAGTTTATCATGCTAAACATGTTAGAAATTTTATGATTCATGTCACAATTTTATATACATTTATGCACAGATACATGTTCTTTATGCTTTACTTTCTATCTATCATATGGAAACAATTTCAAGTTTATCATGATAAACATGTTAGAAATGTTATGATTCATGTCATAACTTTTTTTATATTCATGCACAAATACATGTTCTTTATCCCTTGCTTGTTATCTCTCTTGTGTATTATTTTCTATAAACATATTATTATATAACTCACTACTCAAATTTCATGCATTTTATTAAACATTCATTCTTTATACCTACATGCATATAACTCATTAGTTAATTTTTAGTATCTCCCTTTCACTACTAGACATGATCAAACACTATTTTTTATATCTATCCCTCCTCCCTTCAAGCTTGGTACATTTAGCTCTTATCCCACACCTACTACCAGCTCTATACCTATATTAGATCATGAAATCCATGCTATCACCCAAGTTTACAAAGATAGGTAGGTTGATTACACCCATGTCTATAGCTTTATCACTCAGGTTAGCACCCCTTTAGATTTTGTTCTCGAGTTTCTTCATCAATCAGATGTTTACAAAGATGTGTTGTATGCAACCCTTTGTAATACTAGAATTCCCATTTCAACTGAACCAGCTTATGTTGCATCTATCCTCAACATAATGTAATTGATTGAAGAGCATATTTCCTTTGAGAAAGAGGACTTACCTCCACAACACATCATTAAACAACATCTACCTCTATATATTCAATTAAGAATTAGTGATGTGGGGGTAAAATAAGTGTTAGTTGATAACGGTTTAGGACTCAACATTTGTAACATTTATTTTCCTAAACATCTTAATATATAACCCCAAGATCTAGACCATTATGACATGAACATTAGAGGTTTTGACAACATACTATGAAAATTCATGGGTCAAATACACTCAATCTTACCTTAGGTCCTAAGACACTACCAACTACTTGCCATGTCATGCCAGATGACCTCAACTATAACTTATTACTTGGTTGGCCATGAATTCATGATATGTATTCAGTCCCTTTTACACTCCATGCCTATCTAAAATTTATTCATAAAGGCTACATCTATGCATTACCAATAGATAATGAACCTTTTAAATATTTCCAAGGTATCAAAACTCCATAGAATTATATTATGCACTTCAATCTTGGCCACCTACCTACATAACCTATTATTCACAATGTACCCTTAGACCATGCAACACATCAACAAATTCCAAGTTCAATACTACCACTAATAACAATTCACCAGTTTACCTTTCCTTTTACATTTAAATTTTTAATAAAATGGGATATCATGGTGAAGGTGTGGAAAAACATGAACAAAGAATCATTAATCTTATTGAGGCATCTACACAACATGGAACACAAGGGCTAAGATATCAGCTTACCCATCTTCATAATAAGCCTTTTTACACCACTTTAAAACATATAAAGTTTTGTCCACCAACTATATTGGTAGACCACACCATTAATCATAATTCAACATATCACAATCTATCTTTATCTCATTGATGACATAGCCTCACCAAACATGTTCAAATTAAATGAATTCTCCAATGATGAATCCCTCCTACAGTTTTTTAGAGCATATGAGGAACTTCCATCTTGATATCATAAAAATAAATTTCTTCATCACATAAATGCTCATGCATACTTCAAGGAAATCCTAGCTTCTCCCCAAGATATACCAATTGATTCAGATGATATTATTCCTACCATTCCCTACACACTTAATCATTCCATATTGCTTAATGAATAAATAATTAATTTTGATTTTGGAACTAAACAGGATCCTCATATTATTGTATTATCCACTGACTTATGAAATGAAGAAGATATAGATATCCATCAAGCTTCAACATATTTCTCAAAACTCTTTTCTTGGTCTTACTCAAATATGCTAGGAATTGATACATCTATAACAGTCCATTATAATCCTTTATACCTAGATGATAAACCAATTAGATAAAAAATTCACAAAATACATCCTAAGGTAGCTCTCTTAGTCAAAGATGAGATCCAAAACCTCTTAGATGTTAGCTTCATTCAAATAATAACACACCCTGAATGGATTTATAACATGGTCCCTATAGTAAAATCTAATGGGTAAATTTAGTTGTTGTTCTGATTCTCAATATTTAAATAAATCATACCCAAATATGATTTCCCCTTACCTAATATCGACATAATTGTTAATTCCATATTTAGGTATGAAATGTTATCATTTATGGATGGCTTTATTGGATACAACCAAATCAATATCGATGAAGAAGATCAATATAAAACATCTTTTACAGCACCTTGGGGTACATTTTTTTATATTGTCATTCCTTTTAGATTAAAAAATTCTAGAGCCACATATCAACTTAACATGACACATATATTTCACTATTTGATTCACCATATAATCAAGGATTATGTTGATGATATATTAGCTAAATCAAAGTAATGAAAACATGATGCTATTGATTTATGAAATATCTTTCAAAGACTCATGCAATATAATTTTCAACTCAACCCAAAGAAATGTGTGTTCAAAGTTATATCAGGCAAACTCTTGGGTTTCATTATTTCTCTATGTGGCATAGAGGTTAACCCTAAGAAATTCAAAGCAATTATAGATATGCCACCTCCCACAAAATTAAAACAACTTTGATCCCTACATGGAAAGATCTAATAAATCCACCATTTTGTATCTCAACTTACTAATAAAAATCAAACATTCATGTGATTATTAAATAAAGATACAAAGTTTGTTTGGGACCACGCTTGTCAAGACAACTTTGATACAATCAAGCAATATCTTCTTAATCCACCTATTTTAGTACCACCTATCCTTGATAAGCCTTTCCTACTCTATATCTCTATAACAGATCATGCATTAGGAGCACTCTTAGAATAACACAATGATCAACATATTGAGTGAGTAGTTTACTACATTATTCACACACTAGTTGATTATGGCAAACATTATTCTACAGTAGAAAAATTATGTCTAGTATTAGTTTTCACCACACAAAAAATTTGGCATTACATGGTCAATAATGAGACTTAGGTTATCACAAAAGTAGATCCATTGAAGTTCCTCATGGCAAAACCACATCTTTCCAATTGCATAGTGAAATGGGTTATGTTATTAACAAAATTTGACTTAAAGATAGTTCTCCATAAATCAATAAAGGACCAAATCATTGTAGACCATTTAGTATTAGCACCACTCTTAGATACCAACCCTCTTAGTGACACATTAAGAAATGATTTTAATGCCTATTATACTCATTTGGATATCTGGACCATGTTCTTTGATGGCTCTCAATGTGCATCTAGTGTAGGGGTAGGCATTGTATTTATTGATCCTTTTAGTCACACGGTTCCTATAACATATCAACTAAGCTTTTCTTCCACCAACAACACCACAAAATATAAATCACCTATCTTAGTTTTATTTTCTACATAGTCCCTCCAAATCAAATCTATTCAAGTCTTTGATGATTCCCAACTCATGGTCAACCAAGTCAATGATGTCTATCAAACAAAATAATAATATATTATCCCATATTATAACATGGTAAAATGTTTATCATCATAATTTTATTTCTTTTCCATAGAAAGTATATCAAGAAAAGATAATTGACATGTAGATGCAATGACAAGTACTGCATCTTTGATTCTTATTGACATCAACGATGATCAAGATATATTCACAATTAATTGATTAAAATCACCATCAATGTCTAATTTGGATCTAATAACACTATATATCTTAGCCACTACACATAGTTTCACCACTCCAGAATGGTCCTCTAACATCTATAACTTCCTAAAAAAATCTATTACACTGAACACTTTCTCATAAAATGACAAGTGTGAGCTACACAAACAATAAATCTATTATGTAATCATTGGTGGGGACATTTTCAAATGATCATTTGATAAATAATTACTTAGATGCCTAATCTCAATAGAATCTAAAATTACTCTTACACAGATACATGATAGTGAGTGTGGTGGTCACTTTAGTGAAAAGGCCATGTCCCACAAATTACTTTGACAAGGATACTACTGACCCATAATGGAAGAATAATTTTTACAATATGTAAAGTTATGTGATAAATGTCAATGACATATTAACCTACACCATGCACCTTCACAACAATTACAACCTATCATCTCTCTATGGTCATTCATATTATGGGGATTCAATCTTATTAGAAAGATTAACCCTAAATCTATTGGTGGGCATAAGTTCATCATCAATACTACTGAAAACTTTACCAAGTGGGTAGAATCCATTCCACTTAAAACTACTATGAGGGAGGACATTTGTAGTTTCCTTATAACCCACATTATTTCATGCTTTGTTCTACCTGCAGCTATCATATCTGATAATGGAACATTATTCAAGAACAAAATTGTCAATAAAATTTGCACAAAGTATAATATTAAACACACATTCTCCACTCCATACTAACTATAGGGAAATGGTCAAGTAGAGGCCACAAATAAAACCATCAACAATATTTTGAGCAAAATAATGACCAAATTTGGTGATGATTGGCCCAACCAACTAGTCTTTGCTTTATGGGCTTATCACACAAGTATTTATACACCCACAAGAGCCAATCCTTATTCACTTGTTTATGGCACAGAAGTAGTTTTACCATTAGAATTATAAATCCCATCTCTTTATGTCTCCCTTAGGGGTATTCTTATTAATGACTAGTATCATGAAAAGTTTCTACACCAACTCGAGCAATTAAATAGTACACACATTTAAGCAATAGAAAATCTCAGATCTACTAGCAATGTATACAATGATATTACAATAAATGAGTTCACACCAAAGAATTTAAATTTAATGATCTCATTCTTAAATAAAATTTTCATAATGTCAATGCCATAAAATAAACCAAAGGAAATTAAAACCAAATTGGCTAGGTCCATATATCATTACCAAAAAGCTTATCCCTAAAGTGTATCATCTAACTTCACTTGAAGGAAAGAAACTCAAAAATCTAATGAATATTATGCATTTACATAGATTTAATGTAAAATATGTCATGTCACACATCTTCCTTACACATCATCTCTTATGATTGATTGTACACAGTTCCTTTTCAATTTCTTGTATATAGTTTCTTATATTTGATTGTACATAGCTCAAATATATAAAAAAATACCAAAAACATTCAAATAGTAAAAAATACAAAAACATATAAATAATATTCAAAAACACCAAAAATATTTCAATTGTATGCATCTTCTATGCTTTACATTTCTACTACTATGTTAGACTTACATTTATTGTTCTATGCTTATTGTTTGTTGATTTATATACATTACCATGCTTCACTTGATATTTTTTGAGTGTTTGTAATGACATCTAGATCTTTTATTGATTCACTTTACACATTGAGGGGGCATCCTAATTTTACATTGAGACATACATCGATATACATACCCACTGGGGGCATCTTATACATGACTACACCATCTAGGTTATGTCATTTCCACACCACACACTCTAGTTATCATGTTGATTTACATTATTTACTAGCTTACACAGATTACTCTATTGACACTCACTAGTATATAGAACTTATGTATTTCTTAGCATATACCTAGTCTTGTACTAACATGTCTTTTATACTTTCCATCTTAATTTGATTAGTTAGATGTGATTGCACTTCTAGTTTCTTATATGATTTCTTTTCTTGATTAACATATCTAGATTATTTGCATTTCTCAATTCCCATTTATCTATTGTATGTGCCTCAAGACATTTGCCAATGTCCTTTACTTATATTCATGTGTGTGCCCTAGGACATTTACCAATGTCCTTTACTTGTACTCCTCTATATGATTGTGGATTCCACACCAATTTTGCTTGTTTTCATTATATGTGTATGTGGCATTTGAACATTCCTTGTATGCTTGATTTCTAGTTTGAGTGACATGTGTCCATGTCTTTTATTTTCTTGGCCCCTTGGCCACCCTTGTATGTTTCTCACTTCTTACATTGTGTGCTTGTTGATTGTTTGATTCTCTTTATTTGTAATTCCATGATTCACATCATGCATTTATCTTTATTTATTGGATGTCATGATAGACATCATGCTCCATTTAACTAAAAAATAATAACTAATTAGACTTTCATTTCCATTTCAGTACATTGTACATGTTATTGCATTGTTATATCCATCTAGGCATACCCTTGTTGATCTAAAAATATCTCAATACAAATCATGTTATATATTTAGATATTTTGTCAATTATCATTGTTATATCATGTATCTTTACAATATAACACACTTGTAGGGATATTTATTCTAAGGTAAGTCATTATAGGGTCTTCATTCCTAGCCTTAGAAGAGGGGGAAACAAATAGGGGTCTTTTCTTAGAGATTATAGCTCTTAATGGTTAAAATAGTAACATTTAACACCCTCGAAATAGCAACTAAACATCAAAATAGTCATAACAAAATAGGCAGATAGTCAAGAATCTAGAATAGTTACCAAATTTGGCCTTGAACAACAATACCTAACTTGGATAATAATATTGGTGATACTAGTGTCTACTTTCAGTGCTCCTATCCAAATAATAGAAAAACTAGATTTTCTAAAAATAGATAGAAAGGTAAGTTCAATTACAGTTTTGTCAACTATAGTTCAAACCACGTTCAATAGTTTTAGTATAGTTTTTATCAAATAATTTAGATATAAGGGGCATAATGCATGGCATGATGGCTCTCACTTCCAATTTTAGACATGGTAATTGATATGACTTCTAGATTAGAATCCATGTTTTAGACAATAGTGATTAGGGGTAATGTGTGTGGTACATTTGTTTCTTTTCTTTTCAAGTTTAGCATTACCCAAGCATTCTCAATAGTTATGTGCCTTATTCCATCTACAGGTGGTTAGCATCATTTTAGAATAGATTTCATACAAGCCTAACTTTTCAAGTTCTCAAATTCCTAACTTCCTAAGTGGCTTTCATACAAGCTTGGTGCACCAATTTAGAGTGGCTTTCATACAAGACTAATCTCCATCTTTTAGAGTGGCCAAGAGTGGCATAGTTTCTAGTATACATTTGACTATCCATGCCAACATTGTTAGATCATAGTATATTCATGGGATCCAAGAGCAATCTCATATGACATAAATTTCATACTGATATCAATTCATAGATTCACTTCATGGGGCAATGATTGATCCAAAGGACTAGCTAGCCTTTGTATTATTGAGCCACCTATTCAAAGGGATTGGACACATAGTCTAAACATAGATCAACATACACATGACCACCTAGCTTCACTTAGTGGGTGATGATGGAGCCAAAGGGATAGCCTTTGAATTTTTGAGCTACTTTTAGGGAATTGAGAACTCAGCTCCATTCATGATATTACTCTTGGTATAGCACCTTCTAGCATTAATCAGTATAATCTAGCATCACTCAACATCACAACATGTTTTATATTGGTCTGCATACCTGGTTAGGTGTATTTATTCCTTTCTCTTCCTTTTTCTTTTACCCAAATTTATATGTTCTTATTTTGGATATAGGATATCTAGTAAGAACTGATCTACTTTCTATTTTATCTTGTAGATTCACACTTCACAACATGAACTTTCTATGCACACCTAGCGTGACACAACTTCATGAGCTTCACCCTTGAAGGTAAGTTCAAGTATGATTTTTATTTTTCCTTTATCTTATTATTTCACTTTGTTATATTAATAGAATAAAGGGGGTAAATTTAGTCATATAAAATGAAAAAAATGGTAACTTGAGCATGGATAATGACACCCAAACCTTAGGTTTATCATGTTTTATTTCATGACCCTCTTAGGCTTAGTTTCACTAATTCTTAGTCATTCATAGTCTTCTATACTTGGTCCCAGCTCACCTAGACTACTCTTTCCAAGACAAATCAATCCCCTCAGGTCTTGTCTACTTAGGATAGTAGCACCACACTTGGACTATAGCATTGGTGCCACTATTGTCTACTTTTATCACTATTGTCCAAACTCATTTCTAGCCCCAATGGTCAATTTCTTCTAGTTCTCCATCCTTATCCTTGTCAGCTTAATGTGAATATATTTAACCCACGACCAATAGATCCCTATAAAAACCAACTCAAAGATCATTTGGAAAGGTTTGGTAAATATCACTAAGCAAGGAAGAATACAAGAAAGACTACTCAAGAAAATCTTCTCTATTGTCTACATACAACCAACCAACACATTTACAATCTCATTAAAGTCCTTACAATAGTCTCTATCCACCTCAAGCACATCCAGTTTAACATTTTGCATCTTCATATACACAATTTCACAAAGCACATAAAGTAGAGAGAACTACATATGGATTGATCCCTCTTCATAGTATTGGTATGTAGGTAACATTCTCACACATGGGGTGTGAATCATGTCCATTGCATCTTACACACACTAAACCCTCCCCTCTTGCTCTAAATTGGTCAAATTAAAATGGAGTATATAAGAAATAATATAATATATAGGGAGTTATATAGACTTACAACTAATTTCACTTCACATATATGGTTAAATAGACATAGCAAGCAAAACCCAAAAAGCTCAAATCCTCAAGATAATAGGGGTAGAGATGGACTAAATTACTAGTGTCATTACTGTCTAGTTTTAGTGCTCCTATCCAATCATAAAATGAAGTTCAAATCTTAGTTTGTGATAGTGTCTCAGTCTTTCACTATGAATTCTAGCCTCTATCTTAGTTAGATCAATCAACTTCCATCTAAGTTTTATTTTCTTCTCCTTATTACTATTTTAAGAAAATTTTGAATTGTAATTAATTTACACAAATCAGTAACTTAATTATTGTCTATTTATTTAATGATTTTATTACTTAGACCCTTTAACTAAATTAGGAATAATACACCAATATTCTCAAAATTATTAAATCAGATACATAACAATAACCTTACTATGTGACTACTCCAACTTAGATCGCTTATGATCCATACATGTTTGATCATCACCTTTTGGAGAATAGGGACAAAATCCTTTTTAGAGTAATAGAAATAGGTGCTAAATTCCTAATTGACTTTCCTCATGAAATTTTATCAATCTTGGTTAGATCTCCTAATAATATGTCATCTATTATACCACTTGAATAGACATCATCTAGCTATAGTTAGGCCCTTATACTAATGAATAACCAAGACTTTACTATGATTGCAAAAGGATAGGGTCCAAATACTAACCCAATAGTGTAAATGCAATAAGTGTAATAAACATACCTCAACTTGTCTAGGAATTTAAATGCAATGACCATGACCAATATGTCACTCATTGAGTTAACTCCATCCATTAGGGTGAAAAATTATGCAATAGGCTATACCAACACAAATGTGGACCCATTTGTGAAAAGTACTCAAGTTGGGGACATGTTTAATACCTTGATCATGGAGCAATAAATTATGACTCCTATACAAGAACATTCATAGAACATGGTGAATAACATGTGTATCTCAATCTACACTAAGTTGGGTCACACGTACAATTGTTCACCTCACAATAAGTTTTCCCCATAAATACCTTAATTGGCTCACAACAACAAGGGGTAGGTGTATCTATCTCATAGACATAACAAATGACTACTCCCCCATAGAAGGTTTCTTCCTCAACCACATAAAAATTAGTTAATAGCCCCATACAAAATAATATTCCACCCTAATAAGGGGTGACCAATCCTCCACCTCAATAGGTGGTGAACACTATTACACCCCAACATGGGGAAACCAACACTCTAAGACTATAGATATAGATGAATGTGTCACTTTACCAAGTGGTGAATCCATTACAAATGTTTTCTAATCAACAATGTATCTTATTTAGTTAATAACATATGGTAGCTAGTCAATAATAAGTGCCAAAAAGGAAACAAGTGTTCACCCAAAAATAAGGGCTTGACCCCACTAGTCAATCCTTAACATTTCCCCAAAATATACCTCACATTCAACAAGGGCCAAACACACAATACCTTTAGCAACAAAACTATATCCATCAATGGGTGCCTTTTATATAATGGGGTTTGACTAGCTGATAACATGTTCCTCTTCAACCCCATCACATGCAATACATCCCATAGGGTCAAATACCTCCATCTCAACCACAATTCCCTCCAAACCAAAGTCATTTTGTTAATCTTAGAATATTTGCCAATAGAATATACCACATCATCAATACAATCTTACCCAAGGGATGCATATTGTATGTCAATCAATCAACTAGACCAATATTATATAATATTAAATTTCTCCATTATATTTTTATCAAGGTAATTCACCTTTGACCACTGAACCACAATTGCACCAAAATTTACCATCTAGCTTCATATCTCAATAACTAAAACAAATGAAAGATTCAATTACATCTATTCAAATAGGAAAGTAGAATAAAAATTTTAAACTAGATGAGGTATGTTTAAATCCATTCAACATGGAGTACCTTCAAATACCATTTATAAAAGGTTATGAGACACCAAAATTTGATAAATATAAGGGAAAATGTGACCCAAGGGAGAATTTGAAGTAGTTATTTATTAATTACCATCCAGTGGCCTATAGTGATATTTACTTACTTTTCCTTTTCCCCATAAGTTTAGCTAGATAGGCATTGGAGTGGCTTCTCAAGATGCCAAAGAATTTTATGTCTAACATTGACAACCTATTAGACAAAGTTTTACAACATTTATCCTATAATATTAAACACAAGATTACTTTGGTATATTTTATTCATGATAGAAAAAAGGTTGGTGAGATCTTTGCAAGCTACTTGAAATGATGAAGAACACTTTCAAACCATTTCATGCACAATCTACCCAATAAATAGCTAATAGCTATGTTTACCAAAACTTGTATAGTGAAATATCTTATCACCTTGAGTTGTAGTGTCCTCATAAATTTTATGAGATCATTGAAAATGGTATACAAATTAAGGACCTTATCAATAAGGTCATAATCAAATTGTCTTCTCCTAATTATAATTAGAACCAAAGCCAAAATTATAATTAAGGCTAAAAATAAACCCAAAGTCCAATTTAGATGCAGGCCTATTGTGAAAGTGTAGGGGTGGTTAATACAACCACGTGCAAGCATGGTATACATTTTTTGTGCTCAAAATTTAAACACTTAGTTATATTAACATCAATACACATAAGGCATAGGCCTTATGTGTTCACCTGAAGGGTAACTGAGAATGAACTAGGGACCGCATTAGGCTAGTTGTGATGGAGTGATATTAATTCACCAAATAATCAGAAATGTAGTAATATATCACTATGATATGTAAATATAGAAAAAATATGAATAATAAATAAGCCAATTCAAGGGGGAAACCTATAAAAATTTTATAATAATAAATTAATACTCTAATATGATGATGAAAAACTAACCCTACCTCTTATATATAGTCCAGCAATGCCATAGACAACTCATAAGCTAACCTACTAAGCTTATGAATGCATATAAAAATGTAAAATAATAATTCAAAAGGGTTATGCAAGCCATAAGTCATCTACACATATCCCTAGACATGCTAATAATTAAGGGAATAACATACCCCTCCCATTCAAAATAATGTTATCTTCAATGTTGAAGCAATCTTGGATGTTATTTCATGAAGGATTCATCCTCCCAACTAACATCTTCAGAAGGCAAATTTTTCCATGGTAACCTTATGTCTAATTAATTTCTTAATTCAAGATACATGAAATACTAGATGAATGTGAGTGGATAAATGAAATTCTAGCTTGTAGGCCATACTACCAATTTTTTTCATGTTTTGATAAGGGCCATAATACTTAGGAAACATTTTATTCAAGTAAATATAATTATATAGATATAAAAAAGCAAAGACCCAATCACCAATTTCAAAATGCCTCTTGCTCCTATGCTTATCTGCCTGTTGCTTCATGTGATTTTGGGCCAAAGCTAAATTTTTAGGCAAACTAGCAAGGACTTCCTATTGATGTTGAAGGTGTTCCTTAGATGAACATACCTTTGGATGGGCCTTCAAGGGTGAAGTGAGGTATGGATAATGGTATCCATACAATTCCATAAAGGAGACATTTTGGATGAACTATGCATTGAAGTATTATACCACCATTTAGCCAAGGGAAACCATTGAACCCATTTATCCTATTTATTTGACACAAATCAATGAAGGTACCCTTCCAGACACTTATTAACTACCTCATTTTTTCATTAGATTAAGGATGATAGGAAGAGATATGAGCCAATTAGGTTCCAAAACATGCAAATAATTATGTCCAAAAATTATTAGTGAATATGGGATCTTGATCACTAACAAGAATTTTGGGAGTACTATGCAATTTATGAACTATATTAAGGAATTCAAAAGCTACTATATTGACCACTAATGGTTGAGATAAATAAAAAATGAGCATACTTTCTAAGTCTATCCACAACAACCATGATAACATTTCTACCTTTAGATTGTGGTAACCCAATACAAAAATCCATGGATACCTCTTCCCATCATTGACTAAGGATGGATAAGGGTTGTAAAAGACATAGATTTTTAATGGTTTCACCTTTTTTTTACATAACATACATTTAGCTACATATTTTTGTACATCCCCCTTGATTCCTTTCCAAGAAAAATCCTTCTTGACTCTATGATAGGTTTTCAAAAAACATGAGTGACCACCAAGTGAAGATGCATGTAGTTATTGAAGTTTTTTTGTTTAACAAGAGAATTCTGACATAGATATAATCTATCTTTATAACATAATGCATTCCCATTCCATGTAAATTTTTTAATACCATCTAAACCTTGGTGAAAATTTTGAATCAATGCATGGGTAGTACTGTCATTCTCCCATTCTACCCTTGTTTTATTGAGCTAGTTTACTTATCAAATGGTCATGGCACATAACAATGCCTCAATTGGCTCATCTCACCTAGATAGTGCATTGACCACCACATTTTAGTTTCCTTTCTTGTAAACTATTTCAAAATCAAAACCTAACATTTTTGTCACCCATCTTTGTTCTTAAAAGTATAATTGTAATTCTAAAAAAATATTTAAGTCTATCATGACCAATCTTTACCTAAAAGTGATGACCCAATAGATAAGGTCTACATTGTTTGAATGCATGTATAATAACCATCATCTCTTTCTCAGAAATAGGTTTGAGCTAATTTTTACCCCTTCAATTAATGAATTTTAAAGGAAATGGGCCTACCCTCTTGCATGAGTACTTCACCCATACCATATCTAGATGCATCACATTCACCCATAAAAGTTATAGAAAAATCTATGGTAGCCAATATTGGGTTGGTCCACAAATCCATTTTAAATTGTTTAAATCCCTTGATAGCTATACAAATCCACTATAAGGAGTCTTTATTCAACAAGGAAGTCAATGGTGATACAATACTACCATAATGTTTTACAAACCTACGATAGTAACAAGTTAGACCTAGAAATCCCCTTAGTTGCTTAAGTGTATTGGTAATTTACCACTCCATGATAGCTTATATTTTTTAGGATCAAATTTTAATCCCTCATGTGATAAATATGACCCAAATATTCCACTTCCCAAACTCCAAAATCAAATTTGGATGGTTTAGAATAAAACTAATGTTTCTCAAGAATTGAGAGTACCTATTTCACATGCAAAAAGTGGTCTTCTTGAGTTTTTCTATAAATAAGGATGTCATCAAAAAATACAAGTACAAAATTTCTCAAAAATGGCCTAAAAATTGTATTCATCAAACTCTAAAAGGTAGATGGTGTATTGGTGAGACCAAAAGGCATGACCAAAATTCATAATGGCCTTCATGAATACAAAAGGCTATTTTAGGAATGTCCTCATCATAGATCTAGATTTGATGATACCTAGAGCAAATATCTAACTTGGTCAAATAAATATCACCATGTAATTTATATAACAAATCATCAATTATAGGAATAATAAACTTATCTCTGATAGTGAACTTGTTTAACTTTCTATAATTTGGGCATATCTTCCAAGTTTCATCCTTCTTTCACACCATGACTACTGGAGAAGAAAATTCACTTTGGTGATGGTGAACAGTTCTTACCTCTAACAAATCTTGTACTATTTTTTCAATTTCACTCTTCTAGGCATAAGAATATCTATATGGTCTAATGTTGGGTGGTGTACTTCTAGGAATGATTCTAATGGCATGATCATGGGTATGGCTAGGAAGAATACCTTTTGGCATGGGGATAAAAAAAATTGAATGTTCATCAAATATTTATTATAAATTAGGATGGGTAGACTTAGTTTATTAAACATCAATGGAAATTAAGTGCACCATAAATACTTCAACACCTTTTTTCATCATCTTGTTCATCTAATGTGAATTAACCACTTGTGGAGATTTAAATCTTAATCTCTATAGTTTGACTAACTTTCCTTTAGAATAAAAATGCATGAATAGATCTTAGAAATTCATCTCAATAGTACCCAATGTGGTGAGCCATTAAACTCTTAAAATAATGTCAATCTCATCCATAGGAATAAAAAACATAAGAGAATCTAGAAAATAGTCACCCATTGCTAGCTTAATATAGTGACATTTTATAGAATAATAAATTGGACCACCATCTACAACCATGACTTAAAATTTTGGGACTGGGTGGATGAAACAATTCAAATGAGTAGCTAACTTATTGTTGATGAAATTGTGTGTGCTACCTGATTTAATAAACATTGTGACCTTCTATTTCTTAATGAAACCCACCACCTTAATAGTTTGAAGAGTAAAAATACCTATAATGGCATGGTAGGAGATAGTAGGTTGAGAATATATAGCTTCAACCTCAAGTCCTTCAAAACCCTCACTAGATGCCTCCTCATCTTTTTCATCCTCATTGACACCTTCAATGTAGAATAATTAATTTTTATCTCATTGATGACCTTTGCTCCATTGGATGTCACAATCATAAAACAACCCTTCAGAACACTTCTCCTCAATTTATTGTAGTTTTAATCTAGGAGGTTGAAGTAGTGATGGAATTGGGAAGTTGCATTACCAGCTAGTAGTTAAATGATGATGTTTGATCATCTCTTTTTCTTCTGACAAGCATGCCCTTGGTATATCTTTAGATACAGTTTTGGGGTTAAACATATGAACCTCAAATTGAATACTATATTTTAGTCCACCCCCAAAAAAGGTCAGTCAAACTTGCCTCAGTGATATCCTCCACATGTAAGGATAGATTCTAAAATTGATGAATATAATCCTTCACTATTACTATTTGTCATAGTTTGGCTAACTATTTAAAGTAGTTTTTAGAAACATTATCCTGATAATGAGACATAAGTTTATCTGAGAATACTAACCATGTAATATGAGCACCAGTATTCTTTTTTTGAGCACAAAACTAATGATACCAAATGAATGGCTTAGGTTCTAGATATAGAGATGCCATGACCACCTTTTGAGAGCTAGGTGTTTGGTGTAGATCAAATATATTTTAAATTTGAGTCATCCAAATGAGTGGATCCTTACCATCAAACTTGCACAAGTCTAGTTTTGGAAACATTGGTTTTACCCCCATATTGGTGATGTTAGTATTGAGAGGAGGAAGACTAAAAGAAAAAAAGTGGAGGGTTGTTGAGTGGTAGATGAGATTAAATGGTATCTAATTATGTTGTGATCTTATTTAATTGATTTTTCATGCCATTAAATTCCCCTTGAATTTTTGATATTTGAGTTTGGACTTACACATCCTTCTATATTAGGCCATGTAGATTTGACTAAATTTGAGAAATCATATCAGATGATTTTGACTCCATGTCATCCCCTAAAGGATTTTTAGGGGTGTCTTACCCTTTACCCCATCCATGAATGTTAGGACCAACGATATGAAGGCATTATGGTGAACCTTATTTTTCCCTTTTGACCTAACTTTGACCATGATTTTTTTAAAAATGTTAGCCTTAAATCGTAATATCAAATAATAGACCCAAACTAATTTTTTCCAAGGTTTCCAAAAATGTAAATAAATTTGAAAAATTCTACAAATTGTGAGCTATGGAAAAAATTTATGAAAAACCCTAAAATGGTGATAAATTTTGAAAAATAGATATAAATGAGCTAAAATTTCAATGAATCTCACTGTAATTATTTCTCAACTCCAATAAAAAAAACTACCTATAAATTAGCAACCATTTATGAGATATATACAAATTTCAATATCTATGATGTTTAACCTAATTATGGCCTAGATCAACACTCTAATACCATTTGGAATGATATTAATTCACCAAATAATCATTAAATAGCAATATATCACAATGATAAGTAAATATAGTACAAAATATGAATAATAAATAAGTCACTTCAAGGGGGTAACCTCCCAAATGCTTGTAATAAGAAATGAATACTCTAATATGATGATGAAAAACTAACCCTACCTCTTATATATAGTCTAAAAAGGCCATGGAAATACCATAGACCAACCTACTAAGCATATAAATTCATAGATAAATGTAAAATAATATGCAAAAGGGTTATGAAATCCACAAGTCAACTACACATATCCCTAGACATGCCAACAATTAAGGCATAGCATGTTCCATAGCATGAGGCTTCACCAAGGAGACTTAATTAATGGACTAATAAATTAACTCGCATAGATCCATAGGTGCATATATTTCTCTCATTAATCTTGGGGTAATATAGGTGCTTAGTGGGTCATAAAACTACTTTGATTCAATTTATTCTCCATATTAAATAGGTACACATTAAATAGGGATTGGGTTTATTGGTGTAAACCTATACTCATCCTTCACTTAAATTGATGATGATGTCACAAAAACTATAGACTCCATTAAAGTATTAAAACCAAAAAAACTTATGAACACCAATTCACATAACTAATCAAAAGTGTGACATCACAAACATTCACATCCTATGTAACACACTTAATACATTTTAATACAACATCATTTGTCATTTCTCAAAGTCCATAGCAAGATTTTATATTTAAATAATAATACTAATACCATAGAGGCTCACAAATGATCTTGGGAACATATAATTATAGTCAAAGTGTCCTCCATTATATTTTTAATCCTTAATGGCCACTAGAGTAATGTTTTATCATAGCTTCAAGTTCATTCCACCAAAGCTTCTTTGTAATTCTCTCCCTTTTTCCATCTTATAGTTCAAGATCCTTATATAAGCCTTTATTGGTATATTTTCTGTGGTGGAAGTTACATGCTGAGTGTTGATCTATAATTCCATCATCATAACCACCAGCTCCATAACTCTATGATCCCCATGCTACATTTACCACATTTCTATAAATCATAATTGATGCCTTGAATATCCATAGATGGTTATCTACATATCAGCTGGCACAATATTTGTGTTTCAACCTCCAACTAGATACAAAAACCTTTAAACTAACCACTTATCAAAAACATCTTCTCATACTAAGGTGGATGTCAAGTTGGTATGAATACTATAATAATGGGTTAAAGGCCCAACATTCACATAAAAAATACTTAGTTCACCCTCAAACTAAGACATCAAAATATTAGGAGTGAGAAACTTAGGCACATTCTCATGGAGTTCTACACTAAAGTACTCAAAGCCCTTAATGGCTAGCTTGATTTATTTTTTGGCACTATCAATCTCAGATGATGTAGTAGTGAGGGAAAGTATATATGTTTTACTATATATATATGGAAGGTTTATAAATTTTATTTCACCTTTGCCATACTTCCATCTAAGATCTCCCCTTGTTCACAAGCCTTATTATGTAGAGCATAAAAGAGTTATTCCAAGATTCTTTCCTAGTCTTTGATCTGGTTGCTCAATGAGTTGATGTTTTTCATGTTCTAATACCTTTCTACCTTACCTATAGAGTACACCTTATCCATCAGCTATTCCTCATCCTTTACTTGAGTTAAGTGTGCATATATCATTGAGGTTTGGTTGGGAAAATTAAAGAAAATGGAATATACTATTTCCATTCCCTCATTCAACTTTGTAAAGAGATCCTCTACCTCTTAGATCTTGTCTAATAGATCATTTTTTTTAGTGTGACACTATGGTCTTCCTCTTTTTCTTCTTATTTCACCAACTTAGACTGTAATCTTGGGAAAATCTACTCCACCAATACACAAATATTATCAACCTTTAAAAGTTTTGAAGTGTTAACACTGACTAGAAGAGATGGTCTGGGTGCCTCCACATGCTCACAAATTTGTTACAACTTTAACCTATTGGATTTCACTCCCTCCTTGGCTTCTTTGATGAGATTCTTCAATTTCCTCAAATTATCATCATTGGTGATGTTTTGGTGTATTACTTCTATGGCCATTTTTATTAGTGCATTCCCAGATTAGATAGGGTTCATAGTGCATGGGTCAACAAGAAGGGATTTGTACCCTTCCTCATAATATTCTAGGCTCAAAATATCCACCCATAACACCTCAAATTATGGCTCATCTATATAATGGTTTAGCACAAATTAAATATGTTTGTGAATCCTTGTCATGGTGGTTTGGGGGGCATATTTTTATACAAGTATACATATTCATCCCTCCAATTATTCTATATTATCTAAATTATGTTAAGCTCTCTATCATCCTTATCAATGATAACCTTATTTATGTGTACTTCTTCCTCTTCATTAGTGCCACCAATTTTTTTGATGTAATTCTCTAAGTAGTCACTGGTTTGGTCCTTGGGGGTTGCTTCATCAAACTTCTCCCCCTTAGTCATTTCTTCATCCTAAGGATTTTTAATATTTACCTGAAGGGTTATGCCTTCAGTGCCAATGTCATCTTGTTTTTGTTGGTGCTCCTCAACTATCCTCATTTATTATTCTGAGGTACTAATATCACCTTTTTCTATCTAGACACCCATTCATTACTTGGGCATCCCTTCATAGCTTCTTTTTCTTATCTAAATAAGTCACTTGGCACCTATTTGACCACTTATACTATTGGTCCTATTCTTGATGGAACCTTAAGGGACATTTTCTCCAACTTGGCCTTTTTCTATTCATGATCAATTTTTTGATTTTATTCATGTGATAAATCCTAGTTTATATCTTCATCATTGAGTTTTATCTTCCTTTAGGATGTTATTTTTCCTTGATAGTCTGATGGGCCGATAGGGAGGTCTTATCCTTAAATGTTGGTTCTAGTTTCAAAGGTGGGATCATTAATGAGGTAGAACTAGATGTAAATCTTGCCATTTCTTTTATTACTTTTAGTGTAGTGGTCACATCACTTTATAGGTCCTCTTGAACATTTCATATGCTAAGTTCCTCTTTGCCTTCCCTTATTTTTAGAATATAATTATCTACCTTGTGTTCTTCAGTCTCTTTCTCTATTATGGATGTTAGTGCCTCCTCTCTTTCTATATTCACAAGGGTCTTGGTAGTGAATTCTATAGGTCCTTTAGTCTTTTTCCTTGGATTCTTGATGGAAGAATCTCCCTCTTGCATGAATGTCACGTGCTTCTTTGGATCAAGTGGTGAAATTTGTTCCTAAAAGGTTATTTTCAACTATATGCACTCCATGATCCCTTCTAATTTTTCATTCCTCTTCCTTTAGAGTGACTTCACCTATAGATTTGATGTATCCTTTCCTTCATCACCAACAAAGAGGGGGAAATCATCATCCTTGCTTGGATCTCTACCCTTCTTGCATTACTTCATCTCATATTAAAGGTTGAAAATTCTTCCATTGATTATTACCCTTTAAATGGAATGGATGTCAGGCTTGTCACTATCATCATCCTCATCCTTGGTTCCCTTGGTTCTAGGGTACACAAATTGGCACCTCATCATATTTTTACCATGATCCATGGCCTTGGCTGACATATTAATTTGTTGTGCATTTAGGATTTTAATCAGCACTACCATGAAGTAATTGGATAAGAACACATAAGGTAATTAGATCTAACTTGATAGATTTCCATCTATAAGAATTAGTTGCACTACACAAAAGTGTTACATCATGATGAAGGTTGCCATTCCCACTAGTTATTGAGGGAATTATTATGGGATGTACCACTCTTTTCAGAATTCCTCTACATACCTTTCAAACCACCCTTAAACTCTAGTTTTGTATTTTCATATAATCTAAGGGGAAGATGAAGTCTTGGTACTTCATCATTGGGGACTTGTGGTTTGGTGGAAACATCTATAGGTGGTCATTGCCATCTAGCACACCTATATCCTCCATCACCATTAAGATAAGCATGTATCCCCACTAGAAGGTCTCATATGATTGATGTCATTCTTGTGCATTCTTGATGATATCCTCTATGATGAGCTTAGATATGTTGAAAATTACTCCCTATGCCATGTGGTGGGAAATGCAAAGGAGTATTTTACTTATATTAGACCACTAACTACCAGGGTAAAGTTTGGCACTTATAAGGTGCACTATTACCCTAATTTTAGGGTATTAGATATATTTGATGGAGAATGCAAATATTGACTTGTAGTATCCCAAGGTATTTTAAACCCTCTTTACCTTTACATCATCTTCTATCATCTCTTGAATATCTACTCCTATGCTAGGTAGCCATGTGATTATACTCATGTGGCTTGTAAAAATCCTCATGCACCATTAAAAAAATATAACCAATTGACATACACCTATGAGAGAAGGAAATGTATCAAGTATTTTGGATTGTCGAATCTTGGAAGCTCAAAAATTTGTGTGGCATATATGGTTTGTAACTTGTCTCTGATGGAGACATCAAAAAGTGTATCACTTATCTTGGTATTATTACCTATGTCTATAATCTAATCATTGTTCAATTCCTACATGTTGTTATCTATCATATGGTTATTGTCTTTTAGTTTTAATACATGGGTGAAGGATACCCACTTCTCTCCCACCATGAATTCTAGTGGGTACTCCATCTTTTTGTAGGAGAGCTTTGTGTTCGTGGTTGGATCAATCTCTATGACACTCACTCCCTCCACCATCTACACCTCTAGTTTTGTGGTGATTACTTCCCTCACTAATTTTGATTTATTTGCATCTCTATGTGCTTTTGGTGGACATTTGCTTAGACATTTATTCCCCATCCTAAACCTGATACTATTTAAATGCAATTGATTGATCCTACCAAAGCCCAAAATTTTGTATGTTCTAATTTACAGTCATAGGAAATGTTATTGCATGTTTAGCTATTGAGTTTCCTATCTTGTTAATGGAAGACTCATTATCTTGCCAAAATATTATGCCCTTATTTTTCCATCAAATTCTCTCTAATTGCCTCCATTTCTCCTTAAATTGAAACATAATCTTCTAGTTTCTCTTTCATTCTCACTTAGGTGGGCCTATGGGGAACTTGTTTCTTCTCTAGTAGTATTTTCTCATTTTAGTGGCTTCATATCCTTGGTCTATTACGGTCTATTAAAAATGATATAAACTTCCAACCTCTATCACTTTTACTTTTATATGCTATTATCATCTACCAAATTGATGGTTAGAATCATTTAGATCCTTTAAATCTTCTAAAACCCATGGAATATACTAAAATCTACTTCTAACTAATCATTAATGTAGATATTTGTTCTTCCACCATTGTAGTATTAACTCTGATAATGGTTTCTTTAGTGAAGTGATAAGTAATTCAAATGGTCACTTACCATTGACTATTGTGTGGGTGATAGTTATCACAATGGTCATTATCTTACACTTTATTCATCTTGGCATGACCTTCACCATCCTTATGATTACTTGGGCACAACACTTCACATGTGCATGATTCAACCTCCTAGGTTCCATCTCTTCTTAATGTTGTACTTCCTTTTGAGTGAGGCTCACTTTCTTGGTCAAATTTTCTATGCTTTATTGTCTCATGCTTTAGCCTCCCCTACCCCATACAAGTCCTTGCACTAGTCCTCTAATTCCATATTATCTCCTCTTGGTCTCTTACGCATGAAAACCTTGTATGATTTTCCTTGTCAATTCATACTTATAATTTACTTAGTATATAAGACTTCAAATGTGCCCAAAAACTTAGGTGTCTAGCCTTAGGTTATTAAATAGTGATTAGACTCAACTCACCTGAATAGATTTATATGGGTATAAGTGTTATAAAAATTCTACTAAGGGCCTGAAAGTGCCTCACTTATTCAAACAACATAAAATAAATAGAACATAAGTAAAATATTTGGCTTTCACCAATTGTATTATGGTCACAAGATAAAGTGATCAACTTTTAACTAGAAATCTAGTGTTAGATGGAACAAATACCATCCTAGTGATGGTATAATTTAAATCTATTTCCATTAAAATTCCTCAGGAGTATTTTACCAGTCAATGTGCATAACTTGCATACATTATTCTCTAATATGTGGATGATTTAAGGTCCCATACACTTGATATGTAACTTATCTAGGTGCCTTAGGTACTTAGAATCATATAACAAGACTAGTTTACCTTCTATAAACACATTACACTTAATGTGCTTACCATGCCATATATTTTGGTTGGACTTCTCTATTTATTGGCTCCATTGTGCTTGGGCATGTATCTCATCCAACCTCTCCAAATATTCTAGGTGTGCACTTAAAGACTCTTAGTCATTCAATCAACCAATATGCATAATGCATAATGAGGGTAATAGGAAAACCATAAGTAAAATAGCCTCTATGCCAAATACCATTTAGAATGGTGTAGCCTCATTCAACAATTTGTATGTTATGTGATAGGCCCATAACACTACTAAAATATGGTCATCCTAATATTTGTAACCAATGTCACATATGTTTTTGAGGCATGTCCCAATATTTTATTGAATGATTCTATGGTGCTATTTGCTTGTGGGTGGTAGGGTTTCATTTTATAGTGTGCCACCATATATTCAAATAGTAGGATTTGAACTTTTTTATTGATGAAATGTGTTCCATAGTCACTAATAAAGATAAGTGGGAATATATACCTATTGATATTATTTTCCAAAATGAATCTTGTTGTTTTGGTGGCTATATAGTCTTTGGTCAGTGTTACTTCAGCCTACTTAGTGAAGTAATCTATAGCAAATAGAATGCACCTTACACCTTTTCACCTCATAATAGGAGTAATAAGCCAAAAAAAATCAATGGCCCATTTTTAAAATGGTTCTTGGGAAAATATGGGGATGAAGGGTATCTCATCTTGATGGTTTGGTCTTATAATATGCTATCAAACATCACATGTTGTGGAATATTATTTTGTATCATGAAATAGAGTTAGCCACCACAAGCTAGATTGTAACACTTTTTGCTTTGTGGCATCTCTAACATAATGGCCTCCATCAATTCCCTCATTCACCTCTTGCAATACTATGTCCTATTCATGATTTAGGATACATTAGCACATGATTTCATCCTAGCTCAACTTTTACAGTTCCCTGCCAATGAGTTGAAAAGAGGTAGCATGAATCATGAGCTACTTATTTGTTTTAGTTATCATGGTCTAAGATGAATATCTAGAGGTAATAAATATGGAAATATTTTCAAAGTCTTCTAGGATGCATTAGATCTAATAGAGTTGCATGTCAGTCATATCATCTTCAATTGGTGCAGCCACATCTCCAAAGTTGATGCAAGATAGATGGTCTGGGCTTAAGTTTTTTTTTTCAAGTTTCACTACAATAGAAAATTGGAATTCTTGAAACAAAATGATCTATTGACAAATGTGCCCATGTAAAATAGGCTTGTTCACTAAGTAATTAAACACCTCATGATTAATAAATAAGATAAAGGTGATTACTAGAAAATACTATCAAAATTTGTATAGGGCATAAACCATGGCAAGAACTTCATGCTCAATCATGGTGTAATTTTGTTCTGCCTTGGTTAGTTTCCTACTTGAAAAATAAATAGGATGATCCATTTTTCCTTCATTTGGTCATGTGAGAATGGCATTGATTGTAGTGCTAGAGACATTAACATGGACATGGAAAGGAATTATCTAGTTGAGAAATCGTAGTATCAATTCACTTTTTAGATTTAGCTTCAGGGTCTCAAAAACACTTCCTACACTGTGCCCCAATAGAATGGGCTATCCTTTTGCAAGAGTTATTCTAATGACACCAAAATCCTAGAATAATTCCTTATGAAATTCTTGTAATACCCATAATGACCAATAAAGGTACAAACATATTTCTAGGTTGATGGTGTTGGAAGCTAAAGGATGATTGTAATCTTGGCTCGATCAATGAGAAGATCATCTTTGCAGATGATGTACCTGAGTAATGTGCCAAATGGTGTTTCAAAAACACACTTATTGAGATTCAAAGAGATTTATAAATACCAAAACCTTTCAAATATTAGAACAAATTATCATAGTGATCTTTTACTAACCCATATATTGTCTAATCATCTAAATATACTTGGAGGATATTGTGAATGAAGTATTTAAATATAGTGATCACCACTTGGGAGAAAATGGATGGTGCATTCTTTAGCTAAAAAGGCATCACATTATATGTGAAACAACCCCATTTGGTTTCAAATTTGGTTTTAATAATTTCCTCCTCCTTTATTTGGACTTTATGGTATCCTAAAAATCCATTAGTAAATGTGTATATCTCATAACCTATGATGCCATCTAATACTTCATCGATGAATGAAGTTGGGAAGGGGTCAGTCATGTAGGCAAAATTCAATAGTTTGTAGTTATCATAATTTCAAATGTGCCATCATTTTTGATGCTAATGACCATGGGAATGACCCATTTAGATTCCTATACTAGGTAGATAAATCCTGTAGCTAACATGCCATCAATCTCAGTCTTGACCTTACCACAAAGATTTGGGTTCATCCTGTAAAGATTCTTTTTGATGGGTCTCACATAATCAACTAGTTTTATTCCCATATTCCTAAGGGATGGGTGGGTGCCTTTAATATCTTTATATTTTTGTAGGAACAAGTCTTGGAATTATTTTAGGAGATCAATAATATGCACCAGTTCTATGTCAAACTAATAGGCACCTAGAGTGGAAATTTTGGGTTCCCCCTCTAAATTAATATCTACCTTGGTAGATTTAATAGTGCCCAATAGGGTTCATACTTCTCTTGGTGTGAATCCTTGACTTGTCTTCTACCTTATATTGTTTCTACTTGTAGATAGGTAGTGTATTCTTATTTTGAGGTGTTATCCTTAACTTGTCACACTAACTTATTTTTCCTTATCAAATTATTCTAGTTACACACTTTCCATGTGTCATCATCTTCATCAATAGAGTCACTATTCATAATTTGTTATTTCAATAAGGTTAGGAGTACTAACCCTTTTTCATTGAACATGTCCTTTAGATACTCTTCTAATATAGTAGTGTCCTCAAACATTGACCTTCAAATGACATGTAATAATTCAATTAGTTCAATATTTTGTGAAGAAAAGGATAATATATGAACCAACCACTCATTAAGGGCATCCCAATCTATTATTTCATAGTGCATCTCATTGACTACATAACACTTTCATGCCCAAGTCTTTAAGGTTTTATATAAGGTGTTCACCCATAGATTTATTGGGGAATTTTCACTACAAATAGTCCATGTTTCTTCACAAATAGGTACATATGTTATGGGGTTAGAGTCACTACAGTAAGCTAAAATTTCCAAGTCCTCATTACTTTTTCTGAACCTAGTATAAATAGCTACCTTTACATCCTACCAAGTTGGCAAGCTAGGCTTCTATGCTTCCCACCAATGAGTGACAATGCTTTTCAATGTGTACACTAGTGCACCCATTCTATATACCTCCTTTGGGACACATGACTCAATGTCACAAATATATTCCTCCATGGGTTTACTTCTTTCATATCTTAGGAGTGTAGCAATTTTTCCCTTACTAAGGTGAAACACTCTTTTTCCTCTTTTCTTGGTGTAAGGGACCCATCTTTTAGAAGTGTAATCAATCCATATCCAACCTATCTTTACTAGTTTTGGCACCTTTGATATTACCAAATGACATCATCGACCAGTGTTCTCATATGCTTCCTCAACCCATCAATCACAAGCAACATTAGTGTTTTCTAAGGTTGATTGACTATCTTCCCAAGAGAGGATTACTTGATCATTTGTTTTTAAAGTCTTAGTGCCTTGTGTTGTGATTTTATATATGTTTTATTTCATCTTCAATGTCCATACTCTTGACATAGGGAGGTCCTTGGTCATTTTAAAGAGGTATAACTACCCTCTCTTTTCCATTTTTAAAGGTCATGTAACACTTTTGAAAGCACATATCTTCATTATTTTTATAACACCATGGCCTTCCCAAAATCACTAAATAGTTATCTTACTCTAGTAACTCTATTACTTGAAAGTTAGCCCATAATTTAGCACCCATGATAACTATAACTATGCTCTTCAAAATTTTGATAGGCTATGCCCAAGTCTTATTAGTCATGAAGAGCACATGAGGGGAAGGTATCAAAACTAGGCTATGCATTTTATCCAAATTATTCTTGGTCAATATGTTAACCTTGATGCTTGTGTCTATAAGATCCTCACAGATGGTCATCCATCAATAATGGTATCCACCAAGAGTTCTTGGTCATTTTCAACATTCTGAGTATGTCATACTTATCATGACCTCTCCATGCATGGCATGCCAACCTCAACTTATTATTGACCTGAATGACCTAGGATTAAGTTATTCAATAGGGGAAACAGACCCTTAGTCTATAAGAGGTGTAATATCTTAGTTAATTCTTGTACTTAAACTTCTTGGCTATCTTACTTCTTTTGAGAGGTGGGAACCTGTGATTTTAGGTCTCACACTAATTGGATCTCCCCTTGAAATTTTTTTATTACTCTCATATCCTACTATAGTAAATCTTTCTAATGCATTGGGTCTAGGTATGGCACAACTTTTGATTCAGGCCATGTTATGTGTTTATTTCAACCCTTAACCCCATACTCGAAGCATAACTCAGGTATTAGTGTAACTATTGGCTAAGTGGTGAATCCACTATGATTATTTTCCTATACTTTGATTGCCTTTGTGTGTGTATTCTACACCTTTATGGTCCATTTTTTAATTCTCTACTCATGCCTAATAATTCCTACACCCTTGTCTATGTCAAGCCTTCCTTGGGTCAACTTTTTGTAAAGGTTAGGGCATTCTTCAACTGTATGGGGCAATCAACAATACACACATGTGAGATGTGTAGGGAAGTCATGCTGATATTAATATGTTGATCCATACTTATAATATGAGCATGGTGGGAACCTTCTGCTACTGCATCCTCCACCTCACCCTTGGTACCTCACTGAATCTTGAAGCCTATATTCTATTGGCCATAACTTTCATTACCTTGTTTTGCTTGTCCTCTGACTACTACTATAGCCTATGATTCACCCATTTACATTCTCTCACACTTTTCATTAATCAAAAAATAATCATCAGTGGTATGGGTGTAGGCATCACACAAATGACAATACATGGTTAAGTTGACTTGGCTAGTGTATTGTAACAAAGGATAGTTTTGGACATCATCCACTTCTCTATAGAATTCATATCTTTGAAGAAAATTATTCACTTTCTTATATGGGTATTTAGTTCTATTATTGCCTTCTAATTCATATTAATTTCACCATAGTTCACTTTGAGTGTCATGCACAGAGCTAGAAATAAGCTTTTGAAGCTAAAAGGCCATAAATACAATTTATGCCTCCATAAATGGGCTAATATTGGTGTCTAAAACTATGACTACCTCAGATCTAAGTGTGGATTCAATCACTTCTTAAGGTTCTATAAAAGTATTCATGGAAAGTGTAGAGATGGATTACAAATATGGTTAGATCAAGCATTAGTCAAGAAAATAAATAAAAATGCATAAGAACAATAATCTAAGGCAACCTATTCAAACAAGGTTTTTCAAATAAAAATAAAGAGAAAATGAAATAGATCACATATATATTACCTTCCCAATAGCATTTTATCACTCAAATAGGATTAAAATGTGATTTTTCCCTTGATTTTGTGCTCAAGTATTCAATAATGATGCAAGGCCAAGCTCATCCATCATCTCTTTCTCATCAATGAAATTAGGCACATGATATGAAAATCAATATTATGCATATCAATGAAGTTATCCTATCACAAATTAAGCATAATAAACTACACAAATAAATGGTTTGTGGAGAGAATTATGCATAATAAGTTTACACAAATGAAGCTTAATCAAAGTGGTCTTGGCCTTCCTATTTATAGATTTCTAAATTTGATCAAGATCAATGATGACCATCCATCTTGAGATTAATATGTGTGGCCATGAATTAATCCAATTATGTAAATAATATCTATAAATTTCATCATAAATATTGGGAAGGGGCATTAAAGAGGCATGGGAGGCCTTAAACCTGATATTTGTTGCATTTATGGCTTATGTATGCCACCCCACAAATGATGTCATTTGATGATGTAGATAATAGGAGTAAATTTACAATAAATAAATATTCAATAACTTCCATGTAATTCTTACTTAACCTCATAATTTAATTTAATTTGCCTTTGTAAGATTAATTAAATTTTAAACAATTCTTTAGAAATTAGTACACTCAATTAATCAAACTAGTCAAAATGTCATACTAATGGGTCATAATTTGATTAGAGAGGAATTATAGGGTGATATTAGTTTTGTATGGATAAATATCCCATTTAGTATGTTTTCGATACAAAATAACACATGCATGTGTTGTGTGCCTTTGAATTTGGATAAAAGATCAATCCAGAGCACTAAAATGCATTTTCATCATTTTGCTTCAAAATGATTTGATAAAAGTTAATAATCACATAAAATACATTTACCCATTTAGGGATACATTATCCTAAATTGAAAATTATATACACCAATCTTGAACCATTTAGCATGTTTTAGTGATTTTGGCCTAAATTGTGTATTTTCACAAATTTTGAGTAAGATTGACAATTTCAACACAATGGTGTTAGGAATTGGATGTCTAAATTTTGCCCCTATTTGAGAAGGCATAGTGAGACATTGAGGTGAAGAAACATATTTTTAAATAAAAAATTTATCAAGAAGAAGTTGAAAGGAAATGACCCATGATGTCCCCTCAAGAGGACATATAGGGATGAAAGAGAAGGATGGACTCTCAAAAGGAAAGAGAATGTGAGATTAACCCATGGAAAAAATTAAATCTAGATAATATAATGCTTACATTAATTGATTTTATCAATGATAAAAATATAATTAGAGTAAAATGGGCCCCAAGGATGGGGGGAAAGGGAAAGATACAATCCAAAAATATAAGTGACACACTTTGAACATGCCCAAAACTAGGGTGCAAGTTGTGTGCTTATGGAATGATTGATCCCAAGAAAAGTTGTGCACTAAAATATTTATAGAATGAGGGAAAAGGTCTATAGAGATTAGAATTAGAATAAAAAGTAGAAACGTGTCTCTATATAAAGGAAATAATAATGTACCTCATTAGAACATATTTGATCGGTTGATAAAACAAGTTTTCCCTAGTAGGGCTGATTTTCATCATTGATAAAGAATTTTTTTACCCCTGTAGGGATAATTTAGATTTATGATTAGTTTAAATGTTATGCCTCAATAGGTCAAATTGGCAAGCAATATCTCAAGGACATAACCTAATGCATAGATTAAAGATTAAAGGGCACAAACATAGAGGTGATGGTCTAATGACTAAAATAGTCATAAAAATATGAATATGAGGATACACAAAGTGATGAAAGAGAAGAATAGAAGAATTAAGGTGGTTGAGCTAACCTAACATACATGATGTGTCTAAGTGTTGCTTACATAGTCCAAATGGACCTCAAGCCAATGTAGTTCACACCAAAGTAGGAGAAAATGAAATGAGTAATGAAGAAAATTGACCACTATTCAATTAGACTTATGATATATTCCAAGATATGCACATCTTGTATAGAGTCAAGTGTGAGATAATCCATTGGTACCTAGTTTCATTAGTGTATAAGAGAGCCGATCATCAAAGTTGCATCTATCTTGAGACTTGCATCCAAATCACTTGGTACATGATATAGAAAAATGAAATTATGCATCATAAGTAGGAGTAACCTATAATGCCATTTGATTTAAATTGTATTGAGATGGTTCAAATGTGAATATTTATAACTAAGAATAATGATAAAAATTATCAATACCAAAGTTACAACTATTTACATTTAAATAAAAAATAAAACATAAATGAACCAAACTTAAAATCAATATATGAATAATCATGACTTAAGTAGGAACAATAATGTTGAAAAACAAATCAAGAACAACTTAATAAACAACATGAAAACAAGATACGAATAATCAAGCTCCATGTGACTATCAAGATGTTCCTGGAAAATAAAACAAAATAACATGACCAAATAGAAAAACAAGAGACCAAGAAGAAACAAAAATAAAAAATAAAGGAAGAGAAATAAATAAATTAAGAGATAATAAATCACAAAAAAACACTAATAAAATCAAATGAACACACATAAATAATAAGTTAGTCAAAATGTTAGTTCGGTTTGAAAATAGTTTTTCAAGTATGTGAAGTAGAGGCATTAATTTATACAACATTGTAACAAGAACAAGGATGCAAAGTTACTCCCAAGTGATAGGGAAACAACATAGAAGAAATGGGGGAAAAAGAAGAAAAGGAAGGGGATGGTTGAACTAAATCTAGATGTACAAGATAAGTGGATGTTGCCTACATAGTTCTATGGACACTATATCTAATATGAACTTTAAGCCAAATGTAGTTCTCCTAGGAAATGGGATATAAGAAAAATGATGATAAGATAACATGATTGATGTTGTAGAAGAAAAGTGAATATGGGAATGGTCTTGAAAAATTGCAATCCAATGGGGTGGTTACTTATAAAATGGAAAGAGTGTGGGCAGATTAGAATGTACAAAAATGTAAGACCATGTTTTTGGTTTGGTTTTGTTGATCATTTTCTAATGTTTTTATATTTTTTGGAATAAGGTAAAAAAATAAAATATGTATAAAATTTCCACAAAAATACCTAGCTAAGGAGATGCATGTCTATAGGTAAGAGTTCAAACAATAGCTAAAACCAACTATAACAGCCTTCATGGATGTAAATAATGGAATAGGGAACAACTAATCAAGGAAATTCTCATCCAAGAGTGGAAGCTATAATAATAGCTAAAGTTGGCTAAAATAATCCATGCTAAAAAATCATTGAGAGTGAGGTATTTTTAAGGTAATAATGCCTACCAAATATCAATAAAATAATAGAACAATATGCAACATGTTATAAAATATAAAAATCCATCTTGTAGGCAAAGATCTTGAGCTAAAGATGCATCTATGTTCACATGTCTATAGAAGAAGTTGAAAAATACTATCCATGTTGATCTATTTTGTATAACTATCATTGAATATGTCTATAATGCCTATGAGTCATAATCAAGATCATAACTGGTCAAGGGATAAAAAGTGTTCAGGTTACAATGGCCCAAGACATGAAAAGAATGTGGCTTTAAACAAAATGGTCTAGAATGAATATGATCCATGAGAGGATCGTCCAAATTAGGTCAAAACAAAGAATATAGTCCATCATGGGATGATCCAAGATATAATAATAGGATAAAAATATTAAACATAAGTTACCTCCAAGTAAGGGGTCTTGGAGACAATGGTTCAAATGGTTGTCAAGATTAGAACTTCTTAAGGTGTACAATATTCATGGGTTCTAGAAGTTCTTCACCATTTAGAGTAGCTAGTCGATATGCCTCTAATCCATAGTTTTTCATGATAACATATGATCCTAACTAATTAATTTATAACTTACCTTTTTCTTGCATTCAACAATTGTGTTCTTTTAATTTTCTTTCAAGACCAAATCACCAATCTCAAACTTCTGAGGGAGAATTTGCTTTTTTTCTAGGGTAACCAAATACTTATAATAATATGTTATGATAGGCTTTCAAGTTTTCTAGGGTAACAAAATGCTTATAATAAATAAGTTTTAGTTATTGTAACCTTGACATTCTATATTACTTGTCATCTTAAATATTTTCCAAAGAAACTCATAATGAAGGTAGCTCGATCTAAACTAGGATAATAGCTTCCATGCCATAAACAAGGGAGTATGTAGTGGATCCTGTAGGGGTTTAATGACTAGTTTGATAAGCCTAAAGGGAAAGAAAGATTTGAAAGTTCCAATTATGATGAACATCATTGAAAATCTTCTTGAAAATGACTACAATGGTCTTGTTTGATGCCTCAGCTTGTCCATTTCCTTGAAGGTTATATGGTGTGGATTTATTGTGCCTAATTTTGAGTTTTACATAAAGATATTTTATGTATCTATTTACAAAGGATATACCATTATCTAATATAATGCATGTTGAGATATCATATTTATAGATGATATGGTAATGAATGAATTTGGTTGTCTACTTCCTGGTAACTTAAGTGAGAGGAATGGCCTTAATACACTTATTAAAATATTTGGTAGAAGTGAAAATATGCTTGTGGCCATCAGAATATGTTGGATTTATTTTCTTGATGAGATCAAGGTTCCATGTTGAAAATAGACATGGTGTAGTGATTAGCTATAGTGGTAAGGAAGGTGTGTGTATAAAATTTCCATGTTGTTGAAAATGAAGATACTTATTCACATAATTTCAAGCATATATCTCCATTTTTGGCCAATAATAACCTATTATGAGGATCTTTTTAGATAAGACTACACTATTGGTATGTGCCCCACACATTCCTTCATGAACTTCCTTAAGCACTAATTTGGATTCTCTCAAAGATAAATAATGAAGTAGGGTTCCATAATAGACTTTAAAATAAAGTGTGTTTTCAAGGAGGCTATAAAATGTTATATGGTGAAGTAAAATTTTTTGTTAGTTATTGGAAAGGTCAGGTGGAAAAACATGATCATGGAAATAATTATAAAAATATTGATACCAAGGTAGTTTAGGTGGAGGATTGGGACCAACAATAATGCATACCCTTTTGAATCTTAAAATACATGTATAGGTTGCATAAGGTTTTTAATAAGAAACTGATACTCTTTATCACTGATATCAATATGTATCATCAACCCAATTATTGTCATTACATTGGCTGATTTGTTATCGGCCCTTGGTACTTGTTTAAACTATAGAGATTCAAAATGAGTCTTGATATTATCCACAATATGCTTATAAGGAACAAGCTTGTCATCTCTAGTTTGATACTAATTAGTTTTTTGATGGATAATTAATTAGGAATCACCATAAACCATTAAATGTTGGATATCCCACTATATGGCAAGATGAAGTCCTGCAATATGTGCCTCATACTTGGCCATATTATTGGTATAATTGAAATTTATATGAAACACTTTGGGAATTATATCCCATCAAAATGTAATCAATAATATGCCAAATCTAGATCCTATGGAAGTGAAGGAAACATCAAAATATAGCTTTCATTATTCAAGTTCTTATTGCACTTATTCCACTACCATGATAGAATCATATAGAAAGTTGAATCTAAGTGGTTGAGTGTCTCTAATAGGGGATTCTTCAAGTTGATAAAAAATAACCTACCCCTTGATAGCTTTCTAATTATGATACTTAACATCAAAGTCTCTTAGTATCATGACCCATTTTGTCATACATTCTATGAGATTTGCTTTGGATAATAAAAATTTGAGAGGATCCACCTTAGTGATTATAATGGTTTTATTTTTCAACATATAATGTCATAACTTTTGAGAAGAAAACACCATAGATAAAAAAACCTTCTCAATAGGTGTATAATTATTTTAATAATCCACCAGTGTGTGGCTTAAATAGTAGGCATCATGTTATTTAACTTGATCATCATGTTGGGCCAAACATTCCCCTAGTACATGCTCAATCATTGATATGTAGAGAAGCAATGTTTGTCCAAGTATTGGTAGGCTCAAAACTGGTAGGTTGGCCAAATAGGTCTTAAGATTCATAAATTCTAATTGACAATCTTCATCACATTAAAATGTGACCCCTTTATTCAAGATATGTGTAAATGGGTGGAACTTATCTACCAATTGAGAAATGAACCTATGAATAGACTGAATCTTTCCATGTAAGCTTTGGAGTTATTTAAGATTTGAAGTTGGAAGCATTTAAATAATAGCCTTGACCTTAGTAGGGTAAACTTCAATCCCTATTTTAAATAAAATAAACCTTATAAATTTCCCTAAATTGATGCCAAAGACACACTTATTAGTATTTAATAAAACTTTATTTGCATGAAGCCTCTCAAAAATTCTTTGTAGAATGTCAGGATGTCCATCACGTGTTCATAATTTTTCTAAGATGTCATCAACATAGTCCTCAATAATATCATACATCATGTCATGGAATATGGTATTAATGACATGCTAATATGTGGATCCAAAATTATTCAAGCCAAATGGCATGATTTGATGATAGAATGCTCCTCATGGGGTGGTGAATGCAGTCTTGTGTTGATATTCATAGGCTATATTGATCTGATTATATCCATAAAATCCATCCATGAGGGATAGAATCTTATATCTATTAGTAGAATTGACAATCATGTCAATTTTGGGTAAAGGAAAATCATCTTTTGGGCATGCTTTTTTATATCTCTAAAATCTATACAAAGACGTATACCCTGTGGATTTTTATTGATTAGAAATATGTTTGATATCCATTCAGAATAGTTTAGTGGTCTAATGAAGCCTACTCCTAATAGTTTCTCCAATTTAGCTTTTACCAATAGGGTGATGCATGGATGCATCTTCCTTAATTTTTGTTTCATTGGCTTGGCATCTAGATGAACAACAAGATGATACATAACCAAGTGAGGGTCTAATATTAGCATTTCTAAATATGTCCATGTAAGAATATCAATGAAATCCATTAGAATGGATATAATGTGTTTGCATTATACTTTATTAAGGGAATATCCAAGGTAAACAATTTTGGGATTATCATATGTTCCCAGGTTAACTTCCATAGTTTTTCTACAAGGAGTGTAGAACCATCTTCTAGAATTGTAGGCAAGGTGTGATCATGATTAGCTTCTTCTGCTATAGTTTATGATTATTCTTCCTAAAGATCTAGGTAATGTGATGAATCTAAATCTACCATCTCAAGTAATGGCCAAGTAGTAAAAATATCTAGAAACTCAAGAATAAAATGTTCAAAAATTTGTTGTTATTTTGAAGAGATACTTGTACTAGTTATAGAGCTAGGACTTTATGGACCTTATTCATCCTTTAGGGATGAGTAAACTTTCCCACCCAAGAGTACCTGAAATAGGTTTTCACTCAAGGACTTATTTCTATCTTTATTTTTTTATTGACCAATGAGTACCTCAAAGAGGTTTTCACTTGAAGATCTCGATATTTTATCTTTGTTATGACCAAGAAAGTTTGCCTTCTCTCCAAAGTATGAAAAAGGATCCAATGAAAAATCAAATCCTTATTTATGATCACTAATGGGCAATACCTCTCTAAGGCCCATATATTTTACAATTAATTCTTCATTCTTGAATTCATCAAGGCATATGACCAAATTTTTCTAATCCCAATCAATGAGTTTGGGATGACAAAGGCATAGAGAATAATGGGGTGTTAAGGTCATAATGGCATTTGAATCAAATAAATATAAGTTATCAAGCTCATCAAAAAGGATATAATGGGATGATACATCACTACTATGAGTCTTTTCTCTAGTTGATTCAGAATAATCACTATCAAAAGTTATGAGGTCACCCCCAAGTAGTATAGATCTATGATTATGATTCAAATTAGGTACTCCAACTGATAAAGGTTATAGGATTCCTTACACTCATATAATAAGGCCTTTTCTTATGTAATAACAATTTTCCATGACCTGATTAGGGATAGGATATTTTGGATTTTAAAAACAATTAACAATGCTATCAGAATATAACTAGTCTCCTTCATTGAAAGCCTCTTGATCTTGTTTTGGTGAAGTTGTAGGTACAAATACCATAGGTGGTTTTTGTTGTTATTTCTTCTGTTACCAGATCAAGTTGGGTCTATTAGGTATTTTGGAATTTTTGGGTTTACCAAATATTTTGGGGGACTTTGGAAACTTAGCAATATGGAAGGCATCCTTGAGATGGTATGTGGAAATGCCCATGTCTTTTATAACACTTGATTTGTAAGAGTTATGATAAATGGATCAGCCAAAGTGGAAGCAAGGTCATTAGGGTTGATATAATTAGGTTTTGGTTGATGGGAAACTATTTTCTTGTTCTTTTTTGTAATGAATTCAAAACTAGGATAATAGTTATAATTACATAATTTAGCCTCTAGATGTTTGTAATACTAATAATGTTGTAGATCGGTAGGAATAGTAACCTCGATCCCATCATGGGGAAACTTAAGGCATTGATTCAAGGTGTATTAAATGGTCATACTTCATGGATCCAAGGATGACCAAGATGTATGCTATAAGGCAACTCAATATCCATAATTTGTAATAATGTGTGATGGGAAATAGACCCAATAATGATTGGAAAACTAATTATACCAAAAGAATCCCTCTTGACATTATCATAAGCCTTTATGGTGATCATATTTGGATGGATGTCATTCATAGTGTAGCCCAATATCTATACCAATTTGAGGGACACTATGTTTAACCCTGAACCATTATCTATAAGAAATTACTTGATCTTATGGATTTCAATCATGACCTCAATATACAATGGGTTATTATGGTTAGGACCAAGGGTGGAAATGTATTTTTTTAATCAAATGTGAGCTATCAAAACAAAGATAAATGTCCCAATAGTGTTAGGAACTATTTAGGATTTATATAATTGGGAACAATCAATTACTATAAAAGGTTATCTAAAATAGTTCTTTGGACTCTAGACGTATGCAAAACATCCAAAATAGAAATATGCATATGGGTTTTACTCATTTGGTCTAATAGACTATAAGGATTTTTAATTTTAGGATGAGACAGATTGGTTTTCACTGGCATAGTATTTAGCTTTGGATCTGAAGGTATAATGTTCATGTTGGGTTCAATGAAAGAAGAGGGTAAAGGGCCCTGAAGGGTAACTCAAGAGTGTCTATTTGTAATTTCATAATCTAGAGGTATCAAGGAACCATTATAATTATAATACAAGGGAAAATGGCCTTGAAGGATGACTCAGAGGCATCTATTTATATTAAAACAATTTCAATTTGATGAGGAGCCATTATAATTAGAGGATAGATGATGTCTAGAAATAGTAACCCATGAAAATAGAGTTATAATATAATTTTATGTACTCGATGTGACATTACTAGAGGGAGAGGGTGTTGACCCTATAATCCATTACTATGTGAAGTATGAGATAGTTCACTATATTTAACAATAACAGTGGCAATGTTGTTTACATAAATGCATCCCACTATATTATTATAATCATAAGGCATGTTGTTGTAACCTAGGTTATTAGTATGGGTATTATGATCCTAATTATGATCATGTTGATTATGATTTTGAGCTTGATGTTGGTTCTACCATTGATTTTATCCTTGGTTATGATTATTCCTTGGTGGATTTTTATTATGTTGGGGAAATGGATCCTTATAGATTCTCATATCCTGATTAGTATCTTATGGAGCAAGTTTGATTTCAACTTCACCACTCTCAGTAAAATCTTCAATAAGGTTTCATAATTAGATAAAATGATATAAACCATGACCAACAACATGATGGAAGTTAAAAAAATTCATTTTCTTGATACCAATCTAGATTGGGTTGATTTATAGAAAATGGCCTTGGTATAGGAAATACAACTAGGTTACCTACCATGAGATTTTGGAACACTGCCTCAATAGGCTCTCCCAATTTGTTGAAGACTCTAAATTGATTGTGTAATGTCATCCATGAAGGGGATCTACAAATTTTATTTTGGATTAGGGGGAACTAATTATATATTTAGAGCTAGCAGAGCCTGTACCATTTATACGTGTCTTGATTTAGCTGCTCCATTCCCGAACATGTTCTTATTCTTATTAAAAAACTTAGGTTTCCCTTGAATAACTATTTAGACTGGTGATTAGGTCTAATTTGATATTTAACGCTATGTGTAAATCTTGACAAGGCCTTTGGTAATAAGTGCCTTCTTAATATGCAACCCTTTGTCTATAATTTATTCAAATGTGTTTTCATAAGTAAGCCATAGATTGTGTGCCACTTCAAGGTGCAAATTCTATGAAAAAATGTCTACCAACTATTTGTCTAGAAAATTATGTTGAAAGTGACCAACTAATGCTCTCCACCACTATATATATGCTATGAAGCTTTCTCCATCACGTTGTTTAGATTTGCACAAATCAACAATAGTCAATTCATTTTTAATGTTGTATGATAAATGGTTAACAAAATTTTTAGATAGGTCATTACAATCTAAAACTAATCCCTTAGGTAACTTAAGTATCTAATCTAAAGTTTTTTCCACTAAAATTCATATAAACAAACAAATAAAATAAATGCTACTATAAACTACCTCTTGGCATAACATAAATAATTCCTAAATGTGTTCATGAGGGTCACCCTTTCCTTTGTACTTGTAAAATTTGGGTGCCTCAAAATGAGGTAGAAAAGGGATTGGAGAATGCTTAAATTAAATGTATATGGATATATCTCATCAAATTTTTACTTCTCAATTATGTTTCCTATCTCCAATCATGCCACAATCTATTTCATATAATTCCACTCTTGCATGCTTGGTGTATTTGTGGGTGGGATATAATTCTACTGGGGTGGTATGTGCCCCTGTGACATGGATTTGTTAGGGATATACACCCTAAATTCCATGACTTTGTTTTGGTTTGATCCTTTAATTGAGTAAGTGAGCCACTAATTTCTAGGTTGATTGACATTCCCTGAAGTCTATTAATGTGAATTATATGTGTTTTATTGATTTTGGGGAATCTATAGTCTATTCACCAAAGTATGTGTTGGTTAAAATGAACTAGACAAATTATTTTGGATAATTTTTGCAATACACACTAAATTTTTTTGTCCTTGATTTTTCAAAGGAACAAGAAGTTTTTGATGATTAAAAAATGTATGCTCCATGTCTAGCAAAGCATGTTGTAGAACCTCTTGGGAATTACGTTGTTCAATTTATACATATTTATCTATCATTATTGTGTTCTAAATTAAAGTTTTAACTGGTTTAACCATATTCCCTTGTTCTTTGGAAGCATAATTGTGGATTGAAGTAACAACTAAAGAGTCTGTCAATTCTATGATAAGTTGGTCTACATATCATTGTATTATCTTTTTGAACTTGGTGACAAGATCTTGATCATTAGGTTTTGACTGTAAAAGCACTTCCTTCCCTTTTCTAGAAGAAGAAACATTTTTTTTGTAATATTAGTGAGGAATTATTCTCATTGTTGTTCATCTACCCTAACTAAGGTATGCAATTTTTCTATAGGAAATTCTGATGGAAATCTTGCACCTGATTCAATCAACCTTATGAGTGTTTTGTCTTTGTCCTCTTGGGTTTAATATTCCAAATAGTCTTCCTTAGATCCTATAGTCATGGGAATGTCCTCAAACACCATAGAATTATCTTGACCATCATAAAGTGTTCCTCCTCATAACTAGGGCCATAAGAGATCCCATTACGACTGTACCTTTGAATCATGTATAAAAGGGTTGTTCTCTATGTTTGACAAGATTTGGAAAATGTTTTGAAAAATTTAACAAGGTGTGTTTCAATTTTAAAAACAAGTGATGAGGTTTAAAGATACTATAATAAAAATAAGGTGGTGTAGTACCACACAATTAGAAGAATTATATTCATTAAATTATTCAACCTTGGGTAGGGTTGAAATAGTATTAATTAGAAGAGGGTATGATAACTCAAAGGCCTAAGTGTAAACTAGTACACTAAATGTAGGTTGAGAGATACATCAATACCATAAAATCTAGTTAAAATTTTATGAGTTGCTACTAAAAATTAGAAGAAAGGTGATAATACAAACTAAGAAACTCAAGATGTGAAAACATGCAAGAATTCTCAAGTATAAAACTAAGACCAAAAGGGTATCACAATGCCACCACATGGTAATAGGAGGTAGAATAAAATGTGTTATATAACATAGAATGTAAGTGACATGATTTATGACCTAAGTTTATAATGATTAGATGATGATGAGTCTATAAATGGCCTTTAACCCAAACATGGAATCTTACCCAAGTTAACTAAAACCAAGTGTAAATGGAAAATGTGATTAACATGTTGGCCTAGAACTTAGAAAAGTTCAATTATAAATTTGAATTATCAATGAAGGACTTAAATATTTTTGTAAAATGGTTTAGACTCAAATGGGAAGCATAATTGTGTTGTTTAGATAATATAAACATAATGTTTAAGATGAACATTTGAATAAGGCAAAGATGATTTGGATTTGACCAGCGTAATGCATCCTTGTTCAAGAAATCATGGACAAAAAATGTGTTTGGTTATTATGTGTTTTATTCACAAACAAGTTTTAGACTCAAATAAAGACCAAGTAAGTAAAGGAAAAGACAAATACAACTAAGTAAATCATTATAATCCCTAAACTAACAAGGTTGCTTCATATTGTTGAAATCCATACACGCACACGCACACACACACACACACACACACACACACACACACACACACACACACACACACACACACACACATGCTCTTGGGAGGATTTTAATTGGTAATCCAAAAATAAAAGTGTATGAAGTGGTAGGGTATTTTACACCTCCTTCTCCCAAGAGATTATATGATGATATGGACCTTCAGGTTACTTGCCCTACATCACCAATATGTCTGCAAAAAGTGGGGTTGTTCTAAAACTTAAATTTTTAACCATCTATATGGTCCCAAGTGTGGCTAATTATAGATATTCCTCATGTCAATTGAGTTCATACCAATTAAATTAATATGAAAAGGTCTATTCCTTTTCATAGCAATTCCATCTATGTACTACTTAGTGGAATCCCTTAGTTAACTAGACTTGAATCAAGTTTTCAGTATAAAAGGAGAGGTTAGCCACTTAACCCCCTGGCTCTCATAGTATGCATACCTTGACTTATATACCCTACCATGGAGAGGGGTTGAAATAATGTTGATAGATGAAACATCAAGCAAAATCTTCCCTAAAGAACTCATGAAGAAGATATGAACTCCCCTCCACATGCCAAATTGCATAAAATAAATGATCTAAGTGAAAAGACTTTATAGGTTGCTTTTAGATCATCCAAACCCTACAAGTTTTGGGGAGAGCCTAGACAAAATTTATCTTCATGCCTTAGAAAAAGGTATAATCAAAATTAAAAGGCACTTTTGGTCACCTGAGTTCCCTAAAAAGGATTGGGGGAGAGCATACATTCACTCCTCATTTTGCTCAAATAAAAAACAAGTAATAGATGATTTTGCATAAAACAAAACACTTTTAAAAAAGATAGTAATTTAAATGAATGTTAGTTTTAAGCACCAAATTGAAATGTTTGATGAAGTTCTTGTTTTCTTGGCCTTAGTTTGGAAAAACTTCAAAAAACTTCACAACATAATTAAAAAAACCATTTAAGTTCTTTTTAAACACCAAAGGGAAGGTTTAAGACTTAAATCATGCTCAAATTTTGTTCACTTTTCCACATGGGTCCTACAAAGGTCAAAGAGTTTCCCCCTACTTTGAAGCATAATTGATAATGATTCAAGCAAGTTTTAAAAACTTGCTCTTGGGTTCTCTATTTTTTACACACAGAGACTGAAATCGATCAACAATGATTGATATTAGTTGCAGCAAGATCGGTGTTGGTCATAAAAGAATTGATGTCAGTCAAAAATAACTAATAATGGTCACCTATGAACCCCTTAGGCAAAAAAGATTTGATATAAAAAACTTTTTTTATCCTAAGGTTAGTATAAAATCTCTAGAAAAAGGTCTAGAGCATGAAATATATGTTCAGACAGAGACTTATAAACCAAAATAATAAATTGTAATTTTGAGAAAAGATTTAAAAATGTGATTTTTTATTGTGTTTTTTCCTACAACCTAACCAATTTCAGTTAGCTAGGATCGATGCTAGTTACATAGAACCAACATCGATCACTATGTTACCTATGTATCAATGAAAAACATCCAAAAACATAGAAAAATTATGATAAAAACTTGATTTTATGGATTTTTATACACTTTTTATATTTTATAAGATTTCCAAAGTGTCTTCCTTGCTTGAATGGGCTATGTGGTCCCATTAGGCATGCCAAGAAGCGGAGATTGATTACAAATATTCTTAGATCAAGAATTAGTCAAGAAAATAAAGAAAAATACATAAGAACATAACAATCTAAGATAACCTATTCAAACAGAGTTTTGTAAATGATAATAAAGAGCAAATGAAAGAAAACACATATACATTACCTTCCTAAGAGCATGTCATCACTCAAATGTGGCCCAAAACATGATTTTCCCCTTGATTTGGTGCTCAAGTCTTTAACAATGATGTAAGGCCAAGCTCCTCCATCATCTCTTTCTCACCAATGAAACTAGACTCATGATATGAAAATTTAATGTTATGCCTATCAGTGAAGCTATCTTATTGTAAATTAAGCATAATAAACTACACAAATAAATGGCTTGTGGAGAGAATTTCTCACAATAAGTTTACATAAATGAAGCTTAATTAAAGTGGTTTTGACCCTCCTATTTATATATTTTTGAATTTGATTAGGATCAACCATGACCATCCATCTTAATATCAAGATGTGTGGCCATGAATTAATCCAATTATATAAATAATATCCATAAATACCCTCATAAATATTTGGAAGGAAGGGGCATTAAAGAGGTATGGGGGGCCTTAAACCTGATATTTATTTCATTTATGGATTATGTATGCCACCCCATAAATGATGTCATTTGATGATAAAAATAATAGGATTCAATTTCCAATAAATAAATATTCAATAACTTCCATGTAATTCTTACTTAAGCTCATAATTTGGTTCAATTTTCCTTAGTAAGATTAATCAAATTTTAAGTAATTCTTTGGAAATTAGCTACACTTAATTAATCAAAATGGTCAAAATGTCATACTAATGGGTTATAATTTTACTATAGAGGAACTATAAGGTGATATTACTTGATTATGGACCAATATCCCATTTAGGATGTTGTAGACACAAAATAAAACATGCATGTGTCGTGTGCCTCCAAATTTAGAGAAAAAAGCAATCCAAAGCAACAAAATGCATTTTCATCATTTTAACTCAAAATGATTTCAAAAAAATTAATAATCACATAAAATTTATTTCCCCATTTAGGGATACATTAGCCTAAATCAGTACTTGTATATGACAAGATCAAACCATTTAGTGCATTTTAGTGATTTTGGCCTAAATTGTGCATTTTCACAAATTTCAATTAAGATTGACAATTTTAACACAATGGTGTTAGCAATTGGATGTCTATATAAAGTTATCTTAGTAATGGCATAAGAAACCCTCTAATGAAACAATGCACATGTTGGGAAGGGTGAATATCATATGGGAGCTTCAATAGGAGAGTTTTGAATTGTGCATCATACAAGTACACTCTCTTTGAAAGTCCTTGGGTAATTTATTTTAGCACAATGATGCTATGTTATTCAAACTCCAAGATGTCAAATTCATTCATTAATGCATCCTTTAGGGTATCATAGTAAACCATGTCCTAGTTGGGATCAAAAGTTTTGTACCAAGTGTGAGAATGATTAAGTAAAGTGATTACAAACTAAGTAGCCTTATATTCCAAATGGGTTATGCCTCGTGCATGCCACTATAATTCACATTTTAGCACATTTTCTATAACATTTTTCATGTCATGATACTCTAGGAGGTTCATAGACATTTTTTAGTAGATCTTCTATGGGGGTCAATTGGTACTTGAATCACGTATCCCATTAGCACTTGTCTTGGCAATGGTCCTACAATGCCTCCAGCCCTAGAGGTAGGCACTGGTCTTATTGTTCATATTGGCATAGTTGATGTCATTGGTGCTATGATTATTGTTTATGGCATTGTACCACTTTTTATGGGACATTTCCCACCTTGAATTATTGACATTGGCTGAGTTGGTACACTTGTAATCAATTTCTATTGTGGTGAGCTAGCACTCAATAGTCTATAGGTAGTTGCACTCACCTCTTTGTATGGAATATTATATTCATTAACAAAGTTACAATCTAAGTCTAAAAAATTTCTAAGATCTAAGGCATTATCAAGGTTAATACTCACTTCTATATTATCTTCAAGTGGGGGATTCAGTGCATGAGCATGCATTACAGGTTCAAAGGGGTAGGTGCATCAAGTGTATATGCAGTCACCAAATTCTATAAGAACTTAAAAAAATACACACCTATCAAGTTTTGAGCTTAGTCTATCACTTTATTAAATTTATCATCTTTGTAATACTATCTTTTAATAAATCCTTCCCCATGCCATTCCCTTTCACTACATCTCCTCTTGGCACTTCCAAGTTTTATATCCCACATCATTCAATGTCATCTCTTATTATAGGTTTATCTTCTAAGCTCTTAGGTGTCAATTTGTTTACCCCCTTCCATTATGCCTCACCTACACATCCCCCTTTTCCCCTTTGCATAACTCATACATGAAAATATTTAATCCTTCCATTGTCAAATTTTCAAAATTATAATCATCCATTAGCTTATTAAGCTCTATGTTAAACTCCTTCATGAACGTGCCTCTAGGGTTATGCAAAAACTGGTACTCTACTTCCTTAAAGCACAAATAAGTTGAGATTATGAACTTGATTATGTAACTATTTAGGGCTCCTTGCCAACATTTATCCACCACTCTAGTCCAAGAAACATCTAGGGTCCCAAGCCTCTCTAGGTGATCCTTATTCACTCATATTACCATCCATAACTTCTTCTTTTGTGGGTTAAATATATATCCAACTACTTGTACACATGCTCAGGTAACTCATAGAAAAAGATCTCATAAAAATCATCATATAGGTTGTCTTGAACCCATTTTCTTGGATTTTGTCCTTTTTAGGTTGGATGCTTCTACATAAAACTATTTTCCACTTATTACATCCAACACTTGATGTTTTTGAGGGAAATTTGGTACATCATTTTATTACACCATCACAACAACAAAATTCAAAATGAGTCCCGATAATGGAACCAAAATTTTGTGAAAGTCTAGGGGTGGTTTACTACAACCAAGTGCAAGCATGGTATACTTTCTTTGCTCTCAACATTTAAACACTTGACTACATTGACATCAATCCACATAAGGCACAAGATTTATACACTCACCTAAAGTGTAATAGATAATGAACCAGAGCTTGTGTTGGGATAGTTATGCTATGACATGAGGCTTTACTAAGGGGACTTAAATAGTGGATGGGGAAATTAACTCACATATATCTATAGGTGCATGTCTTTATATAATTAATATTGAGGTAATATAGGTGCTTAGTGGGTCATAATAATGCTTTTATTAAATTTAATCCCATACTAAATAGGTGCACATTAAGCAGTGATTGGGTTTACTAGCATAGACCTATACTCATCCTTCACTTTAACTGATGATGACATCACAAAAATTATAGAGAATCCATTAAAATATCAAAACCACCAAAATGTATGAACACCAGTTCACATAACTAATCAATAGTGTGGCATCACAAACATTCACATCCCATTTGCAATACAACGAGACATGTAAAGCAAACACACTTATTATATTTTAATAGAACATCATTTATCATTGTTCAAAGTACATAACAAGATTTTATATTTAAATCATTATACTAACAAATCATAGGCTCATATATGAGTTTAGGCACATATAATTAGATCCAGAGTGGTCTCCATTCTATTTCTAAGCCTTAGTGGCTACTAGAGAAATATTTACAAATCATGGCTTTGAAGTCATTCTGCCAAAGATTCACTATAATCATTCTCCCTTTTTCCATCTTTTGGTTTGATCTCCTTACATAAGCCTTCAATACCATCTTTACCAGGGTGGAAGTTACATTCTGAGTGTTGAGTTGGAATTCTATAATCATAACCACCAACTCCATGAATTTACAATTCCCATGCTACACTTAACATGTTTCTACAAATCTTTGTTGATGCCTTAAATATTTGGGAGATGGTTAGATACCTACCAAATTGTAAAATATTTTCACTTCAACCTTCAACTAGATTAAAAAACCCTTATGCTAACCACTTGTTTAAAATATCTTCTCATTCTGAGGTTGATGCCAAGTTAGTATGAATAATACTCTACTAACAGGTTAGGGTCCTATTAAGGCCCCTATGCCACCTCAGGCCAATGATTTTGAGAAACAAAATTCCTATAACCAAAAAAATAATGGATTTATATAATCATGCAATGTATAAATGATATAAACACCATCTACTCAACAAGTTCTATATATTCAATCATATCCATATAACCAATTGAATTCATATATGTAGCTAATTCTATAGGCTCAGCTAGTTCCACAAATTCAATCACTTCCACATGTGCAAAAATTATCACCTCCTCCATTGAAAACACTTCTTATAAGAAAAAAACCTAAGGATAAAGTCTTTAGTGATTCTTAGGGAACCAATTGAGTCAATATTCATAAAATTAGTTGCCACCAATATGATTAGTTGGCTCATGCTGAAGCTATTCCTTAAAGGAATTATTGTTCATGATTGATATAAATAACATTAATTATATGATTATCAAAAATTTAAAGGTCATTATATACATTGATATATGCAATTAAGGAACTTGATCTAAAACATGATGTAAAAGGGAGAGATCAGAATGGATAACAAGGATTCTACTTCCAATTAAAACCTAGGTATTTACCATGATCCTTTTTCACAACATAATGATACCAATTAGAGTAAAAAAAATTAATACCACCTTTAAAATAGAAACAATGAAGACCACCTCTACAACAATAGAAATAATAGCAATGACATCAAAAATAACAATGACAACAAAATCAATACAATGGTTAAAACCAAGGCAAAAATGACCCATCTAACCAATAAGTCTATCATGTTATTTCATTCAACTACAATACATTTTTAGTTTCTATTATAGGTGGTCATATAGACACTATCATGATCAACCCTATAATAATTTCCAATAGACTAATACCAGTGCCTAACAATGTTTATCGACCTTCATATACTAGTAATCCTTCTTTGACCTATTATCACAGCCAAGCACAACAATAATCAAGGATTATCATCCCAAGACCTTATCCTTCTTCCTCTCATTATAATTTCCATTTACACAATCCAAATTGTGTAAGCATAACTTAGAAAACTAAATTCACTACTCCAAGATTGTAACAACCTTCTACCAATGAGCTATTCTATCCACCCTACTAGTTAAGAGTAAACCAATTATTAATGCTAAGGAGAAAACATATGATATTATGGAATAAATACAAAATATGTCCAGATAAATTTCTATTTTGTATTTTTTTTATACTTCTACCATCCATAAAAATATCCTTATGGAACTCTTGACCTAGTCCCAAGTTCCAAATGACATCACACTAGATAAATTCTAGCTTTGGTTAGACTCCTGGTCCTAGTCAAATAATTAACCTTTGACCAAAGTGATATGTCATACCTGGCCCTCTCCATAATAACCAATTTTATATCAAAGTTGTCATAGATGGCACAAAGTTAAGCATGTCCTCATAGATAATGGAGTAGGACTTAATATTATGTCTTTATGGTTGGTTAAGCATCTAGGATATGTAATGGTTGATCTCTAGCTAGAGATAATTACCATCAAGGCCTAAGATAATGAAGATCAAGAATCATAAGGAACCATATATTTTATATTTTTCATTGGACCCTTGACCCATGACACATTTTTCCATGTGTTAGACTTGTATTTATCATAATTACTTCTAGGTTTATCATGGATTCATAGAATCTATGCAATACCATCCTTGTTTCATTAATATATTAAGTTCCCCTATTACAAGATAAAGGTAACTATTTTTGATGACTTATATCCATACAAATTTTTTAAACATCTGGAGGCCAAGTATGGAAGTAATAATTATCATTTTGGCCTACACCCTAAGCCTAAGAAATATAAAGACCTCCTTGTTGAAATGTCAAATTTTAATTATGTATACCCTAAGAACCTTACCTTTACTTCCTCTATATCCCTTCCTAAAAAATTGAATCATTTTACCAATTCTAATAAAGGCCTAAGAGAATATATCACACATAATGTATTTCATTTGGTTAACCTTTTGTAGACTCTAAAATCCCATGAAAGACCCAAATCCAAGTCCAATTTCATGGAATGGTGATAGAAAAGCAATTTAAATTCCCTAGACCATGTTATTTTCACACCATCTACTGGCCAAGAATAATACCCACTTACCAATATAATGATGACTTGGCTAAGTGCTACCAAAGCAAAAAATATCCCATCCCTAACCAAATCATGGATAATCAATCTTATGAAGGCAGAGTCCTAAGGGTAGATAAAAAAGGTAATATTAAGAAAATTTACATGACCAAGTATAAGGGAACTCATGGTATTAGATTTAAACCACCTATGGTTGACCCTACATATCGTATGTATGTTCCTACATCAATGAATAGTGATGATGATGCTATAAGCAATGTATCGTGTAATTGCAACATATACAAAGACCTAGTCAATACTAACCTATTTAACCCACATGTGTTATGTACCATCACACCTATTATTCATCCTTCACCACTTTTTATTCATCATCCATAACTCATTGACTAGGACCAACAAGAATCAATAGTTTCACTTGATGAGTTTGAGAATGATGAGCATATTGCCAACTTTATAGGCCTAAGGGACCATGTTCCATTTGGAGATCATAAACAAGGTTTCTCTACCAAATTGGATACTAATTCCTATTTTATAGAAAATTTTAAGTTCCTTTTCTAACAATAAAAATAAAATCAAACATTGAGGACCAAAAGTGAAAACCTCTTTGAGGTGATTTTAGACTAGGATAAAAGTAAATAAAAAGGCTAGTCTCTTGGTGAAAACATGTTTTAGGTGACATTAGGTGGGGATGTTCATCCTTATTTGAATGAATAATATGATGTCACCAACACCACAATTATTTTTGGGTCTAAAATTAATGAAGGAAAACAATGGGCCTTTGAACAAATTGTTAAAGAATGTCCTAAGGTATTTGTTACATGGCCCTTACCATTATTGGGTGATTTTAATTCATCTTGTTTGGGATAATTGGATAATCCATTCTGATCAAAGGACTTTGATATTTCTAACCAATTCACATCTTTATTAAATCTCCTAAAATATGGTTCTACACTCCTTATGGAGGATAATTTTGAGGTCAACATTAGAACACTAACCGATCCAAAGAGGATCAAATTAGGTACATTCCTCACTGATAAGGAGCATGAAGTCTTTAAAACCCTTATTAGGGAGTTTGTCAAAAAAATTGTATGGGATTAATCTGACATGTCAGGTTTGGACCCTACATTGGTTATACACTACCTTTTTATACATATTGATGCCAAACCAATCAAGTAAAAATTAAAGAAAATGAATCCTTGAATTATCATCTTGGTCAATAAATAATTGGAGAAACTCTTTTATGTAGGATGCATTATACATATTGCTTATTTAGAGTGGATCTCTAATATTGTATTAGTCAGTTAAAATCTAGAAAGTATTAGATTTTGCATTGATTTTTGAGACATTTACAAGGCCTACCTAAAGGATGACTTTCCTCTACCAAACATTGACATGATTTTTTATTTTATATATATATATATATATATATATATATGAAATTATTTCACTCAATTACGGTTTTTTAGGATACATCCAAATTAATATCAAACCAGAAGACCAACACAAGATGACATCTACCACTTCTTGGAGAACATTTTACTATCAGGTCATGCTTTTCAACGTCAATAATGTTAGGGTGACATAAAAATAGGTAATGATAGTAATTTTCCATGATATGATACATGATATAGTTGATTACTATGTTGATGAAATCCTAGGTAAATCTAAGACTCATGTCAAACATCCAACCATGCTTTGTAGGATCTTTGAATGACTTTGGGATTATAAGGTCAGACTCAATCCTAAAAAGTATGTATTTGGCATAAATTATAGAAAATTATAATGATTTATTTTATATTTATGGGAATTAAATTCTATAAATAAAAATTCAAAGAAATTATTGAGATGCTACCACCATATACTTTGAAGCAGCTCCATAGTTTATAGGGAAAAATACAATCAATCAGACGCTTCATATCATAAATATCTAAAAAGTTCCATCCATTTACCTATTTATTGAATAAGGGAAATAATTTATCATGGAACACATATTAATATAAGGCCTTAGACTAATTGAAATAATACTTGGCCAATCCACCTATTGTATTTCCACCTATTCTAGACAAGCCATTGTTACTCTACCTTTATACAACTAAAAATGCCCTGGGGGCACTATTAACACAACATGATTTATGGAAATGAACATGTAATTTATTAACTAAGCCATACATTTTTCATGTATGATAAAAAATATATTCTAATCAAGAAATATTATTTAGTTATGGCCTTCATAGCTCAAAACTACACCACTACAAATTAAAAAATAAGATCATTGTCATTTCCAAAATAGATTTGCTCAAGTATCTACTTTATAAAATAGATTTAAAATGTTGTATATATAAATGCATTATGATTATGATCAATTTTTAGATTGTATATAATAACCAAAAGGCCATAAAGGGAAAATTAATTACAAACTAGCTTGTAGAAGCTCATATTCCTAACACTCAACCACTTACATTTGGGTTTCCAGACGAATCTATCATGACCATGGTAGAAACACTTCCTAAATGTCAGAAATGGAAGATTTATTTTATGTTTAATTCACATATCATGGGTCAAGAGCATGATTTTTTTCATAACACCAAAGGGGGATCTCATTCCCAAGTCTTTTCGTATCAATTTTCTTTATACTAATAACATGGTTGAGTATAAATAAATAATTATATGACTTCATTTAGATGTATGATGGAAAATTCCACATATTTTGGTTTATAAATATTCACATATTAATATTAATCAAGTCATATACCAATTTCATACCAAAGATGATAAGTTGGTACCCTATAAGGCCATGGTGGAAACTCATAACCAACAAAATTCTCATCTTCAGTTTGAACACATACCTCAAGCCAATAATAAGACATCAATTTCTATGGCTAAAATTATTTCTATGATCCATATTATAGACAAGTAAATATGTTATCATTTCCTCATAAAACATCTTCTTGCACTAGCCCATGAAGCATCAGTCATTGAAATGATATGTGATATTGTTGGTCTTAGTTCCACCTATTACTGCAAACTATATATTCCTGGTAATCCAAACTATATATTTACCTCCATTACCAAGTCATTCCACTAGAACTTTCCCATAAAAAACAAAAGGCCTTCACCCACTAAACCTCTTTTTATACCTTATTTGGACCTATACTCTATCGTAGAAGCTTTGATGAAACTATGCTTCACTATTTAATCTAGATAGAATATAAAATAACACTAAGGGAAGTACACAAAGGGGTTTGTGGTGCCTATACCAATGGGGCCAGCCTTGCCAAGAAATTACTATGTACTAGTTATTATTGGTTGACCATGGAAGAATATTTAATTACTTATGATAAAAGGTGTAAATAATGTAAGAGGAATGTTGATTTGATACATGCTCTAGACAAAACACTCAAATCAATGTCTACACCATGGTTATTTTTAACATGGGGAATTGACCTCATATGTATTATTAACCCTAATTACTCAGATGGACATAACTATTAAAGAGTTGAATTTATTTTATTTATTCCTTATTTTTTCTTATTATTCTTGAAGGCCGACCTTTTTTTTTTTGTTAGAACCATCATTTATATGAGGTATGGTGAGCTACTTTATCCATGTATCACCATTCATAGATTTTCCTCCTTTCCTTGATGATGAGTATACATTTGGTAATTTAAATGTTGGAAAACATCTCATCTCACATGATGAATCTAGAATCTATTTTTTAAATAATTTACATCATAGAAACCTTACTAATTTAAATAATTTACCATATTCTTACCACTACCAAGTACTTCACTAAGTGGGTAGAAGCCATTCCCCTCACTTATGTGATAGGAAAGAAAATCTCCAAATTTATTTTCAACCACCTCATATGCCACTATGATATCCTCTCCAACATTGTATCTGATAATGGTGGTTTATTTAAAAACAAGGATGTCCAAGACCTTTATGCTAAATTCAAAATTTACAAACATTTTTCCACTTCATATTACTCTCAAGTTAATGGCCAAGTAGGCATCTAACAAGACCATTTTCAAGATTATCAATAATATCATCAATGATGATGGTCATGATTAGCACTTGAAAATATTTTGTGCTCTCTAGGCCTATTGAACCAATTTTTTCACTTTAATAGGAGCCACCCCATATTACTTAGTTTATGGCACTGATTCCATTCTTCTTATTGAGGTTAAGTTACATGATATATGAATTTAATTGAAACATATTCTTGATGATGAGGATTATAGGGTATGTCATTTTAAAGATTTGGAATTGCTAGATGAAAAATTCAAGCCTAATATAAATAGGCTTAAGGCATAGCAAAATAGGAGTGTGAAGAATAAAGATTTAAATTTTGGTGATCATGTACTTAAAAAAATAGAATAAAACCAATTACAAATGTAATAAAAAGGGAAAATTTAATCCTAATTGGTTAGGACCTTATATGATTGTTTCTAATTATGGATCTAGAGCATATAGGTTGGCTACGTCAAAAGGAGATGAACTTAATCAACCAATGAACACAATACATATCAATTGCATTTTTACTTGAGAGACCCAAAATATCATGTATGAGGATTGTTTATGTTGTGCTATAACATCACCTTCTTTATACCATATCATATATAATTCCTCACATGCCTTCCCTATTTTCCAAATTTCATTTTCCCTCCCCTATTGCCTTTTTAAACTTGGTTTTAATTCACTGATGTTTCAAACACCTTCAATGATTGAATTTAGATATAGTTTCAATAGGAAAATTTAGTTCTATGACTTCTTTGAGTGCATTCATTCATAAATGGGTAGTATTTTGTGACAATATATAGTGGTCTAGGAATTGCATCCTTCATTTTAGAAAACATCTTAAATCTTCCCTACTAAGGCATATTCACTATACCAATGATTATAACCACCTTTGGGTAAATCATTATATCAACCTGTATCATTGTTTCATATGGTCTAGGAGCCATATTTTACCATACCTTATCATTTGACTATTCATGAACATGATGTTATTTAGTCATATTCCTCACTATAGGGAGAACTATAATGGCTTGAGGTCCATTTGGACTATACATAAACCACTCAGTGTTTTCTAAGATTAGCTCATCCAACCTTATTCCAATGCTCTCACCATTTTATTAGCAACTTAAGCCAATGCTCTCACCTTTTATGATAAATTTAAGAAAACAATCTTTTTATTTTATGTGTTAACCCACTTTTGTATCTAATAATTCTCCATTGAGTTAAGAGACGTATAAATTCTAAATACATGGAAATATACTAGAAAAAATCCTAAACAAACCAATAAAACTAAGCCATTTAGATTATATAAATGCTAATTAGGATGTGCATCTCCTAGTTAGTAGGGATAACTGAAGCTTTCACATGTGGCAAAAAAATCACATCAATTTTAAATTAATGCATTAATGCACCCTACACCTTTCACACTATCACCCTTTTATGAGTTATAAGATCTCTCATGCTCTCACCCTTTTGTGATTTATAATACCTTTCACACTCTTGTAATTTTGTGATCTTATTATCATTTTAAGACTTAGACAAAGTGAACATTATGAACCAAGTTTATTTTTAAATGATCATCTTTTGTCTTTTAGTGTGGTTTTAACCTAAACAATGCTCTTGTAGTTGTGTGAATCCTTGTGATTGATGTTCTCAAAATCATGAGTGTCAACCTCTTTTGTTACACACTCTTACCATTTTTTGATCCCATTCTTATTTTCCCCTACAATTTAATTTTTTTTTACTTGTCATCAATTTTATTCTATCCTACATCCTGGGAGAACTACATTTGGCCTAAAGTCCATGTTGGAACTTGTGTCTATGGTACTATGTAGGCAACATCCAACTACCTAGTGTATTTGGAGATATCTCAACCATCCCTTCCTTATTCTTGTATTCCCCCTTATTTTTCCTCTATACCTATGTTATTTCTCCCTATAGTGTAGGGTAACCTTTGTGTCAAACATATCACTTCTATTACACATGCACAAATACTTAGAATAGTTATTTATTCATTTGATTTAGATTAGTTATTTGTTCATTTGCCTTAACTTGGGTTTTATATTTATATTATATATATAAATTATTTATTACATTGATTTAGATTATTATTATTTTTATTTCTTAGAGTAGTTGTGTGTATCTAGACTTTAGAGTAATTTTTTTAACGCTTTATGGTTCTTACTTTTGAGTGTTGTGTGTCTAAACATAATTAGTTTACACTTGAGTCTTGATTAAACATATCTTGTACTTGAGTTGTGAATATTTGTATTCATTCTTATACTTGATTTATTACCTTATATTCACTTTGGATTTGATATTTAATATCTTACACCTAAGTGGTTTATATTTTAATTTAAATTAAGTTTTACATTCTTAGGATAGACAATGTTATTATATTTGTCTATAACTATTATATATAATGTCACAAGCTACAACAAAAATTTGGGAAAATGGAGTTATCAAGTGACGCTATCAGTAAAACTTCTATTTGTTCATAATAGACCTACCTAAACACATAGTAACTAAATAAAAAATTAATATTAATCCATAATAGTTATGACATGCATCTTTTTACTAGAAGTTGACCTAAATTCATACATGTCTTATGTGCCATCTCATCATTAATTCATGATTATGGGTTCATTACATGACGTCACTTTGTTGATTTTTCATAATGAGGCAAATTATTTATACCTTCATTGATTACATCCACCCTACTGGGGTACCTTCATTGTACCAATGATTAGAACCACCTTTGTGCAAATCATTATTTCAAACCATTCACTCTAATGGGGAGTATTTAATGTGTCAATGACTATAAATACCTTTGGGAAAATCATTATTTCCACTCCCATTACCACATAATCATGTCATTTCATTTTTTTGAGGTCCCCTTAGATGAAATTATTTACCACTTGATCCCTTGAGGAGGCATTCAAGGCTCATCAACTACTCTCTAGGGCATTAACGAAATCACAACAAATTTTTCATTATTTGAGAAGAGATTATTGTGCCTATGTATTAAAACACCTAATCAAATAGGGGAAAAATTTAGACACTCTTTTTCATCCACATTCATGTATAAAATGTATTTCAGAATGATTTCTACCAAACTATGTAAATCAAGCCTAGGAATCTTGAACATCCCAAATTCATCCACACATTGGATCTAAGTTCCCATAATTGCATCAAAGAATCCCTATTTTGGTTGTTACTCTATAATTAATGATAACCTCCCATGGATTCATCCCCAGTTAGGTTGGACTCTAGCAAATTGATAATTTTTAGGCCAATTAAGTGGGGAAATTGATCAAATTCTTAAAATGACTAAAAGCTTAAGCATAATTAATCAAGAAAGAAAATCAAATTAAATTCATAGTTAAATATTCCATGTTGAATTAGTGAAAATATAATTTCCAAAAATAAAAATTAAATGAATCAAAGGGAATGAGGTCGTGGTGACATCATCATCCTCAAAGTCAAGAATTCCAAAATATCAACATAAATGCCTTACAAAGGAGAAATTTTGAGCCATGCCTCCATAAATGAATAAGAAAGGATAATATTTATTATATTTAGCCTCCTAAGGCTGACCCAGGTTTAGACTAAACCTAAATAGACCTATGTTGGGGTTATTCTAAAGCCTATAAATGTAAGGCCTCACACTCACTTCCAATAAGCTTCTTTGTGTAGTGTTATAATGGAAAATTGATTAAGATATGATTCATATACCAATGAATATAAAGCCAAAAAATAGTGGAAAAAGGGGAGGTGTTGCCCACATAGCAAGAGCACCAACAAAGACTCTAGTTTGGACATAATCTAAGAAATCCAACTACCATTGTACAAGTGACTTGGAGATACAAGGAATGTGAAAGTGTTTTTTATTATTTTAGTTGTGTTTTATTTGGTTTTGTTATAATCAAGTTAGACCTAGTATCTTTTTTTTAGATGTTTGATTAAAATAATGAGAGACTAATGCATTTTTTCCCTTGGATTCCTATTTCATACACTAATCACCTTGATCTAAACCTTTTTTGTATAACCATCTATAGAAACAAGGAGACCCAAAGATGGGGTGACCTGAAAGGGACCCCCATCAACTATTTTTCCTCTTACACATGGGTGATTTTTTAGTGTTTTAAAACCCATAATTTTAAATATATGGATATTTTATCTAAGAGATGTCATTTTTGATATTTTTGAAATTTATGGGATCTAGGACCCTAGAAAGAGGTGACCTAAAAGGGAACCCTTTTTATTTATTATTCTCTATCATATGAACTAAAATTCAAAACATGAAATTTTAAATAAAAAATTGTTTCTTTTTAAACCTTGTTTAGTAGCCATTAATAGTTATGGTGGAGATTTAAGCTCACAAAGTATTTTACATAGACTTTGGGAGCCTGTAACTACTAGCGACCTTCCAAAATTATGGGTACTTTAAAAACTCACCAAGAATATTTGTATCAAGATAGATTTGTGAAATGAAATAAAATGGAAAAAGGTTAAAAGCATAGGGGATTCATTAATGATATTAATCCAAGGATGAGTAAGGAGAAAAGGGATGACTATGGACAATTCATCATGCAAAACCTCCTTATTTTCATCATCATGCAAGGATGGTTGGAGAAGAACATGTATGCCTTATGTGGCATCTTGGCACCAAGCTAGTGTGATCATTGACTTAATCAAGTGATGAATATGATAGAGTGGTATTATTTCCTATTGTTACATGTTTTATATACACCTGAGGCATATGGATCTAGTTTTTATGTTTATACATAATTATTTTAGTCAGTAACCCATTTGAGGTTATGACCCCCTTTCTTAAAGTATTTTATAGAGAATACCCTTGTGTTAAACCAATGGTGGTTCTAAGGTGAATTTGTTGATAGGGATAATTTTAATGAGAATGATTTTTATTTCATAATTAGTAATAAGTTTAGAGTGCATCTTCTTCTTGTGAATCACCTTGAATTGATTGATATATCCATGATTGTTTAATTTTCTTAATAATAGTGAGATAATTTACTCATAGAGAAGTTTTTTCTCATGGTGGTGAAATATAGTTGACTAGGTTGACCATGACTAATGATAACATTGATGAAAAGGAAATTTATTTTATATCTAAAGGTAGCCTTAAACCTCTAGTGGTGTACTTCATTATATGTTAAACATATTAATGATAAGAGTATGCTTTTACTTTTTAAGATTTCATGCTAGTTTTCTAGAGCATGCAATATAGTATGTATTTTTAAAACTAAGGCTTTGTGATATTTGACCTTTTTGAGGTGACCCTTATCTCTTATATTGTAGATTATATCCTTTTGATAGTGCATATAATTTCACTCAAAATATATTTTCATGTGCTAACATCTTAGATGTTTGTGTTGGTTATTGGGCCTTATAGTGCCTCATTTTCTAAACCATGCCACACCTTTGTATAGATTACAAGGTTGGGACCATATTTATGTATGACGTAATGATAAGTGCATGTGTTTCACATCCATGATTGTGGGTAATTTTTTTTCATTAGACGATGTATTCTATAGTTGTTTTATTTTTATAATCATCTAGGAGTGTCACTTGTACCTTGAATCCTTATATAATACATTTTCCCCCTTATTCTCAAGGTTATCATTGTTTATTATATAAGTTGGTTAGATTGTCCATGGGGGTATGATTATCATTTGAATTTATAAGGGATATTTATAGGGAATAATATTGGATACAACACATGAACCCTAAAAGTTTGGGATACCTATTAAGGACCTTTTTGACAGGGACCTAATTGAATGAGTGTGTGTCCTTAGGGAGCACATGTACCTTCATATATTTATTAAATTGTTACATTGATATTTATGAGTGCTTCTATGTATCCTATTGGGTAGGTTGGAACCCAATGTAGTTCATGATTTTCATGAATAAGAGGTCCTAGAACATTCTTGATCACCTAAAATTGAGTATCCTTGGTGATAGTTATACCTTTTTATATATAAAAATCTCTAGGGTTAACTTGAATTATGTGTGGTGGGTGTTATATGATCATGAAGTGTTGCTCACCTATGAAAGTGTGCACTTTTTTGGTGGAGTTATGTGCCTTTAAAATGTTAATTATTCAGGAGGGGTTCTTAGAAGATCCATTAGAAATTGATACCATCTATGAGTGGTGGGAATCTTCCTCATAGAGGAGTGGATTTTTTGATGTTAGTAGATTCCTCTATGTTAGGAATTTGTATTTAAAAATGATATTTAATATTTTCCCTTAGCATTTTTAAAGAGGTTCTATTATAATTGGCACATAGCTAACATCGAGACAAGCTGATACTCTCTCACAATAAAGTGACATCATCATAATTTCATTAAGTGGATTTATAGTTTATATGATGATAAGTGGAATGTTATTCTAATTGGATTCATGTACCATTTATATTTATTGTCTTATTTTCCTTGGCCTTGAAACACTCTAATTCATGTCGACTAGAGAGGTTGTGTAGTTAGAGAAGCTTGATGCTCCTTGTGGTTTAATGTTTTCTCTTATTTTGGGAAAAGTGTTGTGATATTTTACACTTACATGTTGGTAAGTTTGGGATAGTATTATAATGTCAGAGTTGAAATTATTAATTCATACTTTTTAAGGGTATTGTAGAGTTTTTTTTCTATTTTATTGATATTTTAGCTCCCTAATCCCCACATGTGGACTTCCAAAGCTAGAGTATTTAAAATTATTATATTTTAAGTTGTGAAATTTTAGAATTTAATGTGGTATACCTTGAAATTATTTCAATTCTTGATTGAGATTTTTTAGTATATTAGTATCATATTTTTATGGTTTTCCTTGCTATGGATTTTGAGGTTATTTAGCCATTTATTATTTTGAACCTTTATTGAATGTTAGGGCTCATACTTTTATTTATTATCTTTAATTTTGGATTTAATTGGGATGTTTAGACATTTTCAACTTCAATATTCATTATATTTGGGTTTTTGACCCTTTTAATTATTATTCTTTATGGATTGAGCTATGTTTCCTAACCAATTTGATTTTATTCCTTGATTGGATTGGTAAATTTTTAATTTATTAAAATGTGTTATTTTTATGAGCCATTTTGACATTTTTTTCCTTGTGCAAGTGTGGGAGTAGTAGGTGAGTATTATCTCATTAATCCTAACTTAAGAGATAATATTATAACATGTTATGTAAATTGTTAACCATTTTGGAAGAAGTTTCTCATTTATCTCTTTTCTAAAGGATACAAGGTTGATGTAAACCTTAACCTTGTGGTTATGTTGATATTAACATATGTTTCCTCCTAACCCTGAGAGTGGTGGAGATGGGTTGTGTTTCTATTCCACTTAGCACATCCACACCAAATCTAGGGGAAATAGAAAGAGGAAAAGGTTCAACTTTTTAGGATTCCCCCCTTTCCCCTTCCACTTATCTTGAAAGGAAGTAGTTTATGGAAGAAACTTCTCTAAGCTCTCGATGTTGGCATAATGTTATCATTGATGTCAATATGATGTCATTAATTTCTAGATACATATGATGAATATGTATGGTGAGTAATAATGATTAATTATTTTGATGTCTAGATAAGCATGGTGTCTATATGAGCAAGGCCAGTTGGAAGTATATGTTGTGACAAGCTTATGATCATTGAAGGTATGTAGCAATCACCATGTGAGAGAAAGGTACAGGTTCAAGTGTCTCATATCTACTATATTTATGTTATGTTAAGGTCATAACATGGATGGAAAATTTCAAAGCATCAAGATGTCTTGCAGAACCTTGTTTTAGGCCTTGTGAGAAGGTATGTATAGGCAACATGGTGAAGTGAGTGATCCTAGGTATATGAGAAGTTATTAGGCATTAGATGATTTTGAGAGGTAGGTTTATATCCATTTATAAATATTTAAAGGTAGGTATTTGAGGATAATTACTTAAGAAATAGATACTTGTGTTAAGTATCAAGAGCTTAAGGAGTCCTGTCATGACCTAGTCATGATATGAAGAGACTTTATATGAAGGCATGGGCTTGGTTACTTCGTAAGATGAGTGGTATTAGGTATATGATAATATGTATGTTAGTGGTTGATAAAGGTAATAATATTTTGATAATGATAGTGATATGTTGGGGGAAAGAAAGGAGGCATGAAGGTCAAGTGTTTGAGTTACCTAAGACTAGTCATGGTATGAGAAGTCATATTAAGGAGGTTTGATCATAGTATCTTGGTGAAACAAATGAAAATATTCATAATAATATGTATGAGGTTAATTTATTATTTATATGATGTGTTTAATCACTCATGAAAATATTAGAGTGAGCTTATAGGGGTAAGACCTACAGACTGAGCATGTAACTAGAGTAGTTCTAGACCCTACCTAACAAAATGGGGTGTCATGAGGTGTTTTCAAGACACATGACGGATAAAAATTAGTTTTTGAGAATGTGATAGGTTTATTTATCATGTGAGAGAGGTAGAGAGTGCATGGAAAGAGGCTTGGAGGTTAATTTCAAGGCCTAATATGATTTACTGGTTAAAGCCTAGAAAGCAAAGAGAGAGAGCATGGCCTAATGAGGTATCAAGACTAGTTTCCAAGGAATGGGTGAGTTTTTGAGCATGTAAAAAGGTATGAAAAGTTTTTTAAGAATTATAATGAAATTTGAGGTCAAAATTTTAAGGTTAATTCAAGAAAAAGTGTTTTGAGATCTCTTGTGTGTATAAAATGAAAGATTTTCAACTTGAGAAGAACTTTCAAGTACTCATTGGCACATGTAACATATACATGGGAACCTAATACTTTAATGGTAAATGTGGAAGGGTATTATCTCAAATTTACAAGAATCATTTTTTAAAATAAGGGGATAAGATTTATGAACAATAATTAACACTAGAAATAGTGTTAACCCTCTCTAAAACCCTAAAATTGATTCAATGTGAAAGATATTGATAAAAATAGAAAAAAATGGTTTGGAATGGTTATTTAAGTGATTATAGGATGTATTAAACTCTCCCAAGAACCTCCAAGTATGATTGGTTTATCAAGTGAGTGAGTGCACCCCATAAAAAAGTGCTTGTTTCTCAAAAATTTGGTGTAGTAGATAGAGTTGACCAAATCAAAATATGCAAATCATTGGAGGAAAAGGTTTTATTGGAGAGTTTTAAATAATTTCATGGTTATTTCATAGAGGTTTATGGTTTATTGGATTAATTTCCTTGATAATGTAAGTGATAATGACAAAGTGTGCAATGTGTTTATCCTAATATGTTTGAAGTAGGCTTGGTTGATCTTCATAATTTAACTATTTAGAGATGATTAGGGATGAATATGAAGTATTGAGCTTGTGAAATAGGTCCTATCATATGTTAAGGATGAATATATTTCTTGTGTGCATAAGTGTAATTCATATAGTATTCCAAATTTTTCATCTAGACATTTTGGGTCCAATGGCATAATAACTGATTAGGTAGTTTGATGACAACATAATTTCCACGTGTAGATGAGTCAGGGGGAGTTGGTCATATGGTTGTGTTCATATTGGTCCTAAGTTTCTATGTTCCAAGTCTCAAGTCATGTGATGAAGCTCAAACAAATAAATGTGTGTGCAAAGTTGGGATCCTAAGTATTTTGACAATGTTTTCTATGTTCAAATAAAGCCAAGTAAGTAGTTTGGTGATGTCATATCTCACACATATGAAAGTTTTAGGAGTAGATTGATATATGTTTGAATTACCTTATGAGATAATATATTATGTGATAAATATTAGGTCATGAAATTAATTTTGACAAAATATATTTAAGTGCAAATTTTGGCTCTCAAGTAGTTTGATAGTGTTTTCCCATACTTAGCCAAATTTGCATGTGGCAAGAGAAGTTGAGTAGGCATTTTGATGTAGTCATATTTCACACATGTGGTAGTTTCAAAATGGTTTTGTAATATGGTTTTATTCAATTTTTTTCCTAGTTTTTATGTGCTAATTTTCAAGTCATGTGATGAAGTGCATCAAAAGATATGCATGTGCAAAGTTGGTCTTCTAAGCAGTTCTAGGCATAGTTGGATTTATGGAAAAAAAATCTAAGTGAGAAAATTAATTAAATTATATCTTGAAAACACAAATGTTCTAGGAGAATATTGATGTATGATTATATTATCTTATGTGAGGAGATAATATGGTCCAAATTTTAGATCAAGCGTCTAAGCACAGTAAAAGGTATTGAGGTCCAAAGTTGGCCTTCTAGGCAGAATGCAATGGTTCCCATACTTAAGTCAATTTTGCAAGAGATAAATATCAAGACCAAATGAATATCCAATAGTTCATATGAAATCATATATATTTATATAATGGTGTGTATTGAGTGAGATGAGTTCAAATCATCTATTGTTTAACACAGATAAAGATCAAGCTATATATAAGAGATCGACGGACTGCATTAAGTCAAATAGTCAATACAAAGATCCAAAAATGAGCGATGAAAGGTAAAAAATGAGTAACTTATATGAATATAAATAATGTATATTTGGTCAAGATATGAGATGGAACAAGATTAATTCAAAGAGTTCAAGGTTTAACTGTGACCGTTGGCATTTGAATATTTGAATTTGCAAAGGGAAAATCTAGTGCTTTGTAATTTGCCTATAACTTTTGATCTAGGACAAATTTGCTAATGGAGTAAAAATAAAAGTTGTAGAGGAATCCAAGGTAAATATATTTAATCTAGTTAAGATTTATGATTATTTTTACATTCAATTTTATTAAGCTCCAATGTTGACTATGTGTTTGACCATGTTTTGTAAATGACTCGAGAAGGATAATTGAGATTGTGTTGATGTTATTTCAATGTTTTTTGATGTCCTAGATATTATAAATCATTTTGAATTAATTTTGTATGATTTTTATTATATTTATAGGTTTTACCAATTGATATTTTGTATGAACAAAGGCTTATAATTTGACTATGTGTTTGTTCATGATGTTCCTGTGCACCAGGTTAGTGTTTGAGCAAATTAATCATACATAGAGGTGAAAAAAGTTAAATATGATCATTTGAGGAAGTTGAAGGGGTAATATGGAGTGAAATTATGCATTTTTAAGTTGTACTATATTCTTTTTTTCTTGATTAATTTCTAAATGGGTGAATAGGTCTCCATGAGACTTATAAGAGCTAAAAGGGCCTAATTTAAAGGTGTAGCTTCTTAAGGGTAACCCATAAATGCTATGAACAACATATGAGGATTGTATTGAGCCATGTATTTATGTGAGATAATCCTTAAGATTTAATTCAAGTCTAATGGCTGACCAAGAAGTTGTTTATCATGAAGACTCTATATATAGTGAAACCAAAAGAGATGGTTTATAGGTTTGTGTGAGTGGAGTATTTGTTAAAGTGAAGAAGAGAAGAGAGGTAATATTCCCAATGGATGGATTGATGAGAAAATAATATTGAGGAATATGTGTATGACTTCTAGGTCATATTTTTTATGAAAAAAAAGTGCTCTTATAGGTTGAGTATGAGTGAAGAGGTGTGAGGGTGTTGAATAGAGAGGAGAGTTGAGAAGCAAAGAACATAAGAGAGAAAGTGTGCCCAATGGATGGGTTAAAGATTAGATCTTATTGAACATTGTGTGTATGAATTTTAGGTCATATTTTTTATGTCATTATATATTTCTTTTAGGTTTGAATATTAAATATGTGTGAAGATATCTGAGTGTGTATAAGAGGGTAGTTTGAGTGAAGAAGGAGAGAGATTATGGCATGCTTATGTGACAGGCCTGTATGAGATAGAGATAGAATTTGTGAAGGAGTTAGAAAATAAAATTTCCATTGTTAGGTACTGAAGACATAAAATCTAAGGTGGTGTTTATTTCATAAGAGGGCCAAAGGATTTGGACTTCCTTAGGGTTAATTTTCTCCTCAGAAATAGGTGTTTCACTAAAGGCCTTAGGTTAGAAGGACTTGACCAATAGGTGGTTAGAAGGACTTGATAATCTTATGGGTAGGGGATCCTTGTGGAATAATTATTTCACTAAATTTTGGTCAAAAGGACTTGACTAGTCTCATGTTTGTAATCATATTATAAGACATGTAGTCCATATGTTTACAGGCTTGAGAGTGGGTTTTATTCCCCAAGAGGGTTTCCCACGTATGTCATATGTTATGTTCTTGATCTTTCATTATCTTTCTTTTTCATTGTTATGAATGATGTGTATGCCTCATGAATGTATGTATTGAATGATTATGGGTTTGAAGGAATTAGAATTGAAATTAGATTATTTGGGCCCATTAATTCACCCCCCTCTCAGTGATTTTACCTCTAATAATTGGTATCAAAGTGTGTCCTTTGGAGGAAGCTTAATAGCTTGAAGGAGATCCTAAGTAGGTACAAATATGGCCAAATAGTTGAAGAAATATAATCAATAGTGGAAGGTTATGATCAGGGCACATGAAGAGTAGATGTGTACTTTGAAGAAATATGACAAAAAGGATGAGAATGTTATCAATGATCTCAAGGTTCAACTAGCATATTCCAAGACAAGTTTGAGTTCAAAAGAGGAAATTTATTCAAAATAAAAAGACATCATGTTTGATAAATAAGCTTATCATAACAATAGATAAGATGATAACAAGGAAGAAGAAGTTGATCTAGAAGCTAAGCTCATGAGTGCACTTGGTGAACTAAAGGAGCAAAAGAAGAATCATAAAATAAGGAATATGATCAAAGGTATTAAAGCACAAGTTAGTTTTCTTGAAGGAAATTTTTTAGGTAAGTCCAAGAAAGATGAGAATAAATATCAAGAATAGATCAAATCTATTGAAGTGAAAACATATAGATTGAAAGACATGGCCAACAAGGTCAAAGAGGATGAAGAGAATATCGGTATTTTTGAGGATCAACGAAGCACTGAAAGTGCAAATTTGATAGAAAGAGAAGATGAGTACACTCTACTAAAGATTGAGATGGATTCATTGAAGAGTGAGCATGAGATTTTTATAGTCAACTTGGATAAGTTGGAAAATAAGCATGAGAATCCTAAGTACATCAAGGAGATTGTGAGCTTTGAAAGTAATGCAAAAAGGTCTATTAAATAGCTAAATGCTTCAAGGTATGCTAGTTTATTCCATGGGAATTGTTATATATGTAATAAGTATGGTCATAGAATTAAGGACTGTAGAAGGAAGTTAGTCAAGTATATAAATTCATAGAATCTTGGAAGAAGAAGCAATTGGTCCTAGATAATTCATAACTCAGATAAGTCAAGACCAAAGAAGGAATCATATATGAAGAAGATACATGAATGCCAAGAGAATTTATCTTCTATCCAGATAGAAAAGGAAGATCAAAATCATCATCAAGCAAAAGGTATGAATTATCTTGTTTGTTTTAGATGTCATGAATTTGGTCACATTTTTAGGTATTGCAAGAATAGGTTGAATAAGTTCTCAAAGAAAAATAAGGTGTATAGATCTCCTAGTGTGAAATGAAGAGATCAAAAATGGGTATGGAAACCTAAGCCTATCAAGATAGATGAGATTGAGACAAAATATGGATTTTTTGACATGATATACATGAAGAGAATACAAGAGTTTATGTTATATGCATTTGCCGATAAGTCTAAAGTACTGAATTAAGTCAAGAATCCATTCAAAGTCAATCAAGACTATACTTTCGATGAGATTGTGGAGA